>JALBXZ010000047.1:0-313543 GCA_027580255.1 Therioaphis trifolii | reverse complement strand
AACCTGATGGATGAAATTCAGCAGTAAACCCTGGTGGGCAATTGCGTAGATATTCCAAATTTGTACATTCTCTAGGAAATATCATCATGGGGGGCATAAAGATGTCTGAAGCACTTACAACATCACAGTTCAACGGTTACTGTTAGTCCTCGTTCTGCTGATGTTAAAGATCCAACTTGTTTACGACCTTTTGAGGCTAAGATTTTGGATTTGCATTTTGGCACATTACTAATTCAAGTTTCATCACAAAATTGACTGAAACTTGCATCTATCAAGCACTTCACCCAACAAAAGAAAAAATTTAGTAACCACTGGTTTGTTGAAACCCATAGCTCTGGCTGCTGATGTTTTTTCTGGTACTCATAGTGATAAGTCTGAATGCCTTTTTAAAAATCCTTTGAGACAGTCATAACCTGCTTCTTTTTTATCATTATTAAAATTATGATTTTTATTATTTTTTATTGCAAGTTGGTAAGCAAGTTTTCTAAAATCCCCTGTACTTAGACCAAAAAGTCTTCCTTCCATTAATTTGAGGTAAGCAACTAACTCTTTTCCTTCATTAGCAGAAAATACTGTAGTTATAAGACCCATGTTTACTTTTAATACTTCTGTATTTTCTTTTTTCTTTTTTACCTTTGAAAATAATTTTTACTTATTTAATATTAAAATAGTAATAATAGTATATAATATAATATTTTTTTATATAAAAAATAACCTAGGTAATTTATCTACATAAAATTATTTTTAATATGATAATTATAATTAAGTAACTACCATTCTTAACAGTGTACTCCTGGGAACTTCATAGGCATCTTGAGTTTCTCTGTAAGTCATGGTCTTATCAATTACTTCATCGACAGCTTTATTCATGGATATTAAAGACCATGATTGGTGTTGACTTTTACGTATATAATTTCTAACCATTTTTGTGTAGGTAACTAATTTACATGAAAAATCAGTAAATGTAACTAGGTACTATATTTTATAAAATACTTATTAGAATAAACGATCAAATTAAATGTACAAGGGGCAAAAAAGGACAGTCCCATTATACCCCACGTGGCTTGTCTCATTATGCCCCAAATAGACTATAGTCGATTTCACGAAAAGTGGCACTCGACGGTAACGCGCCTGGTGGACGTTTTGACGTAGGGCCTCTCAAACATGTGTCAATCAAAGCGCGGCAAATTTAAATTAATTCCTTATTATTTGTTTATAATTCATTTTATACCGTAATTTGAATGTAAAATTTCTTAATACAAATTATGCTTATTTAATATGTAGTATCACAATTTTATTTATATATACCTACAAATACGAATACTTACAATTAATAATACATTAAAAAAATATATAAATAATTAAAAGAAAATAATGAACAAATAACAATTTATTTTTTAAAAATTCATGTCTTCTTCCTCTTCGGAATTGTCGGAATCTACATCTGGATTAATTGTCAATATAATTGGTTCTAAAATTTCGTCACGTAAACCTTCCTTGATAAAATCAGCATCTTGCAGTTTTTCGCAATGACTAACACACCTCTTCCAAGTATCCACGGTCACGGCATCCAACGCTTCGTTCACAAGGTTTTCTACGTCCGAAATTTTAAATGACACATTTTTCGTGGCGACTTCACCCTTCACTTGTGCCCATATTAGCTCTATTGGGTTGTATTGACAATGATAAGGTGGGAGACGTACGACTTCATGTCCCATTTTCAACGCGATTTGATCAAGCTCATATTTTTTGTCTTGGTACCAATAGTCTAACTCTTTCACGTAATTCACTCAATGTCTCAAGTGCTGAATATTCAACCCCTTTTTCAGAAAGCCATTTTTGAACGTCTGCTTTTCTTTCATTTACCTTTGGGTAGTTTTCTGCTAGAACTGAATGGTACGGAGCGTTGTCCATCACGATTAAGGATGGTTCTTCTAAATTTTGTAACATTTTTATAAACCATTCTTTTAAAACATTTGGGTGTGAAAATCAACAGAAATACCACTTTGACACCGAAAAACTAACTTTGATCCCGGCACAAAGCCGAATGAACTGGATCCCGCGTGGCAAATAATTAGTCTACTTCCTTTTCCCGTAGGTACTTTAAGCCCTTCTGAATTAAATTCATTTTGCCAAATGTACCCTTTGGTGTGATTCTGATTAACCCACGTCTCATCTAAATAAACAACGGGCCGAGTATCATTATTTTGGCGAAGGTTAACTATAGTACGCAAAAATTTCACACGCATAGCGACAATGTCATTTCGCTCCATTAAGAATCGACGACCGTCATTACATTTTTTGTACTTGAAATTGAGGTTTTTCAAAATACGCCACATAGAAGTACCGGAACCTTTGTACTCGGTTCTTTTTTGATACTCGGCTAAAATTTTTGAGGTCGTAGGGTACTCACGTTTGTCATAAAAATCGTGGACGATTCTCCTTACAATATCCGCGTCTAAATCGTCAACTTCACTTGCAAATTTCACTCGTTTATAAGTCTTCCGTGGGGAAATGAACGATGGACCATCAGCCTGTGGAGCAGAAGACGATTTATTTCCTCCCGCGGTGATACGTTTCACGGTTCTTTCACTAATACCACACGCTTCGGCAGTTTTTGCCTGTGTCTGTTTAAAAAAAGTGGCTATCTCCGGATTAGACGTATCCATTGAAAACTTTTTAAAATAGTGATACACATTAAAAACCGTATTTTTCGTCTGTGAATGTGTATCAGACTGAGAAGCCATTTTAAAAAAGAAATCAACAAGTCGACGACGGAATTAAAACAATATAAAGATTCGATATCACTTTTCACTACATACGTCATACGAATACGAAATATACACGCTTTTCACTGCATATGTCATACGAATACGAAATATAAACAGTAAACGTTACACGATAAATACGGGAAGTGATCAAGGCCGCCCGCAGGGGGGGGCCAGGTGGGGCCACGCCCCCCGGCTATTTAGGATAATTTTTTTTTAATTTCTACGTTTTCTTATTCTTACTCCATAATTTAATATAATCATGTGGAGTGGAAAATTATACGTTTATACGTGTATAATATTAAGGGAGTATGTAGGCATTTTATATAATATATACCTAGCATTTATGGATGGCGATAAGGAGGACTGATAAGGATACGATGGTGCGAGTGCTATGGCTGTTCATATAAGTGGTGTACAAAAACGAATAAAAGATTTACATAAAAAAGCAGTCTTTTTCCATTGTGCAAGTCATCGTCTAAATTTAGTTTTAAATGAATTGAATTCTATTCCAAGTATCCGCAATACCATTGGTGTAATAAAAGAAACAATGATTTTTTTTAAAGAAAGTTCTTTACGCCAATCAGCTGCTCATAGTCTTACTAAATTATGTGTCACTAGACGGTCTGAATCACATAAAGCCCTAAGAAAATTGTATGAAAATTTTCTTTTAATCCTTGAAGCTTTAGAGTAGGTACCTTAAAATAAATGGAAATAAAGACACATCTTTGAAGGCCATGTACCTTTTAAAATCTGTCTCTACATGTCTTAAAATAATTGCAAAATATTCTGCAATAATAGAACCAGTTACAAACATTTTATAGGGAGTCGATTGTGATGTATTAAATGCTAATGAACATATTAAGAAACTCATAAAACATATTAGTAATGATAGAATTAGGAGTGATGACATTTTTCTGACTTTAACTCGTAACTAGTCACGTCGGGTCATATTGACCCATAGTTTGAATATAATAATCTGATATAATAATCAATATGCGGTTAATTTAACACTTCACATTATAGATAAAGAAGTTAATAGAGAGTACAGAAAATTCCCTTATTTCCCAAATAACTGAATCTAAAAATAACATACATGTTCTCAGACATCGGGTCCTTATGACCCGACGTGACTAGTTAAGGGTTAATGGATGATGTAAATAAATATTTAATTGAACTTGACATTGAATTAAAAACTCCAAGAATGTCATCAAAACAAACATTAAGAAATAATACTCCATCATCTGATCCAGTAGATTACTATAAAAAAATCAATTTTCATTCCTTACTTAGATTCATTAATTACATCATTAAACGACAGATTTGCAGAAGATTTTGAAAAGTTTGAAGTTTTCTCAATTCATTCAAAATTTATGAAAAATATAAAAAAAGAAGAATTTATTATTAAATTAAAGAATATAAAGTCATTTTATGGAGATTTGGTAGATAATATAATAGAAGAAGGTCTCATTTGGTATAGTATCTGGAGTGAAAAAGAAATTAAAGATAATACAGATTTTCTTGAACTTTTAGACGAAACAAAATTCTTACCATCAATAAAAAATTGTATTTTGATAGCAATTACCCTTCCATCAACTACTTGTAGTGTTGAAAGGTCATTTAGGTATGTATAACTATGATTTATTAATCTGCTTTTATAATGCTTCTTCTTAGACATTTTTGTTTTTGCTTTATATTATAGCTCACTTAAAAAATTAAAAACATGGCTTCGCAGTAGTATGACACAGCTTCGCTTGAATGGCTTAGCTCTTATGTATATCCATGGTGATATATTAAAAAATCAACAATTTAATATAATTGATGATACAATTAAACTTTTTTGTATGGAGCCTCGTCGAATTCAATTTTTATTTGATCATGATGATTAATGATGAAATTTTTTTTATTAATATTTCATCAATATTTTTTTGCACTTTTTATTATATATATTTAAAACAAAATAATATTATATCCTGATTTATTGCAATTTTACATTTTTTTTTTACGATTTATTAAAAAAAAAATTTATGATAAGTGTATTGTTTTTTCACTGCCCCCTCCCCCCCCCCCCCCCCCCCGAGAAAAATTTCTGCGGGTGGCCTTGGAAGTGATACGACGTTGTGACATTTCTATGAACATGGAAAAACAAGTATTTTATTTCGTTATAATATGGGAGACAAAAAAACTGTTGGTAGGTAAAACATTTGGTGTAGTTATAGGATTGAATAACATTATAGAACACAATAATGCTTTATCATTCGGCCACCTGTTGTTTCATACAGGTACCGGTTCTCTAGCGGTCAATATTAAGAACCACTGTATTTCAGAAACAGCGCCACCAAGCGCTCCACCGTCGAGTGCCACTTTTCGTGAAATCGACTATAATTATGTTGTATCGAACCAAAACTATTAAATACTTAATCAATAATTAATAACAATACATAAAACTAATCTACAGAAAGTTATAAATACATTAGAATAGTATTCGTTAAGAATTAATAAATTATTTTTACCTTAAAATTGCGTTGAACTTTTGTTAATATTAGTCAATTTTTGACGAAAATAGAAAAACACTGATATTATGCCATATAAAACAGTTATAAAATTATTATCAACAATCATCTAATATGCCTCCATAAGACATTCCAAAGAGGTTTGAAACATATTATTATTTATAATTATGGAGGAATAACGCTGTCTCATCTTACCTCATGTACTTATCTTTTGCTCCGGGTTCCCCTAACTCAAGTTAATTCTATTTTCGCGGGAAATGTATAAAAAAAAAAGTCGTAACTCATATCAGAGTCTTCATTCAACTTTGAATAAACTTGGTTTGGAGTGTACTCTCATTATGTTGTAGTATTACGAGGTTAATTATAATAATAGTATGATGTACATTACCTACTACAGTAATTATTGATTATTGAATCATTGTGTCAATGATTTATTTTACTAATTAAATTAAGACCTATCTGTTTTGTTAAAATGTTAATATAAAAGATTGATCGATACTTACAGTTTTTTTTATTATTATATTGATACATAATGTCCTAATGATGGTGACGTATGGGGGTATGTTCGTACAATGGTCGAATGGATTATGTCCATAATATTGTTTTGATAACAGTCGCGTTAAAAATAGAATAAGTAGATAAATAAAATCAAGATACTACTTTTATCGCCGGTAATTTTTTTTTCCAGGTCGTAACAAAACATAATTCTTTTTTTGTCGGTAACCTAGTTTCAGGGGTAACTTATAAAAATATATTTTACAACATCTTTGGTTGATATTTAGATACGACCGTTTTCGTAGGTGACAGAGAAAATCGCGCTCTATCACGTGGTGGCGTTATCTCAAAACTGCCAAAAACTGAGTTACAACCATTTTCGCTGCGGGTATCGATTCGATGCTAACATTTATAAAATATATCACATAAAGTTATCCCAATTTTTATAATTAATAGCTATTATATTAAGTGTTTTGTCGCGATCGAGTATCCGGCGATCGCGACCGTCTTCCTTCTACGTCCGCGCGTCACACCAGATAACCGGTTTGCGCGCCGCCAGTCCGGGGCACCGCCAGCAAAGGCTCTCGGCAGCAGCGGTGCGCATAGTATAGTCTATTCGGAATAAGAAACGTAGACGACGGCGTAGCGTCGCCTCATTCTATTGTTGACCAGTAACGCGAACAAACAACTTAAAATGCATTATTTTCGCATGCGGTAACGAACTAATACGGCGGCAACGGTCGTATGTCAGCGGCCGTCGTCTGTAAAATAGACGCACAGTGGGAGAAACATCTGTCTGCCGCCGTCGAAAACTGGTCGCCGCCGTCTACGTTTCTAATACCGAATAGACTATAGTTAGCTGCAAGTCTCGCTTAACAAGTCATACGGCACGCAGGTCGTCACTTTATTAAGTGTTTTAATAAAAATATTATTTTCCACATATTTCCGATGTGTCTTTTTTTTGTTATTTCATTTGTGTCTCTCACCTCTCAACACCGGACACTTCAACTGGCGCAATCGAGTAAAGGAGTAAAGGTAAGTACTAATTTATAAGAAAACAGTATTTTTTTGAGAAAAATTAAAATAAATTAGCACTCATCAGGTTAAATGAACCTACATAGGTGTCCTGATTGAACTACCGGTTTCCTAAAAATTTGTTTTATTAAGTCAATATAACAAATAAGTAGCTTTTCCAAGTCGAAGGGGTCAATTTTCGGCGAAAATTCACGAATTTTAGAGTAAGTCCTATAGTTAAATTTAGTTTAAACTAGAAATAGATTGGAAAGCACACGGTTGTCAGCGATCGTCCCGTGAAATCTTGTCTTGGTCATTAATAAATAAAGTATATTTTCGGAGTATTATATAATAATTAATAATTTAATCACAATGGTAACGAAGTGCATTAGTGAATTAAATGTGACCGAGATTAAGAGGGAGTTTTAAGGTTTGAGGCGTTTGACTTGTTATCAAGTCAGACACCGGAAAACAATAAAACGTCACAAATGGTCACAGAAACAACGGAGTGTGACTCCGAAAAAGAAGACCAGACCATCGTCTTCATGGAGAAGATATTGGACAGGCTGGAGGGGCTTAAAGAGATCGTCGACAAGCAGCAGCTAACTTCTCGACACTCAATGAAAAAGTTGAGCATTTGGAGAGTGAGTTAGCCGAAAAGAAGCAGCGATCGACCGAGTTACGACAACTCGTGTCACAGCCCTCCACGTCCACTGTCACCGTCGAAAACCAGAGTTATCCAGAGAAAATCGATAATCGTCCGGTAAAAACCCCAGGAGGGGGTACGGGAAGTCGATGGGTAAGTATTTCGGACATGCTGTCCGGAGAAAGTAACCGAAACCGAAAAATAACCGGAGTCTTTGGTAATTTATCCGGTGCGTCCGGTGGATCATCTAGTAATCGGTAAGAGGCGCGATGAATTTAGAATTTATGCGCGCATACAAAAGCTGAAGTCGTTCAGTGAGCTACGAGCGCTTGCCCATGTCCTAGACGGGAACAAGGCAGGGGAGGACTGGGACAACATTGTAATTTCAAACAATTCGTAGAAGATAAAAGTAAACAGTTGTAATAAAAAAATTGCATTGTTTTAGTTTTTAAATACTTTTAGATTTGACTGTTATTAATTTCACGATTTATATAAAAAAATTAACTATAAATAGGTAAGTATTTGTTGCCTTAAGTATTTTTTATAACCAAAGACTGGCGTTTTATTGTTACATAAAGACTAACCAAAATGCTTTGTTTTTAATTTTAAAATACATTTAAATTGTTCTGTTATTCATTCCACAAAAATATTTTACCTATATTTATAGTTTTAAGAAGGTACTTTTATTTAATCAATGACTGATGTTAAAGGCACCTAATGTAACATTAAAAGACTAAAAAAACTACCAAGTACCTATTTTTAATTTTTTAAGTTTCTAGTTTTATTGTTATTTTTTTGTCAAATGTTACATTAAAAATGTTGTTGCTCATAATTTTAAGTATTAAAACGGTAAAGTATTGTCAAAGTAAGGCTAATAATAAAATATGTTTGTGCAATATTTATGTGATTTTCTTTGTAAAATTCTTATAAATAAGTTCCTATCTTGATATTTTTGAACAAATATATCTGGTGTGCATTTACCTGTCTCATCTTACCCCATGGTGTGGGTAAGATGGGACAAATTCCGTTTTTTTTTACTTGATTTTTTCGATTTCAATATAATATTTAAATATTTTAAAGTGAACAGTTTTAAATGTAATGAAAATTGACTTGTAAATGGTACATAAATTGAGAATTTTTCTGAAAAATTCAATATACTACAGCAAGTTAAAGACTAGTTGTCTCGTATTGCCCCAGGTTCCCCTACTACTTTTTTTTCCATACATTTCCCACTAAAATAGAATTAACTTGAGTTACTACTTTTTTTTCTTATACCTTTCCCGTGTAAATAGAATTAACTTGAGTTACGAAATTTGACATAAGGTCGTAACTCAGTTAAGTCAATGATAACTGATAGGAGACAAAAAACCTAAAAATAGTATTTTAATTTATTCTGAGATATTGACTTTTCAAAATCTTCTGCAAATCTGTCGTTTAATGATGTAATTAATGAATCTAAGTAAGGAATGAAAATTGATTTTTTTATAGTAATCTACTGGATCAGATGATGGAGTATTATTTCTTAATGTTTGTTTTGATGACATTCTTGGAGTTTTTAATTCAATGTCAAGTTCAATTAAATATTTATTTACATCATCCATTAAAGTCAGAAAAATGTCATCACTCCTAATTCTATCATTACTAATATGTTTTATGAGTTTCTTAATATGTTCATTAGCATTTAATACATCACAATCGACTCCCTATAAAATGTTTGTAACTGGTTCTATTATTGCAGAATATTTTGCAATTATTTTAAGACATGTAGAGACAGATTTTAAAAGGTACATGGCCTTCAAAGATGTGTCTTTATTTCCATTTATTTTAAGGTACCTACTCTAAAGCTTCAAGGATTAAAAGAAAATTTTCATACAATTTTCTTAGGGCTTTATGTGATTCAGACCGTCTAGTGACACATAATTTAGTAAGACTATGAGCAGCTGATTGGCGTAAAGAACTTTCTTTAAAAAAAATCATTGTTTCTTTTATTACACCAATGGTATTGCGGATACTTGGAATAGAATTCAATTCATTTAAAACTAAATTTAGACGATGACTTGCACAATGGAAAAAGACTGCTTTTTTATGTAAATCTTTTATTCGTTTTTGTACACCACTTATATGAACAGCCATAGCACTCGCACCATCGTATCCTTATCAGTCCTCCTTATCGCCATCCATAAATGCTAGGTATATATTATATAAAATGCCTACATACTCCCTTAATATTATACACGTATAAACGTATAATTTTCCACTCCACATGATTATATTAAATTATGGAGTAAGAATAAGAAAACGTAGAAATTAAAAAAAAATTATCCTAAATAGCCGGGGGGCGTGGCCCCACCTGGCCCCCCCCTGCGGGCGGCCTTGATCACTTCCCGTATTTATCGTGTAACGTTTACTGTTTATATTTCGTATTCGTATGACATATGCAGTGAAAAGCGTGTATATTTCGTATTCGTATGACGTATGTAGTGAAAAGTGATATCGAATCTTTATATTGTTTTAATTCCGTCGTCGACTTGTTGATTTCTTTTTTAAAATGGCTTCTCAGTCTGATACACATTCACAGACGAAAAATACGGTTTTTAATGTGTATCACTATTTTAAAAAGTTTTCAATGGATACGTCTAATCCGGAGATAGCCACTTTTTTTAAACAGACACAGGCAAAAACTGCCGAAGCGTGTGGTATTAGTGAAAGAACCGTGAAACGTATCACCGCGGGAGGAAATAAATCGTCTTCTGCTCCACAGGCTGATGGTCCATCGTTCATTTCCCCACGGAAGACTTATAAACGAGTGAAATTTGCAAGTGAAGTTGACGATTTAGACGCGGATATTGTAAGGAGAATCGTCCACGATTTTTATGACAAACGTGAGTACCCTACGACCTCAAAAATTTTAGCCGAGTATCAAAAAAGAACCGAGTACAAAGGTTCCGGTACTTCTATGTGGCGTATTTTGAAAAACCTCAATTTCAAGTACAAAAAATGTAATGACGGTCGTCGATTCTTAATGGAGCGAAATGACATTGTCGCTATGCGTGTGAAATTTTTGCGTACTATAGTTAACCTTCGCCAAAATAATGATACTCGGCCCGTTGTTTATTTAGATGAGACGTGGGTTAATCAGAATCACACCAAAGGGTACATTTGGCAAAATGAATTTAATTCAGAAGGGCTTAAAGTACCTACGGGAAAAGGAAGTAGACTAATTATTTGCCACGCGGGATCCAGTTCATTCGGCTTTGTGCCGGGATCAAAGTTAGTTTTTCGGTGTCAAAGTGGTATTTCTGTTGATTTTCACACCCAAATGTTTTAAAAGAATGGTTTATAAAAATGTTACAAAATTTAGAAGAACCATCCTTAATCGTGATGGACAACGCTCCGTACCATTCAGTTCTAGCAGAAAACTACCCAAAGGTAAATGAAAGAAAAGCAGACGTTCAAAAATGGCTTTCTGAAAAAGGGGTTGAATATTCAGCACTTGAGACATTGAGTGAATTACGTGAAAGAGTTAGACTATTGGTACCAAGACAAAAAATATGAGCTTGATCAAATCGCGTTGAAAATGGGACATGAAGTCGTACGTCTCCCACCTTATCATTGTCAATACAACCCAATAGAGCTAATATGGGCACAAGTGAAGGGTGAAGTCGCCACGAAAAATGTGTCATTTAAAATTTCGGACGTAGAAAACCTTGTGAACGAAGCGTTGGATGCCGTGACCGTGGATACTTGGAAGAGGTGTGTTAGTCATTGCGAAAAACTGCAAGATGCTGATTTTATCAAGGAAGGTTTACGTGACGAAATTTTAGAACCAATTATATTGACAATTAATCCAGATGTAGATTCCGACAATTCCGAAGAGGAAGAAGACATGAATTTTTAAAAAATAAATTGTTATTTGTTCATTATTTTCTTTTAATTATTTATATATTTTTTTAATGTATTATTAATTGTAAGTATTCGTATTTGTAGGTATATATAAATAAAATTGTGATACTACATATTAAATAAGCATAATTTGTATTAAGAAATTTTACATTCAAATTACGGTATAAAATGAATTATAAACAAATAATAAGGAATTAATTTAAATTTGCCGCGCTTTGATTGACACATGTTTGAGAGGCCCTACGTCAAAACGTCCACCAGGCGCGTTACCGTCGAGTGCCACTTTTCGTGAAATCGACTATAGTCTATTTGGGGCATAATGAGACAAGCCACGTGGGGTATAATGGGACTGTCCTTTTTTGCCCCTTGTACATTTAATTTGATCGTTTATTCTAATAAGTATTTTATAAAATATAGTACCTAGTTACATTTACTGATTTTTCATGTAAATTAGTTACCTACACAAAAATGGTTAGAAATTATATACGTAAAAGTCAACACCAATCATGGTCTTTAATATCCATGAATAAAGCTGTCGATGAAGTAATTGATAAGACCATGACTTACAGAGAAACTCAAGATGCCTATGAAGTTCCCAGGAGTACACTGTTAAGAATGGTAGTTACTTAATTATAATTATCATATTAAAAATAATTTTATGTAGATAAATTACCTAGGTTATTTTTTATATAAAAAAATATTATATTATATACTATTATTACTATTTTAATATTAAATAAGTAAAAATTATTTTCAAAGGTAAAAAAGAAAATACAGAAGTATTAAAAGTAAACATGGGTCTTATAACTACAGTATTTTCTGCTAATGAAGAAAAAGAGTTAGTTGCTTACCTCAAATTAATGGAAGGAAGACTTTTTGGTCTAAGTACAGGGGATTTTAGAAAACTTGCTTACCAACTTGCAATAAAAAATAATAAAAATCATAATTTTAATAATGATAAAAAAGAAGCAGGTTATGACTGTCTCAAAGGATTTTTAAAAAGGCATTCAGACTTATCACTATGAGTACCAGAAAAAACATCAGCAGCCAGAGCTATGGGTTTCAACAAACCAGTGGTTACTAAATTTTTTCTTTTGTTGGGTGAAGTGCTTGATAGATGCAAGTTTCAGTCAATTTTGTGATGAAACTTGAATTAGTAATGTGCCAAAATGCAAATCCAAAATCTTAGCCTCAAAAGGTCGTAAACAAGTTGGATCTTTAACATCAGCAGAACGAGGACTAACAGTAACCGTTGAACTGTGATGTTGTAAGTGCTTCAGACATCTTTATGCCCCCCATGATGATATTTCCTAGAGAATGTACAAATTTGGAATATCTACGCAATTGCCCACCAGGGTTTACTGCTGAATTTCATCCATCAGGTTGGATGCAAACTGATATATTTTATAGATGGCTAGAAAAATTTATTCAGTTTACCCATGCTTCTAAGAATAATCCAGTTCTGTTATTATTAGATGGTCATGCAACACATACAACAAATATGAATTTGATAGATTTAGCTAGAGAAAATGGTGTTGTGATGTTATGTTTTCCTCCTCATTGTAACACCGTCTACAGCCTTTAGGTGTTGGAGCGATGAAACCAATATCTACTTATTACGACACAGAAGTCACCAATTGGTTAAGATCGAATACACCAAAAGTAGTAACATTTAAAGACTTTGGTGAAATATTTGGGAAGGCATTTATGAAAGCAGCAATAATGTCAACAGCAATTAATTCCTTTAAAAAAACAGGTATTTTTCCATTTAATGATAATATTTTTGAAGATTATGATTTTATGCCATCTGAAACCACAAATATACCTAGAACTGAAATGCCTCCCGAGTCCCTGAACTCTCCAACCAATATACCACTCAACAGTGATCCTAAAAATACTGACCTTTGAAGATTTAAGCAATATTAATTTTGATATTAATAATGTGCAGCCTAGTTGTTCAAACACTCTTCAAATGGAAGTATCAAATGGAACAGTATTTGAAAATGAATCACCTAAGGATATCATGTCTATTCCACAAATGTCAAGTGAAGAAAACTCAATTCGAAAAAGAAAAGGTTTAAATAAAGGAAAAACAGTTGTTCTTACGTCATCCCCATACAAAAATGAGCTTGAAACAAAAACAATAATTAGAGAACCTGAGGTAAAAAGGAAATTGTTTAAAAAAAAACAAATTAAATCAATCACGAATAAGAACAAGAAAAAGAGGGTCAAATTATCCACAAATATTAGAGATGATATTTACACAGAATGTCTGTATTGTGGACATACATATGCTGAATCTAATGAAGGCTGGATTTGTTGCCAGATGTGTGAGAAATGGGCTCATTTGTCATGTTCCGGGAAGGACGATGAAGGAAACACCACATTCACTTGCGAAAATTGTTTGTAATTTCAAACAATTCGTAGAAGATAAAAGTAAACAGTTGTAATAAAAAAATTGCATTGTTTTAGTTTTTAAATACTTTTAGATTTGACTGTTATTAATTTCACGATTTATATAAAAAAATTAACTATAAATAGGTAAGTATTTGTTGCCTTAAGTATTTTTTATAACCAAAGACTGGCGTTTTATTGTTACATAAAGACTAACCAAAATGCTTTGTTTTTAATTTTAAAATACATTTAAATTGTTCTGTTATTCATTCCACAAAAATATTTTACCTATATTTATAGTTTTAAGAAGGTACTTTTATTTAATCAATGACTGATGTTAAAGGCACCTAATGTAACATTAAAAGACTAAAAAAACTACCAAGTACCTATTTTTAATTTTTTAAGTTTCTAGTTTTATTGTTATTTTTTTGTCAAATGTTACATTAAAAATGTTGTTGCTCATAATTTTAAGTATTAAAACGGTAAAGTATTGTCAAAGTAAGGCTAATAATAAAATATGTTTGTGCAATATTTATGTGTTTTTCTTTGTAAAATTCTTATAAATAAGTTCCTATCTTGATATTTTTGAACAAATATATCTGGTGTGCATTTACCTGTCTCATCTTACCCCATGGTGTGGGTAAGATGGGACAAATTCCGTTTTTTTTTACTTGATTTTTTCGATTTCAATATAATATTTAAATATTTTAAAGTGAACAGTTTTAAATGTAATGAAAATTGACTTGTAAATGGTACATAAATTGAGAATTTTTCTGAAAAATTCAATATACTACAGCAAGTTAAAGACTAGTTGTCTCATCTTGCCCCAGGTTCCCCTACTACTTTTTTTTCCATACATTTCCCACTAAAATAGAATTAACTTGAGTTACTACTTTTTTTTCTTATACCTTTCCCGTGTAAATAGAATTAACTTGAGTTACGAAATTTGACATAAGGTCGTAACTCAGTTAAGTCAATGATAACTGATAGGAGACAAAAAACCTAAAAATAGTATTTTAATTTATTCTGAGATATTGATAATGACAAGAACGTAACATAAAAAAGTTCAAAAGCAGAATTAGAATCGTAATTTATAATGCTAAAACAGTCACTCTGAAAAATCATAAAAACTGAGTTACGACCATTTTCGCTGCGGGTATCAAAATACAGTTGATTTTATAAAACTTAAATATTTTATGTTTTAGATAGAATCAGTTGGTATTTACGTTCAGTAAATTTTTAATTTTGATTTTCAAAGACATTATTATTAACTTCAAAAGAGTTAAAGACTATTAACTTATAAGAATTTAAAATAGGTACCTTACTATTTGACTTTTTACTTTACTTTACTACCAATATAGTCATAGTTAACATTTTTGTGAAATATTTATATTTTGAACAAACTAGTTGCATTAAAAATGTTAGTAAGTTATACATAGGTTAATAGGTATATAGTTAAAATATTTTATAGATGTATTAAACTAAACCAAAATCAATTAGTAAATAGCAAAGATAGATTTACACAGATGTCACTCCAAAGCAAATTTTATTTTGCCGCCTTATTATACTTATCAATGAGAAAACGTATTTTTAAGTACTTATTTAACATAACTACTTCAAAAATAAATCTTCAAGATTAGTAGGTACTAAACAATAATTACTGGGTATTGTGTTTATAAACTGTTCTGATAAAGAAAATAGTATATCAAAACAATATTTATTAAAGTATAATCTATCAACATTTGTTCAAACAATTTTGCTCTACCAATTAATTATAATTACATATAAATTAAATATTAATGTCTATACATATAAATTAGGTTCGAAACAGGGGCGGACTGGGACAACATTTCGGCCCAGGAAATTCACATTTTTACCGGCCCTTACTATTTCTACGGCCCAAACATTTTAAACCCAAATAAACCTAGTTAAGTCAATCTGAAGATTTCTTCTATTATTTACAAAACAATGTAATAATATAAATATATATTATTGTCATAAGTAAAGAGAATTAGGTGTTGTTTGTTCTAACATAAAAATTTAATATTATAATTTGGTAAAGGTAATAATACGAGTTATATTATATCTTCAAACAAAAATATCTTTTTCTTTAATATTTATAAATAACACAAAAAATTTAATAGGATAATTTAGTTTTTAGTAATTTACTGTGATTTTTTATATCAATAATGTCATCATTATCAACTTCATATAAAATCTGTTTTTCAACACCCATTAGTAGAGCAAGGACTTTCATGCATTTGCATATTTTTTCTGGTTAACTTTATCGTATGCTTATTAAGTACAAAACACATTTCTTAACGTTTATGATACTAAAGTTTTTAGTGCATATTTTTGCATATTTGGAAATTTTTTGGTTTAAGGGGCATATTTTTGATTATAAGAGCATATTTTAAGCTTTTAGTGCATATTTTGATGGTTTATCGAAAATCAAGCGCTTTGGTGAATATTTTTCATGAATCAGGGTCAACAATTCGTTATTAACTTATAAAGACGATCAAGATAAATTTTATCTTGAAATAATAATAATGGTCAGTATTTATTATATCTATTTTTGTTTTTTTATTTAACGAATAGTAGGTATGTGGTACGTTCTCTGCTATTTGTAAATATCAAAGAAATGTTAATAATTCAGTGCAATTCTAGTTTAGGTAAGGTAAATATTTGAGAATAATTCAACAATTATTTTAAAATAGGTACCTCTTTTGTTTTATTAGACGCAAAATAATAATTTAAAAGAATGGGATCCAACAGTAAAAAAAGATTCCAAATCAATTTGATAAAACGAATCTAGTTAAAACTTACATAAATAGAATAATAATAAAATCAATTTTTTTAAGGGCATATTTAACCGCATATTTTTAATTTTTTGATGCATTAGTGCATATTTTAAAATGCATATTTGTTGATTTTTTAGTGCATGAAAGTCCTTGCTTTACTCATTAGCATGAATGCCTCCAATTTTGACTCTGTTAAAGAATTTCTTAGACGTGATTTTATATATTTTAGGATTGAAAATGATCTTTCACATGCCACCTACAAAAAATATAAATTCATATCATATCCATATTGATACATGTATTTAATTCATATATATACATAATAATTAACTCAGTAGTGTTACCTGAGTACATGGTAATGTAAGAAGATATTTGTAAGCCTAAGCTTGTAGAAACAAACAGTACAATTCATACATGATTTACACATTTTTGAACTAACAATAATTTCTTCATTATTGTTAATAATGCTGTTCTCAACATCTTCATAAAAATCTAGCTCCAAGTCTTCATTAATTGTACACTCTTCTGGTAAGGATTTTTTTAAATCTTTCCAATTTTCTGCAAAACTTATAAGTTCACTTCTTAACTTTTCTATTATTATCGAATTATTGAAATACTTAAATGTTTTACACAACTCGACTAATGCATAAGAAGGCAATTTTCGGTTAATAATGTCTTCAAAATTATTTGGCGATAAACAGGATAAATCAGTATAGAGCTTTTTATTACCAGAAAACTTTTTTTCCATACTGGAAATTGTGTTATCTAATATAGTATTGTAAACCTGAACCTCAAATTTTTTTTCAGCATTTTGAATAGTTGTATCTAAAGATTTTTCATCATACATTTTTGTCTTATAACGATGTCTAACTTCAGGGAACTTTATTTCAATTAATATATCTACATCAAAATCTTTATCAAATTTACAACACACAAGTTTAATAAAAATATCAGTTTGTTTTTTTACTTCTTCCATATTTCTTTGCAACTTTTTTAATTGATCCAGGGAGCCATTAACCAATTCTTGAGACTTAATCAAATCCATGCCTTTTGTCTGTAAATATCTGGAAAGAGGACTAATAATAACCAAATATATTTACATAAATAAATGCAGTTAATATAGTTTCATATTTTAAAAATGATTCTTTAAGATTTTTTGCTTTTACTCGAACTTCTGTTGTAAAAGAATCTAATGTTTGTATAGTTTCTAAAGCTAAAATCATTTCAACATACAAATTTCCTTGATCTCCAAAAATATGATCCAAAGCTTTCTCTTTAGACCACCAACGAGTGTTTCCAATAGTCACCAGTCTTCTTAAGTCTTTCTCGCCAATCGTTTTTTTCCATATATTCATTCTCTTGTATGATTCTTTGAAGAAAATAGCAACATCATTTAATAACACAAATAATGATGCTGCTTGTAATGGTGATTTTGTTGCGTCAATAACGACTAAATTTAAAATATGATTATAGCACCACATGAATTTGACCAGGTGACGATTTTGAAAGCCAGGATGAAAAGCCGTTAAAACGGCCTTGCATATTAGCTGCTCCATCTGTAGCGTTTCCAATACATTTTTTTACATCAAGCCCATTGTTATTCAGCACATCTTGAAGCATTTCATGGAAACTTTTTCCTGTGGACTCATTCATTGTAACAATAGACATCAGTTTTTCATTAACTCCTTTTGAATTCACATACCTTAATATTACCGAACACTGATCTTGAACAGACACATCTTGTGTAGTATCTTGCTGTACAGAAAACATTTCAGCTTCTTGTATTTCAGATGAAATTGACATTTTAATAAGGATGCTAATAGCATCAATAATCAAATTAACCATTGTTATTGAAATAAATGTCAAAGATGAACCTCTGCCTTTAACTTTTGAAGAATTATGCCGAGTTGCTCTGTCTTGAGAACTTTTGATTATTTTATCAACATGTTCATTTAATGTGACATCATACTTTTTCAATAGAAGTAGAATTTCTAAAAAGTTACCGTGGTCAAGTGTAGGATCACTTAAAGAATAAGATGATTCATGTTGAGTAGCACGATAACTTAGACCTCTCTTACCTATAAGTTTCACTACTTCAATAACCCTCTCTAGTATTTTTCTATTAGTTTTAACTTCTTCTTTCACTTTATACTTTTGTTCTGAGAATAGTAAATAGTCTATGGATTTGTTATTTGCAAAACGTAGATAAGCATCTGTACATATTGTATGATTTTTGCTTTTTTCATGTTCATTAATTCTTTGGTAGACATGAGACCAAAGTCGCAATCCTTGAGTAAACAGGTTATCCTCTGAAGAAAAACTTAAACACACACTACAGAATAAAGTTTGAGATAAGATATCATATGAAAGCCAACAACGTTGCGATTTATCTTTCCGGTAAAATGCTTTAGACGATTTAAAAGGAAATTCAAAAAATGGTTGCTGTGGATGATACTTAAAAAATTGACCTAATTGACTCTTGTTGGGCTTCATAAAACTGTTTATTTGTGATTGTTCATGAACATCAGCAACATCAAAATTTATATCAGCATTATCTTGTAAAAAAAAAATGTCTATACTTAGTTCATATGGCTTAAAAATTGTATTTGTATCAGCACTATTATCTCTTTTTGATATTAAAATTTGTTGTAACAATACCCAAAAATATTTATTATTAAATTCATATTTCAATGAATATACATCAATAAAAAAATTATGAAATAAGTAATAATTTTAAAAATCAAAAATAATTAATTTACCCAATAAATTATGTCTAAATCTACCAAATTGATCTTAATTATTTAATCTATAAATTGTTCAGTAATATTTAGTAACATAGTAGGTACATCACAAATGCCTTCATAAATTGGTATTTAAGTAAAAATCAAATACACATATTTAAGATGTGAACTAATCTTTGTTATAAATATAAAATTAATTTATACTTACAAAAGTAGTTTTGTTATCTTCATGGTCTGAGAGGACTTGTGAATTGTCATTATGAGGGATATTGAACACATTATTGACATCATCACACTAAAACTGGTTATATTAAGACTATTAATTTTTAGACTCATAAGATCTCAATAGGATTCATAAGAACAAAATTAAAAGAAAACTTACTTAGATTACGGTGAGAATTATTGTGTATTTTATATTAATTTATTACTACAAATAATTTACATTGGATAAAAAGTGACATTTAATAACTATTTGAAATAAAAATAGATACTCTGTAACCAAGGCTATAGAGTTCAGAAAAAATATGACAACTTCTAATGACGCAAAAACAAAATATTTAAAAAATGATATTACTAATGGACCTTATAATATATTTGGGTTTCATGATGAATGTGATGAGTAAGAATAACATACTAATCATTTATTTATCATAAGTAACATATTTATAATAATAAATGATTTATTGATTGATTAGGTATATTCGTCAAAGGAAAAAGGATTCTGAGTTTAACCTAGTTCCAGAAATGCAAAAATGCGGAATTTGGAATGATATTATGGCAGCCGTAAATCTAGTAGCGTATCATTCAGATAGTTTAATATACCATATATGTCAATAATAATGTAGTAGAGTCTTACAACAGTATCGTTGCAAAATATGTAGGTGGTAAAAGGATAAATTTTTCATTCAAAGGTATAAGTGGTTAGGTTAGGACTAATTTTTATTTATTTAATTTTTATAAATGTATGTTTAGGTTCTTATAGTACTCGATGTCATACTGCAGTGTCCTCCTATAATTTTGGACCACAATATTTACGTCACTTCTATAAAAAAAAGACAAACAGAAGTCCAGGAATATTTACGAAAGACTTTATATCAAAACACATAAAAAGTAAACGACAGAAACAATTAAGGAAATCGCTTCAATCAAAGTACCTATATTGAATATTTTTAACACATTCGTCTATTATAGTCATAGATTTAGTACTACATGGCATACAAGTGTATACGATTAATTATGTTTTATAAAGACCTCAAATCCAGAGAAAATTAATAGCTTGACCAGACGAAGACTATGGTGCTGTAAATGAAGATTTAGTATGTAAGCCACTACTGATTGCTCGTGAAGAAATGGAGGAGCAAAAGTTATTATTCTTATCACGACTTAGGCTTAGTCAGGATGATATTATTCAATTGGAACGCCGAACTATTGAACAATCACAATGTGAAGAATGGAAAAAAGAACGATCGTACAGACTGACTGCTTCTAATTTTGGCAAAGTGTGTAAGCTATGTAAAAGCACAAATAGAAAAAATACAATTATTTCTATTTTGTATAAGTCTGATTATTTCCATGGAACAACTGCTACCAGGTAAAATTTGACTATTTTGTACTGTAACAAATACAATTTATTTAATAATCTATAATCTATAAACAATATACATTCTACAACAGTTATGGTATACAATTCGAACTCGTACCTAAAAAAGCATTTGAAGCTTTACACTACTTAAAGGTTCATTCTGCCGGATTATTTGTTGATCCAGCACTCCCTTACTTGGCTGCATCTCCAGACGAACTTGTTGGAGACGATTGTATAATCGAAATTAAATGTCCTTTTTCGATTAGAGACTACACACCCAAAAATGCTTATGAAGAAAAAAATATATATATTTGGAAAAAAAAATGAAAAGTTGGTACTAAAAAAAAATCACGATTATTTTTATCAAATACAGGGTCAACTCCATATAACCCCAAAAAATATTATTATTTTGTGGTTTGGACTCCAAAAGGTAAATTTATCACATCATTTTAATTTTATAAATATTTTTAACATTTATAAGAAATACACCTATATGTGTTACACAGGTATGTGTGTTGATAAAATTGAACGGGATGATTTATTTTGGTTGAACAATATGGAAATGCGTTTATCAGAATTTTACCTTGGTCATATGGTACCTGAAATAATTTTTCCGCAACTTAATATAATATAATAATTAAAATGTACAACTTATTGACGAAAATGACAAACAATTTTAATACATTTCACTTGCAGTAGGTATTATACTATTTAGTTTTTGACCATTTATATTCTGTATAGGTATAGTTATAGTATTACGTAAATTTCAAGTCATATATTGCCATATTCATCATGTCAAATTGTATTCTTATACTTTTTTAGTAATAGTTATCATTTATTTTATGTTATAATGTTTTTAATACTATCATTAAGAAAATGCTATGGACAATCTCCAATAAATAGTTCAATGTACTTATCTTGTATTTATCTAAATAAAACAATAGAAATAAAAGTTATTATCAATTTGATATTTTTTTTGTCAACGAAAACATTTTTAGAGAAAAAAATTTTAAAATTGACTAGGTACACTCAAAAGTTATTGTTATAAATGTTGTTTGAGTTAGGTACGTCAAAATAACTAAAATATTTTTCGTAACGCAGCGTATTTACGGTTTCTCGCTGCTTTAGGTATATCGTTTGTCAATAGTACACATCCACGGCCCGCGACTTTTGAATAATATTACGTGAGTATACAAAAATAAATAATGTGACGAGTAATTCACTATATATATATATATATATATATATATATATATATATATATATATATATATATAACAATAAATTATAAGAATAACATCCATACAGCGTGACGGTGTGCAGCACAGATATATATTAATACTAGATAGCCGTCTTCTCATTATCAGTGAAACACGCCGCCATATGGAAATAATACAACTCGATAAACAAACGTTATCAGATACACAGACTAATTTATCACATATTAGATAACGACAATATGAATGTGATTATAATTATCGTTTGTAAATTAAATTATAATTAAGGCTTGTACTTTTATATTTTATTTGACCCAACTTTAAAATGCCTACTTGTTGCGTTGTTCCAAATTGTAAATCTCGAGGAAGTACTAGTTGCGATATCCACTTTTTTACGTATGTACATTTAAAAATTGTTGTTTTGAAACAAGAGTATGTACCTAAATACAATTTTAAATATTATTCTAGATTTCCAATTAATTATAGAATTCGTTTAGAAAAATTGCTGTTGACTATAAATCGTCATGGATTTATACCGAAGAAGTCTAGCCGAATATGTAACGTCCATTTTTTAAAAACAGATTTTGTTGATAGTCCAGGAGGCAGTTATAAACTAAAACTTAAACCCAGTTCTGTACCATCAGTTTTTCCTGGTAGACCTATAGCATCAAGTAAATTATTATATACATTTAAAACATGTTATATGTAAATGTTAATTTAAAAAAAATTATGTATATTATCAACAGCTTCAATATCAAGTGCATTGCCTGTACATCAGTCAGATGTATTAAATACGACGCCAACAAATATGTCAATGCCTATTGATTTATTACTTAAACCAACAAATAAGAAATCATATATTATTGGTTTTGCAATTGCTACTAAATCCATTTTGTCAATTGCAAAGGCTTTATTTCATGAAACCCCTCATTTTAAATATGTTTTGTCTTATAAGTTCTCCCAGGATCATATTGAAATACTCTTCTCAAGATTCAGACAGAAATTTGGATCTAACAATAATCCAAATATATTACAATTCAAAACAGCACTGAAACAAATATTAATGAAAAATGCGATTACTTGCAAAATGGGAATTGTAATACTTTTGATAATGATGTGTTTGGAGATTTGTTGGAGTTTAAGTGGAACAGACAAAATGAAAATTTAAATGATTTTGATGAAATGGAAGATAAAATTTATCTAGACATTGTAAATAGAATGACATAACTAAATAGCTCAAACAAAGCAATGATTGAGGGAAAAGAAAATATATTATATTATATTACAGGATATATTACTCCCGGCGTTTAATTGGTTGGGGTAGTCTGGTCCTCAGGGTTGGGGGATGATCGTAGGGTTAACAACCCTACATCAGAAAAAAAATATGTTAAGAAACCACAAAATAAGCCTCGAAATTGGATTAATGGACAACGACCGGAACTGGAAAATGGAGTAAAAATAGGTACATGGAATGTTAGGACCTTAAACAAACCTGGAGCGTTATAGTACTTACTGGACGCTATTAAAAAATATAATACGAACATATTAGCTCTGCAAGAAATTAGATGGCCAAATGACGGAAATATGAAAAAAGATGATAAAACCATATTCTATATCGGAAGAAAGGATGGAAGACATGAAAATGGTGTGGGTTTTGTAGTGAGCGATGATACGCTACCACAAGTAAAAGAATTCACGGCAGTAAATGACCGAATATGCTATATCCGACTCACAGGTCACAATTTTGATAGCATTATCGTAAACGCTTATGCACCAACTGAAGAGAAAGAAGAAAATATTAAGAATGAGTTTTACGATGAACTACGGCTCATACTTGACACAACACCAAATAGCTGTATAAAAATATTAATAGGTGACTTTAACGCAAAAATAGGAAGAGAAGATATATATAGACCAACGATTGGACCGAATAGCTTACATGACGTAAGTAACGATAATGGAACCAGATTGATCAACCTATGTATAACGAACGGTTTTACCCTTAGTAGTACATACTTTCCAAGGAAAGATATATACAAACAAACTTGAATAGCACCTTATAGAATAACTAAAAACCAAATTGATCACGTTATGATACAAAATAAGCATAAAGGATGCATAAAAAGTGTCAGGAGCTATAGAGGTGCAGACGCCGACTCGGATCATTACCTGGTAATTACAAAACTTAAAATTAGACTATCTGAAAGATGGAAAAAGGTAAAATATGTAAAATCTGTAAAATACGATATAGAAAAACTGTCAGAAAAGAATGTTTTATAGGAATACATATATAAAACTCAACAAGAATTACAAAAATCCAACAGTAATTCAGATGAAGATGGAGAACGGATATGGGACAGAATCAAGACGGCGGTAGTCAATAGTGCTAATAATTGCCTAGGAATAAGAAAACAAGAAAAAAGAAAATAATGGTTTAATGATAGGTGCAAGGAAGCAATAGACAGAAGAAACCGCATACGAGAAAAAATTATCAAGGACCCAAGTGACATAAATATGGAAAGATATAAAAATACTAAAAAAGAAACCAATAAAGTATTAAGATTTGGAAAATATTAGCGGAAAAAAGAAAGATTGAGGAAAGTGAAGAAAATAAAAATAACTCCAGAAGATTCTTTAGCAAAACTGCCAACATTAAACAGGGATATAAACCGCAGACTAGGATCCTAAGGAATGAACTAGGTGAGTTAGTAACAAAAGAAGAATCTGTAGTAGAAAAATTTAAAAAACATTTCGAAAGATTACTAAATAAAACACCACCAATACCAACACATGGAGATATACCTATGCAATATAGTACAGTGGAACCATATATTAAAACTCCAACAAAACAGGAAATCTATAACATCATAAAAAAACTTAAAAACAACAAATCACCTGGAGAAAACAACGTAGTTGCGGAATTATTAAAAAATGGAGGAAATGCGATTAAAGATGAAATTTGGAAAATGATTAAGGAAATTTGGGAAACCGAAGTAATGCCAGGAGAGCGGAACACGGCAATACTATGCCCAATATTTAAAAAAGGAGACACTTTAGACCCAAAAAATTACAGAGGAATCTCATTATTGGATACTTGTTACAAGATATTGTCAACGCTCCTTTTGGAAAGAATAACGCCATATGCAAAGGGTATCATCGGAAGATACCAGTGTGGCTTTACAAAGGGGAAATCCACTATCGACCACATTTTTACCTTAAGACAAACAATGGAGAAATACTACGAATTTGACATGTATTTATATATGATATTTGTTGACTAGAAACAAGCTTATGATAGTGTGAACAGACAGGAATTGTGGAAAGCAATGTTACATTTTGGAATTCCGAAAAAATATGTAAATTTAGTAAAGATGTGTAATGACAAGACTGTACTGAAAGTACGTTTTCTTCAGACACTATCACCAGCCTTTGAGGTTAATTCTGGATTACGACAGGGAGATGCCCTATCCCCAACATTGTTCAATCTGGGACTAGAAAAAGTTATTAGAGAAGCTTATGAAGACAGAAGAATGGAAGTAATTGGTGAAGAAACTATCTTAGCATATACTGATGATATAGTTCTTTTAGGGAATATGCGAGAAGAAATTTCCCATTCACTCTCTAAACTAATAGAAGCCAGCAAAAACATGGGTTTATGTATCAACGAAGAAAAAACTAAACTTATGATACTATCCAGAAGAAACGTAGATCAATCAAACTTGAAAGTGGGAAGTATGAATTTCGAAAAGGTGGATAATTTCAAATACTTGGGTGTTAATATAAACAACAGCAACAACATGCATAAGGAGATAAAAGAAAGAATATCAAATGGAAATAGGTGTTACTTCAGCATAAACAAACTATTGAGATCAAAACTGCTATTAAGATAGTCTAAAACCACTTTGTACACAAGCTACCTTAGACCAGTAGTAACCTATGGGTGTGAGACCTGGTCCACAACAAAAGATAATAATAAAAAACTTGCTCTATGGGAAAGAAAAATACTAAGAAATATATATGGACCAGTGTACAACGACAACCTAGGAATATATGAAAAAAGACACAATGAAGAACTGTATAACCTGTATGAAAAACCAAATATACTCACACATATATGATGTAAACGCCTAGAGTGGTTAGGACATGTATGGAGAGCGGATGGAGATTTATTAAAGAATGTTCTGATACGAAAAATAAATAAAAAACGTCCACTTGGAAGACCAAGAACAAGATGGAAAGACACAGCAGAAAAGGATATGAGACTTATAGATGAGGGTGCAACGTTGGACTGGAGTTTGAACAGAGAAAAATGGAGAGGCTTATTAGTGGCAGCGCAGGTAATCAATGGACCGTTAAGCTGTTGATGATGGTGATGACAGGATACATTGTTCAAAAGATTTGTAAAATCATAGATTGCAATTCCTGCATAACATCACTTACAGAAAATAGAAATGAACATAATTATAGTTTACCACTCAGACACAAAAAGTTTGTTCTCCTTAAAAATCAAGGTGGTTTAGTTATAACATCTAATTGTGTGTATAGAATAATTAAAGAATCTGAAATTAGTTTCTTATATCATACAAACTATCTTTCAAGTATCAATGTTAAAAATTTAGACAAAAAAATTATTAGTCATGTTGTTAACAAATTTGTTTTGGACCAATCTATATTTAAAGACTTGTGAAAATGTTGAAATTTTAGAAAGACCACATAAATTAGTTTTAATAACTTTGCTTGTCAAAAAATGTTTAAGCGTTCGTTTACATTCGTATGGCAAACAGTTTTCATCAGACTTCTTAAACCCTGTGAGTAAACATCAGAAATTAACAAAAACTATTCTTTTTTATTACCAATAATCATATGTATAACCATTCTACGTTTTTTTATTAACTGTAATTTTGTCTGTTTTTTTTAATAATAATGTTATGTACCTACCTTTTTTTATATTACCCACTATTTTATAAGTGTTTTTAATAATATATTTATAATAATGTTGTACGTACTACGTACCTATAACAATGTAGTACCACTACCGGCTAATAACAAAATAATACTATATAAATCTAGTAGATGGGATAAGAGTCAACAACATATAAATTCTTATTTAATTTTTGTCGCTGTCGTTATCGCCGACTGTGGTGAGGGTATACAGGTTTTCAGCGCGGCGTCGGTGCGATACGCGGTCCGTGCGATACGCATTTTGTTTCTTATCGCAGTCACTATCTTTTTTCCAGTTACAAATTAAATAATTGAAATTTATGTTATATCATACACCAAATAATGAATACTTATTTTAATTTTTACTTATTAAACTTTTATTACCTTTTTATTATTTTATTAAATACAAAAATGAATTATAAACAAATTTATTACAAAAATTAACTGCACATTTTTATTATAATTTAAAACTATTTATTTATTTTGTTGAACACGTAACTTGGCTGCATTTTGGACAGTTCTTCTTCCAAATTTCGCGTTCTCCCACTTACATTCCTTATACAATTTTGTTCTAAATAATAATTCGATTATATAGATGTAGTAAGTAGTATCGCTGAGTCAAACATGTTATTCAAAATATCGATAAAGCTAGCAGTGTTATTAGCAGTCGATGATTTCAGTTCTCCGGTGGCAATACAGGTTTTTATTGCTGTGGAAACTGAATGACTAAATAATTGAATGGCCAATTTACAATTCATTTTCTGAAATGGATTAGGTGCTAAATGAGTTGGTGTAATCGTTACCATTGCTCGAACTATATTTTAGATTCTGAGTGAAGCGAAGGATCTTATGGTTTTACAATGATAATTATTTTTATTTTTATTTATTTTTTTTTTTTTCTGTAAACACTTTTTCGTATTGAAATCCTTGTCCAAAAGTTTCGTCAAGCAACTTTTTAGATTCGAAATTGAACTGAGATGGTACTTTAGAGAGATCATTTTTCCAAAATCTCCATAGTTTTTCCAGTAATCAAGAATAACGGTCGAAAAACTGAGTAAAAACGGTAAAATCGGTGAAAATCCGCCGTAAACGAGATTTTCACTGTTCAGATTTTAGGTATTTAGTCATAAATCGAAAAGTACTGAAGCTATAAACTTGAAAATTTTATCCAATATCAAATACATACTTTTTTATATTGGACAACATTTTCAGAACAATTATAGCATTTTTGACTTAAATATAGAACTTTTAATTTACTAAATTGTTTGAAAGTTTTTATGTAATATAATTTTAAATATTTGACAAAAAGTTCTGAAAATTTAATATGACCTCACTCATATACCTACCTAATTATCCTTACAAAAATTCAAAAATCGTGACTCAGGATTTTTTTTATACACACTTTAATAAATTATTATAAGATTTTTTTAAAAATTTATTTTGATTGTTCGATTGAAAATTTGTATCTTATAACATTTTTAATATTTGTTAAAAAGCTCTGAAATATTAAAATGACCTTACATAAATAACTATACTTTGTTAAATATTCTAAAAAAAATTAGAATATCGTTAGTCAGAATTTCTTTTAATACATGTTTTAATACATTAATATAAATTCGTATACGAAAATATTGGCTGTTTTTACGTTAATTTTCTGCTTAAAATCTGTTTAAAACTTTTTTGGTGTATCTGATCACAATAAAACTTGGAACATAGATATAAAAACATTTTTCGAATCTTTTGGTGACAGAAAATTTCTAATGAGTTATAATTGTTATAACAATTGAAGTTTAAATGAGTTATATCTAATTGAATATTTTATGAGGGTTTAATTACAAAAAAACTCACCAAAAATTATACAAATAACCGTAAAATACGTAAACAGTATTTAAATAATAATATATTATATTATACACTGAAGCTTTGCTCAGAATCGTTTTATACTAAAGAAATGAGTAGGGCATTATTCGAATAAATGTGTATTCAAATAATTACCTAAAGAAAATTTTATTCTAATTATAGTTTAGTCGAATACATTTTTATTATCAAATCATCATCCGTTTATTAAAATTTTTAACATCAGTAATCATTTGCGTATAAATTCGTCGCAATAATTAATGCAGAATATTTTACAGCCACGTAAGTTACGCGGTGTGTTTGACACATTATTTTTGTTCGTTCACACGGTGGATACGAATTCTACAATACTATATTGTATAATACCATATTACCTAATTACCTATGTCCTATAATCCTATATGATATTATATAAAATAATAAAAATCAAAGCTAGGGATTTCTTAGGCCTGAGATATTAGTTTGACGATTTTATTTTTACAAAATAAATGTATAAAATTAATGTTTGTGTTTACCTCCCAGTGTTACGTGTCGTGGCACTCATCCGTTGATTGTTGTTAGTTTAATTTTTAATCAAACCAGATTAAGCTTGTATTCAATTTATGCGTACATGCTTGTATAATTGTTGAAAAATACAAGTTATTAGTACCATTATTTTTGGATTTATGATTAAAAAACCAAAATCGATTCATCAATCATTATGACATTTTACGGTTTTTTTTTCAATGGTTCGGTAGTTCGTATGTTTTAAAAACTACTAATAGTTTCGTATAATAACCTTTCAAAAAATATCAACTAGATACAATCTCTGATATTACTTAGTGTATGCACACTATGGAAGTTTTTTTATACTAAAGTTATGAACCCTACTTTTTTTATATTACCCCACTATTTTATAGTGTTTTTAATAATATATTTATAATAATGTTGTACGTACTACGTACCTATAACAATGTAGTACCACTACCGGCTAATAACAAAATAATATTATGATAAATCTATAATATAAATTAAAATATATTCAATATTGATAATAGTCTAATATTAATAACGTTTGTTTATCAAGTTGTCTTCTTTGCATATGGCGTCGTGTTTCAGCTAATTTTGTGGTGGTGAATTCGAAGACGGCTATCTAGTATTTATATATATCTGTGGTGTGCAGCGATCGTTTACCATAGCCACGACAAATACCGACGTTGTACGAGCAATCCCGAACGAATTCACACATACTAATGATAATTTACTGCTAACACATACACACTGCGTGACGCGTATAAATGATGAAATAGCCTATACACAACCCCTTAATAAATCGCCGCTTCCAATCCCCTTAGGGCCGCTTTCACCAAAAACCAATGAACTCCGTTTACGGGAAACTTGGTTTATCATAATCGAAAGATTAATCTCAGTTTTAAAATATTTGGGTTTCACCAAGGTAATCGCGTTTTCAATAAACGCGTTTTTGATAATCGAAGATTAGCTGATAAACTACAATCACAGCGACCATATGGTCAGTAATCAGTACTGATAAGGTGATAATGAAATTAGTTAATAAATAATTGAAATTCGAATTCAGTTTCAAACAAAGTGTTCCTTGTGTACTCGTGTCCCGTGGTGTGGTTTTCACTTTTTGCATTTCGCGACTTGGAAAATGGAAACAATAAACAAACGCAAAAGAAGAGAACCTCTTTACCAAGCCGCGGAGAAGGAACTATTAGTAGATCTGGTTGAACAAAACTACGCGGTAGTTGAAAACAAAAAAACAGATGCCGTCAGCAGCCGAACCAAAACCGAACGTTGGAAGACCATGGCAGACCAATTTAATGCCACGTCTTCTGTTCATTTCAGTGATTGGCTGGTCTTGCGGACACTGTGGGAGAATATGAAGAAAAAGGCCAAAATAGTAATTGCGTTACAGCACGACAACTTATATGCAACAGGTAACAATGTGGAAAATAATTGTATGTAATGAATTAATAATAATAATAATAATAATTGTACTAATTTTATGTAATATTGTATTGTAATGAACGTTCTTGTACAATATGTATTGTATATAGGTGGCGGTAAAGCTAATAGAATTTTACAAGACCCAATCATCTCAAGAGTCATAACCCTCATTAGGCCTCAAGTGGAGGCATTATCAAACGAGTTTGATAGTGACCACCTAGATATTACAACACCAAGTATGTACTGCATTATTATTTAATATAAATATAAATATATATTAATATTAATATTTATATATATTATTATTAATACTATTATTATTATAACTATTATTATATATATTAATATTTATTTAAATTTATTGTTGAATGTAAAAATGTAGGTGGGTAACAATTTATTACATAAATAAAATATTTGTGATTACAATATTCACTTTAGTATAGTATTAGTATAGTATTATAGTATTCCAATCACTTACATCACTTTTAACATTGTTTGTTACAACTTAGGAGATGTAAGTTTTGTAACTATAGTGGATAGAGATGAAAATAACATCATCGAGGACCAAGATGTAGGAGATTTATCTAGCATGGTAATATTATGTTCTAACTTTTACCTATTATCTCTTTACCTCCATATTGTAGTTCTCCACTTCTGCTTGGTTAATTTTGTTCTATATATGTTATATATGTGTGTATATGATTGACTGTTAATAAGAAGCGGAGAACTACGATATAGGTGAGGTAAAGAGCTGAGGATGCGTATCAAAAAACTGTGATGATACTTATCTAATATGTAGTTGATGAATTCCTATAAATGTCAATATATGACCAAACAAATGACAAAAAGTGTTAATATATATAGAATATTAGAACAATCTTTTCATTTTTTATAGACAATTCAGACCTATAACATTATGTACACTTATTTCTTAATTATTTTATTTACTTAAAAAAAGTTTGTATTTTTTAATATTGTAGGAGAGAAATGCTGCCAATGACTGGTCTCACTATAATCCTAGCATGCTGAAGGCTCCTCCTGCTCCTGCTCTTTGAACAAATCATAACTTAGAAGTGAGTGGAAAAGTCATAGATAATGAAGATGATATGTTTGACCTGCCATCTGTATCCCATCAACAAATGCAATTTATTTCTTCAAACGAGAACTCTGGGAATACCAAATTAAACTTAAATTTATCAAAAAATGCAAATCAAATGCTTCGTCAGTCAGTTGTGGCAGACAGTTCTAGAAGGAGGCCAGTACTTAGGCGACTTCAAACAGAAGCCTTAGTAGAAGCTAAATTGTGTACTTTAACATCAGCAACCCAAGAAGCTACTAAAGAGCATGCTATTTCTGTTCAAATCTTGGAAATCCAACTTGAACATGAAAAAGTTAAGTTGGAAGTGGAAAAAGAGAAATTGGTCCAAGAAAAATTGAAAACCGAAATTCTTGATAAGAAAATTGGTGACATGGTGGAATATACAATACAAAAATGACTTAATGCGGGAATCGGATAGTACTGTTATATTTTTATTATTACTATTAACCTAAAGAAGTTTTTGTGATATCTTTTTAATTACTAATCATCAAAAACTATCGTTCCTTTGTTACTACATAAAGTGTTAATTATTTTATTATAAGCAAAAAGAGTTTTTGTGATATCTTTTTAATTACTAATCAAAAACTATAGTTCCTTTGTTACTATATAATATTTTTAATTTGTTAATTTTTATTATTTTATTATTAGCAGTTTCTGTTATATAATTTTTAATTATTAATTAAGTTTCTAAGTAATCAAAAACTATGGTTCCTTTCATAGGCGTAAATTGGGCCAAATATTGGGGGTTGCAGACAGATTGAAAGTAAACAAAATTGTGGGGGGCTTTGCCCCCCACACCTAGACGCGATTTTATTAATAGACAAAACTAGACATTTTTATTTAACTGAGTAAATTTTCGCTCCCATTACATACATTAAATATCTCAACAATATTATTTAAACCTTAAACGCATGTGCTTAATAATAATGTATATATTAAATAATGTTAATAAAATGATATGTTTAAAAAAAATATGAACACACATTATAGTTTATACAACAACACTTTTATTTTAAATAACAACTGCAGGTTAGGATACAAGTTATTAAATAGGTACAGAATTGAAATATTAATTAGTTTTTTTAACTATTTACTTCACTCAAGTATTAATCGACGACCTCTGCATTCAGCAGCTGCGCTGAATTTTTGTATAACTTTATCTGTATCTATTTGAGATGATCTTTCACGCTCAATTTGTAAGATTCCAAGACTACTTAATCTTGACTGCCCCATTGTTGTTCTTAAGTATGTTTTTAATCTACGTAAACAAGAAAAACTTCTTTCACATGTTGCGGTGTTAGTTGGTATGGTAATAAATAATTTAATTAAATTTGTTAGTGTTGGGAATTTTAATTTTCAAGTGGACTGTATAGCTTTATTTTACCAGAATAATTGTATGGTTGCTCGCTTCGACTTTCGATACGCGACTAACTTTATACAATACAAAATGATTACCTGTAGGTACGACATTATACATCGATAATAATATATATTCAAGACAGCGTGCGATAATATGATAACAAAATAATAACAATCGAGCGCTAACACCCCCATTTACTTTTTCAAAATATCCGATGGGTATCGTGAACATTACCCGATTGTCACAATTCATATCACGTAAAACGAGATCATAGCTGTTATCATGACGATAGTGCACAGTAGTCATGTCCAGATACTTTTTAATATGCTTTAAACCTATCCTGTCTAATATTGTCTTATCTGTGTTACCATCCCAGAACACAACACAAGGGGTTTTGCCGTCCGCATGCAAATACTTATGTATTCGCGAGCGAGTAAGAGACGACGTATTGTGAGTGGCAGTGAAGCTGACCGCTACACGTATTTGTTGAGTAATCAGTGTTGTCAACTTTGGGCGTTTCTTCTTTAATGTAAAAACATTATAAGCGAAATTGTGTACTCGCTTGTGGTGTTCTTCCTGGCATCTGACTGGTCCTCCGTGTTTTGGAAGAATGATTGGGTTCCCTACCAACCTTGCGGGTTGATATGTGTTTAGGGTGTTACACATAGCTCCTGTGACTAGGACCCAATCTCCATGCTGCAAAGGGGAAAATTCGAAGCCTATGACTACGAATTTTAGATAAGAACTAGAAAATAAATGTGTTATGATTAATTAATTTACTTTAAAAAGTTTTATTTTTATAATTTGTTTTAAAAATTGTTTTCACAATAACGATATAATAATTTTATGTATATTTATATATATATATATATATATATATATATATATATATATATATATATATATATATATATATATATGATTATCGTGGCGATGGTGGTTCTACAGGCCTTATCACAGTGTTGGACGTTACGTAGGTTGACATTTGGAGGGCTGGTTGGAAATATGCTGAATTTATTTATCCCGCTGGGTAAGATTCATTGTTCCTTTTTCTTCGTCATGTGCAAACCACTACGATGATTATGATTATCACGATTATTGAAATTCCGATTGTTATATAAAGAACGTAACTATTATGTTGTATTTGTTCATAATTGTTTTGTCTATTTAATTCTGCGTCTGCTATGGCTTCTATTTCGTTGAGGGATTTTGTAACCTTGTGCAAATCGGTAAGTTTGATATTTGTATGATATGTATGCCCATGTGTTTGATATCGGTCAATAAGGTCTTTGTGTTATATGGTACCGTCGTGAATAACGCCGACATATCAGTCTTTGGTATACAATTTTCGTATGTCTTAGTGGATAATTCTTCTTAATGTATTGCACTATCGGATTGAATTTGGCAGAATTTATCTTTTATGTTTATTATTCCTTCTCCTCTTATGCTTTGTATTCGTGGATTGGAAAAATTATTACATGTTATTGTCAATCTGTCGTTGTAGACTGTGTAAAGCCATTCATTTGTGAATTTTAATTTATGGTAAATTCCTCGTCTGGATTTGAATGTTCGTTGTGTACATCTCTTACCATTTTCTTCTGTTTTAGTTGGTTCAGTGAATAGAAAAATTTCACATGGTGCGACGTGGTCGTTTTTTAGGATTGGTTGGTCTGTTGTGCATATTCGATATATGTCTGTTTCTGTGCATTAGCTCATTTGCTCTACCGAGAATGTAGTGAATGCCCTTCTGTCTTTAGTAATGGCAACGTACGGAGTCGATGAATCAATGACAATTAAGTTCTCCGTGTCCGATCTTTTTGGTATTGGTATGGTACTGAAATTTGTTAGTTCCGTGTCGGTTACTTATGGTATTTTAGTAATGAACACTATTTTATTGTTTACGTAGAATACCGTCATTTTCGTTATTTTTGGTATTTCATATACTTCTGAGGGTCTGGTGTCCATTGGTATTTCTAGTTTTCTTGGTATGAATCTGTTTTTGATGTTCCAATATCTTGTACTGTCATTAAACTTGAATGAATAATTCCGCTTCTAGCGGCTATTACTATTTGATTTAATGTGGCCGTTTCATAAGCATATCGATTGATTAATAAAGTGTATATATTTCGTAATTCGTTTGAATGTAAAACTTGCATTATGCGTTCTGTTGCATTTCCTAATCATTTTAGATAGTTGATGAATTCTGTTTCAGCTTCCTTGAGTTCTTCACAGAGTGATTGTGATTGATTAACTGTTTTTTCTATATGCTGTATTGTTCCTTTTAGGACAGTTGTTTTTTTTTTTGCTATATGTAGAACATTGGTTCCAGATTTTTCTGTGCACTCGATTGCGTCTGATGTTTTCATGCTGTATTCATCGTCGCATACTCCGAAGAAGTAGTGCATTCCGGATCCCATGAGACCTCGTTTGCGTCGACTAAGGGTTTCTTCTTCTTCTTCGTGATATTCAATGTTGGATTTTCCTAATGATAAGTACATTTTGTCTCTTTGATCGGATATTTCATTGTATAAGTGTGTAAGGACGTTTTGGTATTTTGCGCATAGTAGAGATTTAGTTGTTTCTTTGCATGCTGTTGTCAAGTTACTGATTCTTTCTCCCAGGGTTGCGTGCTTCTTGTTATATTCGTCCAGTGATAAGTATGTTATCATTTTGTAGTATCCTCAAATAAGTCTTGTTGGTCCGTAGCTTTCAAAATAAAATGATGGGCCTTTGTATTCAAATTGTTTTATTGTATAGTATGCCGAGAAATCTGGTTCTTCTGCCTGTACCATCACCATTATCGCCAATAATCTATAATTAACGTATAATTAAGTTTTCTAACAAGAAATAATAATTTACCTAGTATAAATTTTTTTTCCACTTTCGTTGGTTATTAATAGATTGCAATTACTCTCAACTGGGATATATGCTCCTTTGATTTTTCATGAGGATATTTCTTCTGGTTTCAGAAATTGATTAAAAAAATAAAACTGTTTTTTTTTTTTTTTTTTTTTTTTTTTTTTTTTAATAGTTACGTTATATTAAATTTAAATAAGTTTGCAATGTTTTATTATTTTACATAAAAATTTCGGGATTTTCGAACCATTCTACTAAATTAATGAACCCATAACATACATTATCTTCGTTGCAGGTAATGAAATCCCTGACTGCGTTAGTTAAATTTTGTTTTATTTCGATTAATTCGTTTTGAGTATATTTTATTTCCATTTGACGATTGGTTATCGTTAAATGTGTTGAAAATGAGTGAAAAATGTTCATTGGATCGTTATATAAATTATTTCTTATTTCATTTTCTAAAATTGTTATGAAAATTTTGTCTCTGTTTTGTTCCATATTTAATGTGTGAATTTTAATATATTTAATAAAGAATGATATTGATTGATATTGATATTACCTGGAAATAATAAATGATGTTGTTTATAATCACATGTTATTAAAATTTGTTAGGTGCCGTTGGTTGTAAAGATACTGGATTTATTATTGGACGAGTGTGTTGTTTGTACTTTAAGCATTTGATAATAAGGTATGACAATAAAACTAAAGTTATAACGAAAATTGTGAGTAATATTTTATAATTTGTTGGTGATTGAGTTTGACAAATGTTATAGATCGTGGGATTAGTAATTGTAGTACAATGTTTTTGAATATCTGCCTCATCCGCTTGAATGCTTGTTAAGATTGTGATAAGGTATCTGGAGAAATTTAAATGACTGATGTTGAAATTGAATTTACTTGTAATATATTTGATAATTTGTAATTAATGTCAGGAAATAAATTGTTCTTCTATTATAAGGCATGATATAAATGTATGACGTTTATTGTGTCGTTTTCCATTGCGATAGACATACATGGTTTATTGTATTTATCGTGTTTATCGAGTATAGTTCTTACGATTTTGTAAAGCTCGGGCATTTCTTGTGTTGAGAATGGTTCGTATAGTTTCATGTTAGCTCTGTCCATATGGCTTTTTAAACATGCCATTCGTGGAATACCATTTTCGTAATGGTTATCGTGATTTTGTGCGAAGATAATTTTATATAAATTAATTAGAAATTGTTGTTGTTTTATCGATGTCATTGTTTATTTATAATAATATGGTAGTATGATTTATTATAATGTTTAATTATATTCAATTTAAAAATAACTTTTTGGTTAAATATAAAAGTGGTATAAAACTGAATAGACAAGGATAAAGAATTATTAAATTTTGAATAGCAATGCTTATCAGTTATCTGAAAATAATTACTTAAATTAATAATAATATTGTATAATAGTGAATCACAAATGAACAGTGAGTATTTAACATTGTGATTATGGTTTAATTTGTTAGATCTGCGAAGTATTTTTTCACATTGTTTTTATGAACTGTTATAGTCCTACGACCTTTCTTAATACTAATATTATGTTCATTTATGATTTCGAGGACTTCGTATGGTCCTAACCAAAGTGGTTCTAACTTGGTCCTATGTGCGTTTTGTTTTAATAAAATTAAATTGCCGATGTTTATGTCTAATGGGTTTTCTTTTAGATCATATCGTTCTTTTGTTTTATGTTTATTTATTATTAATCGTTCGCGCGCTATTTTATGTGCTTCTTTCATGTGTAATTTCATTTCGTATAAATAACAGTGGTGGTTTTGGGGGTGATGCAAGTGAGGCACCGTTTTATTTTCAGGAAAATAAAAAATATTTGTTTCTTCAGGTATATTGGTATTTTGTACAATTTTGAATTGTAATCGTATACTTTAATTTCAATTTTTTATTTATAGTTTTCTTACATTAAATTCTTTAGAATTAAAGTTTAATAAACAGCAATATTGAATATTATTTTTCTGTACAAAACTTGTTCGAAAGCGTACTGTAACGTAACTCTAAGTAGCCGTTTCATTTAAATATTGCACCCGGCGGCGCGGCGCCGTCACCGCTAAAGCGCTGTGACCGTCAGAGGCGGTAGCCGCTGTCGCCTAAGTTTGTACCATAGAGTAATATAGAGATGCCGTATCGTATCTCGATAACACAACTATTGTGAGGACAAATATTAGGTCATTCAAACCAGTCGTGTGACACTTTAGGAACAGATTTCTACTAGATGGCGTTAATCACACCTACGTTTGATTGATAATACAAGTGATAAACTATAAAATGTAAACAATAATAATGAATGAACAGTACATTTTAAATTGATTTTATACATTGATTATTTTGTAGTTTAAAGTTTTGTACTTATTTTTTTAACTTGGCTTCTATTAAATACAATAATTAAACCAAAATGCCGAGCTGTATTGTTTGTGGAAGAACGCGTAATAGCAGATCCAAAGAAAATAATATAACGTTTCATAGGTAAGTAAATATAACAGTTTAATCTGCATTTGTTTATTTTGAATTTGTAATATACAATATTATGTTATTAGAGTAATAACTATATATGATAAACTATTTTCCTATTTATTCATTCTATGATTGGTTTTGTATCAGGTTATCTCATGATGAAAGTACCCAAAAGAAATGGACTGAATTTTTTGTTGAAAATAATATAAACATAAGTGACATCAATAAAAACAGCTTAATTTGTTCTGATCATTTTGAGGCAAAATATTTTCTTCAATACAAAAAATCAAGGCAGTTAACTCGAAATGCAGTTCCAACTATTATTATATCTCGTTATCTCGTGTTTTTAGTGTAAGTAATACCTCGTATGTCTTTTTGAACATTTTTAATCAAATGATTTTCATCATAGGCGAAAAATATATATCCAGAAATAACTAGACCTTCAACTTCATCAACTATATTACCTACCATTGCTTCTAAACCAGAAATCCAAGTATTATAATATTATGTTTGACATTTAAAAATAAAAATGATTTTAATTTAAATTTTTTCTAGGTATTGACAAATAATATTTATTGTGACGGAGTGTCTACATTGGATGATATTGTTGCTATGCCAAGCTCAGATATTACTATAAGCAATATTCTGTCAGAGTCAGTATCTGCATCAAATGAATCTTCTTCGCCGTTGGAATTATCAACATTTAAAATTCAGAATCCTAGTTGTCAGGTTATATTTATGTATTATTTTTTAGACAAGATAATTTAATTAATTTTTTTTTATAGAAAAATTATTTTTCGTGTTATGTGGCTGCAAGTCAACCAGAAGATACAGATACACCCAAACGTAAATTTTTGAAGCGTGGGATTCATAAATTGACTAGTGAAATAAAAATAAAAAACAAAAAGTTGAAAGTCTTAAAGCAAACCATTAGTCGCCAAAAAAAAAAAATGTTTCATTAAAATCCATTATATCAAAACTTCAAAAGGAAAATTTAATTAATGAAGAAGCCAGTAATGTTTTACTTGATTCCTTTGGTAAGCATACACATTTAATTAGTAACTGGGCAAAAAAAAATTTGGGCCACAAAGTGCAAAAAAAATATTCTCCAGAAATCAGACAGTTTGCTTTATCGTTTCACTTGTTTTCTTGTAAAGCTTGAAAGCAGTTTAATACAGTCTTGCCTCACCCAAGAACACTTAGCAAATGGTACTCTTCTGTTAATGCCAATCCTGGCTCAAAATTCAAATAATCCTATAATATGTGCGCTTATGCTGGATGAAATGGCCATCCGCCAACATATTGAGTATGATGGAACTAATTACTATGGACACATAGATCTTGGAAACGGGATAAATAATGATAGCTTGGCTACTGCAAAGGAATGTTTGGTAATTATGATAGTCTCGGTAAATGAAAACTGGAAACTTCCAATTGGATACTTCCTTGTAAATAGTTTAAATAGTTATCAAAAAGCTGAATTAGTTAAGCATGCTTTAAACTTATTATCAAATATTAAAAACTTAAATGTAGTAAGCTTAACTTTTGATGGTTGCTCCACCAATGTAACCATGTCTCAGCTTCTTGGCTGCAATTTTAATGCTGATAGCTTGAATACTAGCTTTTTATTCAATTCAACAAATAGCATTGACCATGAAGTTGTTGTTTTAATAGACCCGGCGCACATGATAAAACTAGTTAGGAATGCATTAGGTGAGAAAAAAAAGTTTCTAGACAATAAAAACAATATAATAGATTTTGATTTTATCCAAAAATTATTTATACTGCAAGAAAATGAAGGTTGTCACTTGGGGAACAAATTAAGAAAACAACATATATTTTATAATAATCAAAAAATGAAGGTGAAACTAGCAACGCAATTGTTAAGTCAGTCAGTAGCAGATGCGTTAAGATTTTGTAAAAATAACCTGAAGTTAAAAGAATTTTCTGATTGTGATGGGACTATAAACTTTATTGAAATATTTAATAAAGCTTTTGATATTTTAAACTCAAGGTCAATTAATTGTATTGGTAGTAAGAAAGCCATGTGTAAAGAAAATTTTGTTGATATTTCAAATTTTGTTGATGAGTTTACAATCTATATTAAAGGGTTGAAAGTTCGAGAAAATATTAATGATGTTAATTATGTACCCATCTTAAACTCAAAGAGATAAACCGGATTCATTGGATTCCTCATATGTTTACATTCTATGTTGAAATTATACTACACTATAATAGATTCTTCTAAAATTGATTATTTAAAAATGCATAAATTAAGCCAAGACCATCTAGAGCTATTTTTTGGATGTATAAGAGCTCAAGGTGGGTATAATAATAATCCTACATCCAAACAATTTATGTCTGCGTATCGAAAATTGGTCATTAAAGTTAACAATATTGAAAGTTTTAACACAGGGAACTGTATACCTTTAGAACATATGTATAACATTATAACGTATGTTTTCAAACTGAAAAATTATTAAAATCTTACAGTTACCAAACCAAAACCATTAATAAATTACTAATCCAAACTCAAGTTCTGAAACACTTTTTAAATAATTCTGTGATATTTAGTTCTTTGAAAACTCATAGTCAAGAAAGCAACACCCCTTTATGTGACCACCCAACTCTTTTAATTAAATCAATTGCTTCTACATACATAAATTTGAAAGTCAATCATACATTAAAATCCTGTAACGAAACCCATTCAATGCGTATGTGGTACAATAAATTAACTCTTTTTAAAGGACAATGAATACAACTTTTATTTTTATTATTTATAATGCTTATGCTTTTTGCATTTTTTTTAATTATGTTAATAATACCTCAAATTAAATATATATATATATATATATATATATATATATATATATATATATTACAATATAATTATAATAATTTAATGTCCATGTAAATTTTTTTTTCCAAGATTAAGACAATTCTATACCATTGGTGGATGATCTTCAACAACGGGTAATTTGTTATTACTATTATTTTTCATAGAATTAAGTCAATACATTTACTATATTATAGTATATATTATATTTATATTATACAATTTGTTCATTATAATATTCATTGTTTGTATTTTCTATAATTATTTATGTTTTTCATAATTATTACATCAAAATAAAGCTCATTTCAAGTAAGAATAATATTTGTTCTTCTGTTTTATCCTACTCTACAATACTTTTTGCTGCCATTACCCATAGAGTAATATTATTTATGGTACAATTATTTATTATGAAAAAATTAAATTTATATATTATATATATTATAATTAATAGGTTTATGTTATTTTCTAAAAGATAAAATTAAACAATAGTTTTGTTCCTTATTATCTGGTCACACTGAAAGTAGACCTCTTTCGCCACAATACAAAATCGAACGGCTCCTCTATATTACTCTATGGTTTGTACATGCGAGGTGCGTCTACGCACACACATGTAAGCTCGTAAAATAGTGTTAATAGCGCATGCGCAGACCGCCGCTAGAGGCGATTAAAGTCAACCGCACAATCATGCCGCCGCCAAGGTTTATAGATAATAAAGGTTGCCTCGAAGCGAAATTATGAAAACTGAAGAGTGGGGGAAATCGAATGATTACGTAGCCCGAAGTATATAATTGTTTGTTTACTTTTTGATACAAAATACAAATGGTGAATTTTACGACAAACGGTGCGACGCGACGTGTGTTTTAGAGTAAAGTTCTAGTTATGTATTTACAATTTTTATTAATTGCTTTACTTCCTCGTATACCTAAGTTGCTTATTTTTTGTATTAAATATGTCTTCTAAACTAGTTGGAGGTTCTAGTTGTGCTGTCTCTTCGTGTGTACAAAATTATAGCAAAGCGAAACGAGATGGCTTAAAAATATCATTTCACAGGTTGGTAATTTATTTGTATTAATTTATTATAATATTTGACACAACTACTTTTGTTTAGGTTTCCCAAAGATCTTGAAATCCAAAAAATATGGGTACAAAAATGTAAAAGAGGGGATAAATTTAATCCAAGTTCTTCATATGTTTGTTCTCAACATTTTTGTGCTGATGCGTTTGCTCGTGATATGAAAGCTGAACTATTAGGTCAATACCCATTTATATTTATATTTCATTTAAATATACATAAAAATTGTAATTAAATAATTATTATAAAATGGTTTATTAATATATTATTGTATTATTAATATTTAGGTTATACTCCTAAAGTCCGTTCACTAAAAACAGATGCCATCCCAACATTAAATTTACCAATGAGTCATTCCCAAAGTTCACTACTTTCCGAATCAGTAATCAATCGTCAGATTCGAATGGAAGCTAAATCTGCAAAACATGTTAATTAATAATTATTATTTAAAACAAAATTACCATTATAAATAATATGATGATTATGTAATTAATTATGATGACACCAACTGTAGGTATACATAGTTGAGTAATTACTGTATTATGTTCTTATAAAACTTTATAATAAAAATCATTTATATTATTTATTCTTTTCAATATATATATATAATTTATATTTTACAGTATAAGAGTAGGCATTACACCAAATTTGTATTTAAATCTTATATGTTGTAATTTTAAGAAATAAATTACATTTATAAACGATTTTCTAACTCCCAGTGATACACAATAAATGCTTGTTTTTCCTAAAATAATATTTTTATTTATTTATTTTTTTGAAGGTCCAAGACCAAATAGTTGTTGAATGTCTGAACTCAATACCATCTACAGCAACAATAACATCTTCTTCAATATGCCAAGAAGATGTTACAATGCCAGACACAGACCCGTTATGTAAAATTGATTATGAAAAATTGTATAAAGATCTTCTGGAAAAATCCAACAAACAGGAAAAAGAACTTTTGTTATTGAAAAAACCTGCAGTTGATTACAAACAAATTAATGATTGTTTAAGACAGAATATGATAATTCTACAAAAAAAATTAAATACAAGTAGTTCTCTTTTATTAAAAAATCAAAAAAACATGAAAAAAGAATTAATGTTACTGTCAATGAACAAAACCAGAGCTATTAAAAATGAAGCTACAAAATTAGTATCTCCAATTTTTTCAAAAAATCAATTAGATATAATCTTAAAAAAGAAAAAAAGAGTAAACTGGTCAACAGATGAAATAGCCAAAGCCTTTACATTAAGATACTTTAGTAAGAGAGCATACTTATATGTTAGACATGTTTGTTAATTTATTAATTTATTAATTGTTTGTTAATTTATTATTTATGTAATATGTTTACATTTAATTTAGGAATATCTTCTCTTCAACGGTGGGCGAAAAATATTAGTATGAGAAATGGAATTCTACATGGTGTCCTAAAAATAATGAAAATCAATGGTGATAATCTACAGAACTACGAAAAGCTTACAGTACTCATGTTTGATGAAATGAAAATTGCAACTACAATGGAGTATGATCAACTTAAAGATGAAGTAGTTGGTCCACATAGCCAGATGCAGGTTGTTTTGGCTCGAGGTATAGCATCAAAATGGAAGCAACCAATTTTTGTTGGATTTGACATAAAAATGACCAAATATTTATTATTTGATATTATTCATAATCTTAATGACATAGGGTTTAAGGTTATTTGTTGTGTTAGTGACTGTGGTTGTGGCAACATTGGTTAGTGGAAACAATTAGAGATAACATTTGAAAATCCTGTTTTTGTTACTCCTAGTGGACAACGCATAGTGCATGTTCCTGATGCACCCCACCTTTTGAAACTGACACGAAATTGGTTAATAGACACAGGGTTCACTTTAAACGGGTTAGAAATAAATAAAAAACCACTGGAAGCCTTAATATCTAAAGTGACATCTGAGGTAAGTGTATGCTATAAATTAACAAACGAACATTTGACATGTGAAGGGCCCCAGCGGCAGAGAGTAAAATTAGCAACTCAAATTTTATCGCATACGACAGCCACTGCACTTAGATATTACAAGCCTATTGAGGACATTCAATTATTAAATCATACTGCACATTTCATTGAATTAATGAATAATTGGTTTGATTTAGCTAATGTTGCTCATGCACAAGATAAAAGTACACCTTTTAAATCACCATATGGAGTATTTTTGAAAGAACAAGATACCCTTTTAGATGAAGTATATAATACTATTAATGCAATGAGATGTAAAGGAAAATCCAGTTTACAAATATTTCAAAAAGGTATTCTCATGTATATTAACGGTACTAAATATCTTCTTAAAATATTAAGAGAACATGGGCTTCAATATTTACTAACATCAAAAATTAACCAGGATGCTCTAGAAAATCTATTTAGTCAACTCCGATCTAGGGGTGGTCTCAATGACCATCCATCTCCACTAATTCAAATACAATTGACAATAATCAGGAAGATTATATGGTGGCCAAATCATTGAAATTAGCCAACATTAATATAAAATATGATGAACATGTTGATAATGGAGATTATGGTAGTGATACAGATACAGCTAGCGAAGATTATGACCCACAAAATATAAATGATCATCAAAATGAAAATGAAATGGCAATTGATGGTATAGAATATTTGGCGGGTTGGGTCGCCAAAAAATTTAAACTTACTTTTTCTGAAATTGGTTGTACTACAACCGAATTAAATAAAAAAAAATCTTTACCTGATCATGATTACATTATGCCATCATGGATCAATCATTTATCATATGGAGGTTTAATAACTCCGAGTAATGACTTTAGAAATATTATTATCAGAGTCGAAAGGTTGTTCAATAAATTTACCAAACATGAAGTTCCTAAAGGACCAAATGTGGTCAGTAAATTAACAAATAAAATATTCTCTAGAATGATGGTTGATGAAAAATTCAAACGTGTTATTAAAGTATATATTAAACAAAGAATTATTATACGTATGAAATATGCTAACTACCACATGAGGTCACTCAAACTACAAAAAAACAAAACAAGACTTAATAAACTAAACAAGTTAAGGAAACTAGTGACCTAAGTTTCATATTTTGTAATTTTTTATATTTTTAAACGTAGAAATATATGTTATTTGTGTACTTAATATAAGTAATTTAAAAGTATTTCATACATTAAATTTATGAATTGTATTTACAATTTAATAATAATGTATCACATCTTTCCATTAAAATAAATGTTTGATAATAACTGTGCCTACATTTTAGATCCAGTAATAACATTAAAATAATTAATTAAATACCCAGGTAAAATATATAATATATTAGTGTCAGACATTACCTACCTATATTATATTTTAATGCTCAAGTGAAATATAAAATGATAAATTAGTCATTCTATAGAATGCCAAGGAAATACAGGAAATCAAAGAAATAGTTGATATTATTTTAGTGTGTTTTAATACTTGATTATAGTATGTGTGTTTTATGTCCTATATACTGTCGAAGAACTTAAAAAAAACTCTTGATCTGTTGTAAATAACCAACTTTGGTAGATACTAAATGACAATACCTATGTCATATGTTTTCATATAATTAAAGAGTAGTTTTATAATAGAACTTATCAGGGGTGTGCCAGACATTTTGTTTGGGGGGGGGGGTTCTATATTTTTTACTAACACATACCTATTTTAAGTATATAAGTGTACATATTTTACTAGATATTAATTTGCCATATATACAATATTCATACAAATTGTATATGATAGGTACATTATACATATGTCAGATTGTGTCATATTATTCAATAGTAATAATAAAAATAATAATAATAATAATTTATAATACATTAAATATTAAAATACACTTTGAATAATTTGTCGTCATATATATTAGATATTAGATAATATAAAAAAAAAATCATATAAAGAATCTCATAACACCTTAAATGTTCCATTCTATCTTTCGTATATTTTAAAATCAAATTGAACAAATGATTAATTGTTTTTTTAATATACTAAAGTCGTAAGTGTTCTTTCCGAGGTGTGAAGAAAACCAATCGCCACCTTAAATATTATTAAATCCACATTAATCATTAATTGTATTCGTATACTTATCTTACATTTTGAAAAAAATTGTTACAATATTACAAAATTATAAATTGCAAAGGAAAACGGCCATGTTATTATGCCGCCGCCGAATGCTTATACTTCGGATGACGTCACTGTCTATTAGGCGACGCGGGGGGTCCGCAATGTTTACATCATTATGAGGCAACCTTGGGCCGCCGCGCGCCGGGTACATAAATTGTATACAACTACGCTACTTTCTAGGTGGGGGCTGCGCGCTGTAGTCACTGATACCACGATTCAAATTATTTTTAGATTATCTTAACAATTCCGTCAATCAGCATATCAGTGGAAAGGAGTTTCTCCTGTCTAAAACTATTGATTATCATTATAGAATAGAATCTATTCTATAATCAATGCTAAAACGTATAAAAACATATTTGCGCAACTGTATTTCCCAACATAGATTGAGTTCTCTTGCTATAATTTCAATTGAAAAGGAGTTAATTGAGCAACTTAAACATAGTGGAGCATTTTATGATGAAGTCATAAGTATATACGCGAGTAAAAAAAAATAGAAGTATCGATTTACAATATGAATCATAAAAACATATTAGGTATATAATAATATGTTAAATCATATATTTCGTATATAATATTATGTTATTCAATAAAATGTATATTGTATATTTGTATAGTATGTTTTATTATAAAAGGTTTATGTCAGGTTATTATTATTATTTTTTTTTATATGTCATATTACACTTATATTTTGTTAATTAATTATTATGTATTTATGTTTTATGTGTGTAAAATACTGTAAATATATGTATATAGTTAGGGAGGGGTGCATGGAAAAACCTCTACGTGGTACACCCTAGGCAACAGTATTGATCTAATCATAACTGGCTAATCTTTCCGCTCCATTTTGATAACCCATACCATTTCAAGAATACATTAACATATGTTGTTCCTGTGTTAGAGTAATTGTGTATTTACTATTTGATATTTGTCCGCCTCATGTGAAATTACATGTCAAAACCGCCACTGATAAATAATCGTCATAATTATAACGTGGTTCTGGTTCCGATTTTAATTTAATGGGGATTTCTAATCTTTTCCCGTAAAGTAGCTCGTAAGGTTGATATTTTGTTACAGAGTGTTCTGTCGAATTGTAAGTAAAAAATGCGTATGGTAATGATGTATCCCAATTGTCTAAGTTTTTATTAACATAATGTCGCAAATATTCGCCTAGAGTTCGATGACTTCTTTCTAGCGTTCCATTTGATTGTGGTCTAAATGGGGTGGTGTGTATTTTATTTATTTTTAATAATTTGCATACTTTGGTGCATACTACGTCCTTCCGCATGCCTAGCCAATTGTGATTGTGTTTTAATCTTTTATGTGTTTTATTAATACCTAGATGTCCTCCAATTAAGGAATTATGGAATTGTTTTAGAATTTCTGATTTTTGTTCTGGTGTATAGTTATTGTATGTGCATATGTTTATTTCGATGTTTGTTTTACGAAAAATTTATCGTAACATTGACCTAATGGTGTCGTATTTTAAATTGTTCGGCTGACCTAATTTATTCATTACGACTTTGTTTATATTGTTATCTATACAAAACTGTTTCAAGTTCGCCAGTGCAACGTACATGTTTTCGTACGTTGTTGGTTGTTTATCTCAGTTTTCGTTATCATAAATATTATAAATCGGTTGTCGTTTTTAAAGTAGCGTATATCGCCGATTGATTTACCGTTTCGTAATTAATTCCTGTTTTAAAATTATAATGTTTCGATATTTCTGAAACGATGTGATATTCCGGATGAATATCTAATAAATTGTCTGATGTTTCTTTTATGTTTTTATTAGTAATTAATTTCGTGCTTATGTGTTTTATACAATTTTCATAGGTATTTTCTTTTATTTCATGTATATTATACATTCTAGTGAGAGCGTCCACTTTGTTTGTGGAACCTGCTTTATATTGAATTGAAAAATTATATTCTAATAAATAGTATTTCCATCTAGCTAATCTAGATAAAGGATTTTTTAAATTCATTAAGTAAACTAATGGTTGATGATCGGTTATGATAATGAAATGTGTGTCCATTAAATAATGTTTAAAAAATTTTACTCCAAAAATAATTCCTAAAAGTTCAGTTTCGATAGTTGAGTAGTGACTTTCAGCTTTATTTAATGTTCTACTCGCGTAGCCTACAGGGAAATCTTTTCCGTCGTGTATTTGTGATAGACGATAGTATAGCGCCAAGCGCTTGACCTGATGAGTCAGTTGTTAGATAAAATTTCTTTTCAAAGTCCGGGTATTTTAATATTGGTTGCGTACATAAAGCTTTTCGTAGCGTATCAAATGACTTTTGACATTCTTCTGTCCAATTAAATTTTACGTCTACATAATAATGTTGTTAATGGTTTAGCTTTAGCGCTGTAATTTTGTATAAATTTCCGATAATATCCACTTAATCCAAGGAATGATTTAATTTGTTTTACGTTTTTAGGAGGGGGGTAGTTAAGTACGGCTTGAATTTTTGTTTCGTCTGGCTTAATTCCTTCGCTTGTTATTTTATGTCCTAAATATAAGATTTCTCTTTGTAAAAAGTTACATTTATTTTGTTCTATTTTAAAATTATTTATGCGTAGTCTATCGAAAACTTCTGATAATTTATTTTCGTGTTCAATTAAAGAACGAGAGAAAATTAATATGTCGTCTAAATAAACTACTACTTTTAATGGTGTGAGTTCTGAAAGAACGTTTGTCATTAATTTTTAAAAAATTGCGGGACTGTTTCATTTCCATTGTCATTCGTTTGAATTCCCAGTGTCCTAGTGTACTAAAAGCTGTGAACTCGCGTGAGTCTTTTGATAATGGTATTTGATAAAATCCTTGTGTTAAGTCTATTACGGAAAACATGGTACAATTACCAAGTCTATCTAAAATATCGCTAATGTTTGGTAGTGGGAATACTTCGTCTATAGTAGCGTCGTTTAATTTTCTAAAATCGACAACGATTCTATAATTTGTTCGCCTGAGTTATCAAGTTTTTTCTTTACGAGAATGAGTGGTGCGTTAAAACCGCTTAAAGATGGTTGTATTATGTCGTTATCTAACAATTTATTTATCTGTTAATTTATTTCGGTTTGTTGCACAAGTGGAAGTCGAAATTGTCTTTGATGTATTGGTACTTTAGCGTCGGGTTTTAATTTAATTGAATGTTCTATTGTATTCGTACATGTTAATTTATCTCCTTCGAGATATAATACATCTGATTATCTGAATATTTATCGCATAAATTGATAATTGTTTCACGTTCGGTTTTTGTCATATGATCCGGTTTTAAAAGTTTCTTTATTTTATCTAGTCTATTTAAATTATCGTTTTCTATATTAAATGATAGTATTTCATATTCGTTTTCGTTGTTATATACTAATTTATTTATTTCTGAATCAGTTGTTATATATACATTGTATGTTGTACAATGTATGTTATACTTTATTTATAATTATCTATACTAGTATTATACCCCACGTAAAATTGTAACGCATTATTAATTGTAAAAAAACTAATCACACGCATGAAACATTAACACAAAACCACATTAGATAAAAAATTAGTCACAGTGTGAAAAAGAAAATAGATAATACTATTCTGACGCACATCCACGCGAGTCTCCCACAATCAACAATAATCGGATTAACACACCGCGGAAAAGCAGATGGGACCAACGGCGACGGAGCCCACATGTGCCGGATGCCAGATGTGTCCCGGGATCCCACGATATCGCAGACCACAAAGGCCAGGAGCACCTACATAACCAGCCCGAAAACGGCCTTCCAGTCAGACGTATTCAGCTACTCAAGTCAACGCCACTTCACGTCACTCAGCTTCACGAAATTAACTTTGTTTTACTAAATTTTACAAGTGTCTTTAATTTATTTAATTAAAAGTCTAATCACTAACAAACGATTTCTACATTTATTTCTATTCATCACCTTTAACCCAGCATATCGACGTCGCAACGTACACCGTGTCAACGAATACTCGCTGGCACGCTACAAAACTTGGCGCTGTGGACAGGGTCTTGACAATTAGAGGTAACCCAGTACGGATCACTGTAAAGGAGATCTAGCGGTTGCAAACGCTACTTCCCCTTTCAACTCTAAGAAGACGAAGAACATGTACAGACATCGACATGCCATCACCTGCGGTTATATCTGCGTAACTATTAATTTATTTAACGCTTAGTTAAGACGAAGTTGGCGAGACTTTATACTATTTATATTGGCCTATTTATTATTGAATTAATTTTGAATTGAGAATTATTATTGAATTATATTGAGATTATTGAGAATTTTATTATTGAGGTATTATTGCGAATTTTATTGAGATTATTGAGAATTATTATTGTAACCCATTGAGGAATTATTATTGAGATTTTACTATTGTAACCCGTTGAGGATTTATTGAAAGCATACGAGCTTATTTATATTATTATAATAGATATTTATTGATGTGTATTTGTCTAACGAATTTAGATGTTATATTAATTGGGTATATGACATTTTTGTGTGTTAAATTTATCGCTGTACGATACTACAGTTTTTATGAGTAATAGTGAGTTAACTGATACGTCTCCGTTAAACCTAGCTAATTTAACGAATATTAAAGGCCCCATTATAAACGATTTAAGCAATAAAGAAATAACTCTCAAAACCACATTAAAGAAAGGGAAAAGTCTAGAATCACTAGTAGGACTGTTTTCCCCAATTAAAAGAAATACTCGAAGCAACAAAGACACTGAACACACACAGTTAACCTTCGAAACAAAACCCAAACAAAATAAAAATAAAATGGCAACAGCTAAACTTATTGATATAAAACCCGAACAAACCGTACTTAGGCTGGAAGCAGCCCTTAAATTAATTCCCCAATATACAGGAGAAAACGATATACATCAATTCATAAATGCATGCGATTTAGCCGTACAATCTGTAGACAGAGAACAGGCCCCTTTACTAATACGGTACATTACAACTAGATTATCGGGAAGGGCCGCAGAGGTTATAAAATATAAGGATACAACCAAATGGATAGATTTAAAGAGATATTTAGAGGAAGCCTTTGAACCAAAACATGCCGCGTCCTCCTTACAACTACAACTAAACTCTGTAAAAATGCATCCGGGGGAAACTATAAATTCGTATACAGATCGCGTAGAACAGTTATATTTTAAATTATGTAAGAGTTAGAACTCCACGCCGATAGAGAAGCACAAAACTTTTTCGATACAGATAACAGATATTACAATAACATGCAGACAACCGATAATAATTACCGCGAACATTTTAGACAAGGAAATCCTAATAGAAATAATAGATTAAACGAAAATAATTATCGGAATTACAATAATAATAATAACCGACCCAATAATAGACAACCGCACTACACCAACCATAATCAAATGCACCCGCAAAATAATAGAATGCCTAATAAAAATAATAGTAATAATCATAATAATAATTACAACAACAACTATAACAACCGATATGATAACAATAATCCGCGACCACGTAATAATAATAGTCCTGGAAATAATCGAAATAATTATAATTATGACAACGGAAATCGCGCAAATAACAGAAATGATAATTACAACAGAAATAATAATAATAACTATCCTAGAACAAATAATTTTACGCGACCACCGACAAATTATAACACAAACCCAGTAGTGTGCGCGTACTGTAATAAAAGAGGGCACGAGATAGCAGATTGCTACACGAAACGAAACAACGAACGTAATAATTTCAATTCGGGAAACGAACAAACGGGCGAGGCGCGCGGACCTCGTACCGTACATCAAATACAAACCGCCGAGGAAACGTACAACGATGTTTCCACATCGTATCAACAATAAAGGAAAACCATATAAAATGTACTTCGCCCGCCACCGATCTAAGAGAGTTAGAATTAATGAAATACACGGGTAGCGATGTAAATATAATTAGAATAGATTACTTAAAATGGAATTTAATTGTAGACGAGACTGAAAAAATATTAATATGAGGAATAAGTTCAGAATTAATAAGAGCATTAGGGAAAATAGAAATACCCATCATAATAAACGATAAAGAGATAATTGTAAATTTCCATGTCGTAGGAACACGGGTCCCAATACTAAAACACGGGATATTAGGATACACATTTTTGCGTAACCACCAAGTAATAATAGATATCGCTAACAACACTCTGTTAATCGCGACTTCCGCGAACAAAAATACGATAAAAAATTGTTACAAAATAAACGCGCGGTCCGAAACGATAGTCACCATACCAATCACAAATAAAAGCATTGAAAACCGAACTATTTTAATTGAAAAACAGGAATTAGATAAGGATGTATACTGTGGAGAAACAATCAGCTCCGTAAAAAAATGGTAGAGCGACCGTGAGCATACTCAATATTTCTGAATACGATAAAGAATTATATGACGACCACATAAACAAAATAACATACGATAACGAAACGGAATTCGACGCGCACCATGTAAACATCGAAAACGATAACGACCGCGACCGCATTACAAGAATACGCGAGCTAATTAAATCCGAACACATGAACACGTTAGAAAAGGATACGATTTTTGAAATTTGTGAAAAATACACCGAAATATTTTATATAGACAAACTAACATACACCAATGCCATCGAACATACGATTAAATTAAAACCCAATACGCAACCAATTTATAAACGACCATATAGGTTACCATTCAGCCAACAAGCAGAAATTAATAGACAAATAACTAAAATGGAAAGGGACGACATAATCCAACCCTCACTAAGCCCATGGAACGCGCCTTTACTCTTAGAGAAGAAAAAGTTAGACAATTCAGGTGTACAAAAGTATAGGATAGTAGTCGATTTTAGGAAACTAAACGAAGTTACCTTAAATTAATTTCATCCCCTACCATCCATAACGGAAATATTAGACAGATTAGGTAGCTGTACTTTATTCTCAGTCATCGACTTAACCCAGGGATTTTACCAGATTCCATTATCGAAAGATTCACGTGCATACACCGCGTTTAGCACCCTAGAAGATCATTGGGAGTTCAAAAGACTAACTATGGGTATGAAACAAAGTCCTTCAGTATTTGCAAAGTTAATATCCACCGTCTTATCAGGATTAATCGGATTAAAATGTTTAGTATACCTAGACGACATAATTGTTTTTGGGAAAAATTTAGAAGACCATAACACGAAATTGATAGAAGTATTCGAACGATTAAAAATTAATAATTTAAAAATAGAACCAAACAAATGTAACTTACTAAGGAGGGAATGTTTATATTTAGGACATATCATAACAGAACACGGAATAAAACCAGATAAAAGCAAAATACAATCGGTACTCGATTACCCGACCCCGAAAAACGTTAAAAACATAAAATCATTTCTTGGACTATCTGGTTATTATCGAAAATTCATACAATCATATAGTTTAATCGCGAAACCACTAACCAACTTATTACGAAAAGATGTAAAATTTAATTGGACTAAGGAATGTCAGGACTCTTTCGACACGCTTCGGAAAGCATTAACTTCAGAACCAATATTGCAATACCCAGATTTCGAAAAACCCTTTATTCTAACAACGGACGCTTCGGGAAAAGCACTCGGTGCAATACTATCGCAACAACACGGTGAAAAGGATTTGCCAATCGCATATGCCAGTAGGCAGGGACGGATTGGGCCATAGGGAAATCGGGAAATTCCCGATGGACCGCATACTAAATAGTAAATAATATGACCTAATAATATATGTTACCATTAATTATAGATCATTCTTTTATAATCAATGATATTACGTAAAAACAGTAAATTTTTATAATATAACGTCTACAACAGAAACTGAATAACAATATTAATTAACAATAAGTGTAATAATAATAATAATACTGTAATCAAAAAATCAACCTCGGTGAACAGTAAATTCTAAAAATAATTGGTTAGAATAATTCGGGTTGTCAACGATCAGATGGGCCGACGGGTTGCGGTTAATGACGACGAATTTTGACGATACAAGTCGATGCGGGTTGATAATAAGAATATTTTTATTTTAAATTTATAATATTTATATACTAGCTGCCGCCTGCCGGTGGGATACAAGTGAATCGTAGAGTATTTTAATTGTGATTTGTGAATAATAAATAATCATTATAATAAATAATGATTTTATAATAACACTGATTACAGTAGTTATCAGTTTCATTTATGTTAATACTATTTACTGCTACAACTGGTAAGATATGTGTTTTATTATGTAAGTAAACAGTAATATTCTAGTATTTTTCAAAAAGCACCTATGTATTTAATGTAGGAAAAGTGATTTATATTTATAAATTACATCTAATAATAACTAGGTATCTTATATCTGCCTATGAAAACCTCACTAGTATAATAATATAGGTAATCATTTTTGTAGGAACAATGAATACACCATAAAATGCTAATACATATTTACCACCCCTTTAAAGGACTAATAAAATTACTATCTTCAGTATGGTACACTTGCCAGTTGCTCCCAATCCCCCAACAAATAGAGGGCCGATAAAAAGTTGTTTTCCCGGGCTGGTCCGAAATTCCAATCCGTCCCTGGCAGTAGGACTTTAAACAAATCCGAAAATAACTACTCTACCACCGAACTAGAATGTTTAGCCATAGTGTTCGGCGTAAAACAATTCAGACCCTATTTATACGGACAAAAATTCACAATCGTAACCGACCATAAACCATTACAATGGTTATTCAATCTACAAGACCCATTATCAAAGCTAGCACGTTGGAGGATATTTTTAGAACAATATGATTATACAATAGTCTATAAACCGGGGGTATTAAATAGCAACGTCGACGCGTTATCTAGAATGTACTCTTTAAACGAGATAAAAGGAAATAATTACGAAACATTCATAAAGGATTTAGAGACGAAATTAATAACAAATAAAAACGTTAAAGAAACCACGGGAAAACTAATCGAATCACCCGCTGAATATAATATAGTATCCGAAATCGCTAAACAATATAATTTTAGAACCGGTATAAATTACGAGCTAAAACAAAAATTCTGAAATAATAATTTATTACCCGGAAGCAAAGTGATAGGAGACATACAATACTACAAGTACGATAACAGGCACATAATATTTATAATAACCAAAAACAAAGATAAACAATTAGCGACGTATGAGAACGTTTATCTATCACTAATGAACTTGAAACAATTCTGTATAGAAAAGGATATACGTAAAATAGCCATGAACAAGCTAGGCAAACACGATAAATTAAAATGGGACACGGTAAGGTCAATGATACGATATATTTTTCGTAATACGAATATCGAAATATTAATATACACAAGCGATAAATATACGGAAGAGAAGTTAATTATTTTAGAACAATTCCATAATTCTAAATTAGCGGGACATTTAGGCGTTAACAAAACAATTAAAAGAATAAAAACACAATTCTACTGGCCAAACATGAAAACAGATGTAAAAGATTTTATAAAGAGATGTAGTTCATGCCAAAAGAATAAGGTCACAAACAGAAAGATCCAGATGCCAATGGTAATCACATCCACCTCGACACACCCATTCGAAAAAAATATTTTTAGACATAGTAGGACCGTTAACGACAACTATATCGGGAAATAATTATATATTAACCATGCAAGACGATCTAACTAAATTTTCATTGGGAGTACCCATACCCAATCATACCGCGAACGTAATAGCAGAAGCATTTGTAGTACATTTCGTGTGCATACACGGCATACCGGAGATAATATTAACCGATAAGGGGACAGATTTTTTAAGTAAGGTATTCACCGAAGTTTGTAAATTACTATAAATAAATAAGATAAACTCTACCCCCTTTCACCCACAAACTAACGGGAGTCTCGAAAGAAGCCACCGTACTCTGGCAGAATACTTAAGACATTACGTAGATAAAAAATTAAATAATTGGGACCATTTACTTCCCTACGCTTTCTTTGTATACAACTCGACCATCCACTCATCAACGAATTATCAACCATATGAGCTAGTATACGGCAGGACGTTAGAGATACCAACCAAATTAAAAATCGAACCCGAACCCAGGTATAATTACGATGACTATTTGTACGATTTAAAACAAAACATGCAAGAGTCACATAAAATGGCAAGAGAACATTTGATACAAAGTAAACATAAAAATAAAAGGGCATATGATTTAAAAGAAAATTCCGTCGATATACACGTAAAAGATTTTATATTATTAAAAGACAACACGTCTAAAACTAAATTACATCCGCTATGGTTAGGACCGTTCGAAGTAACCGAAATAATTAGTAATGAGAATATAATGATACAAAAGGGTAGACGACAGGTGACTGTTCATAAAAACAATGTAAAGAAATATTACGACGATAAGATAAATTAATATGACTAATATAAAACGAAAATAAACACAAATTAAGATATAATTATTAATACTAAATATAATCGCTTTAAATAAACTAAACAACGCAAACCATAAAATTCATAAATAAATACCCGAATAAAACGCATATTTAACAAACTAATATTTTTAGATTTTTGGTGATAATGGTGATGGTGACGGCCGAAGACGAAGTGATAGATTATTCCAACCACTTCGTGATAACTGACTATACCTACAAGGATGGACCAACTTTATATTACGAAAACTACGGACCAACAAGATTCGTGGGAGGACACTACAAAGTAATAACGTATTCGTCGTTAGAAGAATATAATAAAAAATATGAACAACTAGGCGACAAGATAGCTAATCTTACCGTAAGATGTAAAACCCATGATCAACAAGCATTGTGCGCCAAATACCAAGACGTACTACTCCACCTATACACAGAGGTGACGGATCAAAAGGACAAACTATTCATGTCATTGGGAAAAACTAACGGACCACATAATGAAGAAGATGAAGAAATTCAAGAAAGGTCAAGAAGTAAAAGAGGCCTAATGAACTTCGTAGGCAGTGGATTACACTACCTATTTGGCACCTGCGACGACGAGTGCACAACAAAAGCAGCCGACGCCATTGAACGAACCGAGAAAAACGGAAGAAACATTATGCACATAGCTAAACAACAAACGACTGTCGTGAGAACCGCGATGCGACAGATAACGACAACATTAAATCAAACACAGATGTTGTACAAGGAAATGCAAGAACACGAAATGGAATTCGAAAACGACATCAAATCAATAGGCAACGCAACTGAACGAATAATATCAGTACTAAGCTCAGACGCACTACAAAATCTATACACACTAGTGACCAACCAATACGCATATGAGACGGCGACCTTAACAGAAATAGTGACAGCCGCGAGAGCAAGAGTCATACACTCGAGCTTACTCACCGTATCAGACATGGCGAAATTGATGCGCGAGATAAAACCCCGCGTAGACAAAAAACAACTTGGATTACCAATGGGTACGCGACCATCAGAAATATACGATTTACTAAAAGCTGTAAAAATGTCAGTATTTTATGGAAACAACAGGATAGTCTTTGTAGCAAAATTCCGTTAGTCGTAGAGGAAGAACTGTCTACATACAACATAATACCAATACCAATCAGAGTCCGCACACAGTATCTTCAAGGAACTATGCAGATTTTAGACCCGGAAACACCATTCGTCGCGATTACAAAAGACAGAAGGGAGTACATACCGCTGATAGCAGACTAAGTAAATAAGTGCACGGACACAAAGTTATACAAAATATGTCCAACGCAATTGCCTATGCTAATTAATGACAAACAAGCCCCTTGCGAAATACACTTATTCCAAGAGCCACAGAAAACTTACGCAAATGACACGAATTGTAAAATGCGTGCAGCAAACTTAAGAAGAAGCCTATATCACAAGCTAAGATATTCTAACGAGTGGATATACAGTGTTAGTCAACAAACATTGACTATAACATGTTTGAACATTGCACAACCCGTAATACGGCAGATTATGGGAGAAGGCAAAATCCATATATTAGATACTGAATGTCAAGTAAGGACAGCGGATGCAATATTAACACCGGAAGAAGAATTAACAGCGAAAACATACGATGATTTCATACCAAAAACGGACATGTCCGAACTTTTTGAAGTAATGCCAAACAAAAACCTATTCCATGAAATAAAACACATGAAAATACATAAAGACGTGAAGTTCACCGATTTACATCAGATGACTAAATCCTTGGATGACGTTCAACATATGATCGAGGCGGAAGAATACCGACAGAACAACGCCGAAACAACAGGACATCACTCTTACATGCTATACATAACGTTAGGCCTAGCAGCCATATCAATGATTTTAATATTCGTGATCTACGTAATGGTGAGGTTTAGAATTCGATCGGAAGGCGACCGATTCCATAACTTCATAAACATGAGAGAATTCGCACAACGAATGGCCAAGCCACCGTCACCACGCTGAAACAATATATATATATATATATATATATATATATATATATATATATATATATATATATATATATATATATATATATATATGCAAACAAATAAATAAATAACTAATAATGATAATATAATTATAAAATACAACGATAAATTAATCATAATCTATGTATATACGCACTACTAACCCTCACATGATAATTGATTGTCAGTATACTAAACTATTTTTATTTTAGATCAAAGGTAAAATTCGTAATCATAGACTTCGAATTTTCCCCGCTACCACAAGGAGATATGTTGCTACTCACAGGGGCGATGCAAAACCACCTAAAAAGATATAAACCAATGCACCTGATAGGACAACCGATCTTTATACCAAAAAAATAGCAACCCTTATCCGTACCAGTCCAGCCACTACAAAAGGGTCATGAAATTCGCGGAGTATGTATTCACTGTCAAGCGGAAGAAGCCGGAATTGGTGACCGTCATAAAGACACACCTAGATGCATCATGTCAGTTCATGAGAAATCTAGGTACCCCGACGCTTACTACCGAAAGGATAAGTAAATACTTATACTCCGACGGACGTACTCCAGTAATGGTGTACTGGAACGGAAGCACGGATAGAAAAATACTAGATAAATTAAATGTAAAAGTTCACAATCATTTAGATATGACGACTAAATTTGATAGATACACTGGTAGATATAATTTAATATTAAACGATAATAGCAAAATAATCACGAAAGAACTTATATCTATACCATTACCTCATTACGACAAGTTGGAGGCTCCATCACTAAACTTATTAGAATTTCATTCACTTATATGTGAAGAGGCCCACTCAGACATATCATTCTGCCACCACCCGGTTACAGATGTGATATATACCACGTGTATATTTAATTACATAATAAGAATCATAAAACCTAGCACATAATATGCGCACGTAGCTAATTTACCTATAATGCTTAGAAATAGGAAAAGGAAAAATAACAAATGAAAAAAAAAAAAAATAATAATATTAACAAAAAAAAAAATTTGTATTAATTAATTTCATTTTAATATAATCAGATTATAACTAATACTCATAGGAATCGTAGTGTCATAAAAAAAAAAAAAATATATTAACCATAAGATAAGTAATTTTTATTGTATTTAGAATAACACCATAATCGGTAAAATATGTATTTAGAATTATTGTTACTAACATTAGTCATTAAAAAATTGTTGTGCTTCACCCAAAAATTTTCTCTATGGGGGTGAGGTGTAATGTGCTCGCACATACATACATTTATAATTATCTATACTAGTATTATACCCCACGTAAAATTGTAACGCATTATTAATTGTAAAAAAACTAATCACACGCATGAAACATTAACACAAAACCACATTAGATAAAAAATTAGTCACAGTGTGAAAAAGAAAATAGATAATACTAGGGTTCATAGCCCAGTGTATGACATAACACCAGTGAATGACATAAATGATTATTAGTACACATTTTAAGGTCCCCTGAAAAGGTATGATAAGTCCTGTTGTACAGAAATATTAGTATTGATTCAAGGTATAAAATGGTAATAGATGCATTTAAATAAACATACCTTGACCATGGTTATGAGCATTGATAATATTTTTTTTCTGAGAGATAACAATGTGTTATCAATATTTTAAGAAATAATTTTTTTTTCCACTTGTTATTTGTTTGTGATTTTGATAAGCTGCTTGATATACCAACCATAATAAAGGTAAGAACCTGTGTTTGCTTTGTGTGCTATCATTATTCCCGTGTTAACAATTTAATCAAGTGAAAAATGTTATTGTCATTTATTAGAACTACAGATTTAAATTGTCCATTGAATGACACTATGTGTCATACACTAGCTTCTACATGAACCCAGTAAATGACACCGACTGTCATACACTAGTTTATTGTGTTGATCTAGTAAATGATATAATATTTTCCAAGTCTTATTTCAAAAACAAAATATTAAACTTTTCTTTGGTGTTTTAAACTGAGACAAATTAGTACTACTTGATTAAACTTGTTTATTTAGGATTATCAAGTACTTAAAATGAGTTCCAAAAAACCAAAGTTTTTGAATTCAAATGAGAATATGACAGCTGCTGTAGAGGCAGTAAAAAATAAAACTATGAATCCTTTCAAGGCTAGCAAACATTTTGAGGTTCCCAGAACAACACTGCTTAAAATTTTAGAAGAAAAAACCGTAGTTTCTCCTAAAATGGGACCATTGCCCATTTTAGGCGTTGAATATGAACAGTTATTAGTAAACTGGATTAAAGCCACAGCCAAAAGAGGATTTCCTATTGTTAAATGGGATTTGCTTTCCTCTGTTGAAATTATAGCAAAAGAGTTGAACGTTTCGCATAAATTTCCAGATGGTAAACCAGGGAAAAAATGGCTTACCCTTTTTTCAAAAAGACATCCGGACATAGCCAAAAGAACAGTTGAGAAACTAACCAAGTCTAGATCAATGGTTTCAGAAATTTCTATTCGTTCGTGGTTTTCTGAAGTTCAAACTTATTTTGAACAGAATGGCTTGATTGATATTTTAAAAGACCCAACTAGAATTTACAATGTTGATGAATCAGGATTTTTGCTTTGTCCTAAGACTGAAAAGTTTTATGTATGAAAGGCGAGAAAAACGTTTATGAACTGTGTGGTAATGACGAAAAAAAATCTATTACTGTTTTAATAAATGTGTCAGCTAATGGTATAAATGCTCCAACTACTATTGTGTATCCGGGACAGAGATTGAATCAAAATATTGCGTTGAGTATTCCTAAAGATTGGGGAATAGCAAAATCTGATAATGGCTGGATCACAGGTGAAGTTTTTTATGAGTACATAACAAATGTTTTTCATCCTTGGCTTACAAAAATAAAATAAAACTGCCTGTACTAATGTTTTTGGACGGACATGTAAGTCATCTAACATACAACTTAAGCAAATTTTGTTCTGAGAATGGCATTGAGTTGATTGCTTTATACCCAAATGCAACTCACATCCTGCAACCTTTGGATGTATCTGTTTTTGGTCCACTAAAAAAGGCCTGGGCAAGTGCTGTGCATGCATGGAGAATGGCTAACTCTGGAGACCCTTTAAATAAGTATCAGTTTGCCCCTTTACTATCTGATACAATAAAAAACAATGTATTAAAGGATAACATAAAAAATGGGTTTAGAGTATGTGGTATGTATCCATGGAATCCAGATGCTGTGGATTATTCAAAGTGCATTACAACAAGACACATCAACAATCTCCCCATGACAAATCATTTTTCTGAATCTAATTCTGATTATAATCAAGCGCGAACAATTTTGGAATCATTGATTGAAGTTGAAAAAATAGTTCAGTTTAAAAATGTGTATGATAAAGGTGAGGAATGGAATGGGCCGATTGAATGTAAAGATTTGTATTATGTATGGAAAAAAACAATTGATACTCATACCTGTGAAGAGAAGTAATGCATAACTCCAGGAAAAAATATTGAAATACCAATTGTTGACAACATAGAACCTCAGCCAGGACCAAGTAGCTTAGCAGTTTTAACACATACTTTGCCTACTCCTACATCAACTGAAAAACGTCAAAATGACTTAGCTAATATTATTTCTCCAGAGACAGGTGGAAAAGGAGTTCCTTCACCATTTAAAAGAAATTTACTTTTGCCAAAAACCCCTACTAAAAATAATACCAGAAGAAAAATTAAATTACCTGCAGTTGTAACCTCTGAACAGTTTCAACTATTTCACCAAAAAAAGGCTGAAGAGAAAAAAAAGGCTGAAGAAAACAAAGAAGAACGAAAAAGAAAACGTATGGAAAAAGCTGAGCTACAAAAAGCCAAAAAAAACAAAAAAAACAAGAAAATTGTGGAAGACTTGGAAGAAGAATGGACTTGTAAAGTTTGTTTTGCCGTGTATTCATCTGAGACAATTAGAGGTTTGGTTAAAAAATGGATTGAATGTGATGGATGCCAAGCACAGTTTCATTTGGATTGTATCCCAAAAAAACATCGAAATGACATACATATAAATTCACAGGATTCTGAAGAAGAGATTGAGTTTATATGTCATTTTTGTGTAGTTAGTGACACTGAACTGTGCAATGATGATAGTAATTCTGATTCTAATTAACTCTGTTCTTTGTGTTCAAATTTTAAATGATTCATTAATAAAAAAAAAATATTTGTTTTAGTTTAAGTTTTTATAAGTTCACATTTTATTTTAGTTTTAAAAATCTTGTTTTTATATGAAAATATTTTTACATTAAAGATAATTTTTTTCATGATCTCAAGAATGAGGCTGAATGATGTCAAGGATAAGACTTAAGTGTTAAATTATAAAAAGTTAACATTTTATTTTAGTTTTAATAATTTAGTTTGTTTGGTTTTTATATTATATAAAATTATATATTATGTAAAATGTTATTAATTTGTTTTAATTTAAATATTAAATTTGTTATTTAATACTTTTTCATTAACAATGTGTAATATGAATGACATAAAATAATATGTTGTAGACTTACTTGATCAAAGTCAGTCTTACAGTATACTTTTTGATAATTTAAAAAAAAAAAAAATTAGTGTCACTCACTAGGATTTATAGTGTCAATCACTGGAATTTTGTGTCATAGATTGGGTATATAGATACACTTAAAGAAAAAATTCTTTATGATATGAAACCAAAGTAGTTAAGGTCTGTTTCAACTTAATTATTGAAGTATATATGTTTTACAATAGTTTGGTATATTCCATCAATCATAAATGTTATCTGTTAAGTTTTTACATATACTTTCTCTTATCATAATAGTTATACTGTCATACACTGGGGTCCTTACCCTATTCTGATGCACATCCATGCGAGTCTCCCACAATCAACAATAATCGGATTAACACACCGCGGAAAAGCAGATGGGACCAACGGCGACGGAGCCCACATGTGCCGGATGCCAGATGTGTCCCGGGATCCCACGGTATCGCAGACCACAAAGGCCAGGAGCGCCTATATAACCAGCCCGAAAACGGCCTTCCAGTCAGACGTATTCAGCTACTCAAGTCAACGCCACTTCACGTCACTCAGCTTCACGAAATTAACTTTGTTTTACTAAATATTACAAGTGTCTATAATTTATTTAATTAAAAGTCTAATCACTAACAAACGATTTCTACATTTATTTCTATTCATCACCTTTAACCCAGCATATCGACGTCGCAACGTACACCGTGTCAACGAATACTCGCTGGCACGCTACACAGTTATGTGTTTATTTGTTTCGGATATATTTAAAATGTTGATTAAGGCGTAACCATTTTTTACATTTGTTAAACTTTCGCTACAAAATAAATCTTTTGATAATTATTGTTTTTGTATTAAAATACAATAGCTGTTATGGACTTTAGTGTCTGTAATTGGGATTTTAATTATAGTTTTTGATCGTGCGTTTATATTATAACAATTTTTTATCGTTGTGTTAGTTTCATGATTTGTTAAAACCAATGTATTATTTGCGATGTCTATTATTGCTTTTGATTCTACTAAAAATGCTCTTCTTAATATTCCGTGTTTTAATATAGGAAATCGTGGGCCTATTACTTCGAAGGTTACATTTATTTGTTTGTCGTTAATTATAATTGGTATATTAATTCGACCTATTGTTCGCATTAGTTGTTGGCTAATACCGCGAATAAGAATTTTGTTAGTTTCATCGATGAATAAATTTGTATTTAGATATTGTAATTTAATTATGTTTATGTCTGCACCAGTATCAACGAGAAGATGTAACTCGTCGATGTTACACGCGCTCGATTTACATGTAATATGATTATCGACTATTGTTGATAAGATGTGAAAACAGTTTCGCACTGTTCGTTCATTATCTGTTGTTCGTCGTAATTGTCGGTCGCGCATTGAATTTGTTAGGTTACACATTTCGTTATTATTGTTACGTATGGGAGGCCTACTGTTATTATTGTTACTCCGTTCATTATGCTGAGGTGGTGGGTGATAATTATATGAACTTTGATTATGATTACTTTGATTATTATTAAATCGACTGTTTCTTCTGTTATAGTGTTGTGGTGGATAATTAATTCGATTATTAGGATTATTATAATTTTGTTGTGATGCGTTATTATTTCTGTAAGAATTTTGTAGTTGATTATTGTAATTATGATTATTGAATTGTTGTTGCGTATTTTTGTTATAAAATTCGCGATTATTATAGTTAATATTATTATTACTTAATCTCGGATTAAAGTTTCTTTGATTTGGATTACGCTGTTGTGCGTAATTATTATTATAATTTTGATTAGGTGATATATTTAAACGGTTTTCTGTATTTCGTGTTAAACCATCGATAAAGTTATCTCTAGTTGTTTCCTCTGATAATTCTAATTCTTCCTGCAAAGCAATTGCTTTTGCTTGGTCAAGTGTTTTTGGGTCTCTAGTGCGTACTGTGTTTCTAATCGGTTTAATTAATCCTTTAATGTATACTGCTAAGGTTTGGTCGGTTAGTGTTTGTTCAATCGTTACAAGTCATTAGGCAATACGCCGATACTTTATCATATCTAGTCGAGTAAAGTTCGATCGAGAACTTTCTTCCCTCCCTCCGTCCTAGGCTAGACCAGTCTCTATGACACGGCGATATTCAAAAGGCCGTGTGTGTCGTTTGCGAGCCGCGGTGCCGTGCGCGTCTTCCGTGACCACGAGGTTTTGCCGACGTTGCGAGGATCCGTCCATCTTGTCGCCGTCGTGCGTATTGCCGCCGGTTGTGTAGTTTTTTTGTCGCCATCGTGCATATTGCCGCCGGTTGTACAGGTGTTTGCTGCCGTTGTACGTATTGCCGCCGGTCGTATAGTTTTTTGTCGCCATCGTGCGTATTGTCGCCGGTCGTATTGTTGTGCCGTCGTGCCTTATTGCCGCCGGTCGTCTCGTTACGCCGTTGTGCGTATTACTATTGCCGCCGGTCGCCTTATTCCGCGCGCACTATCATTGTCGCCGGTCGTATTAGTGTGTACACTGTGCCGTCACATTATTGCCGCCGGTCGTATTGTTAACCGTCGTGCGCTGTGTTCGCCGGCGAGTTGATAGCTGGTCGCTTTCGTCGCCACGTGCTTGGTTGTTGCGTGTTTTGTTATCAGCCGTTTTGTGACTGTGGCCTGCTGATCAGTGAAGTTGGTAGCATTGTCATCGTCGCCGGCAGTGATTATATCGTGTCTCCATTCTATATTATGTATTCCGTATCGTAAATTTTAATACCATATGATTTATTATTATTATCTGTTCTTTGTATAGTTGAGATACATATTCATACCTGTATTTAGACATATACACTTCTAATTATTATTATCATTCGAGGGCGCCCCGTTTCGTTGTTATATATCTTATTTGTATTATTATTATTATTATTATAGTTGTCATCGGTTTGGCACCGACCGTACATTGGTATTTGAATTACTTGTCCTCAGTCATCTTGTCTCCCGGTGTATAAGTGCGTCCGCGTTGTAGGTTCGATGCGTATGCATCGTGTGGCGTTATTACACGTTTGCAGTGAGGGTATCAGTAGGGCTTAAATTAGAAATATATGATCTATTGGGCCTTTGCTCCTAGTTACTATTCATGATGGGCTAGTTAATAAATCGTTTTCGAGTTCTTTTATTCTATGTTATCTTTTTAATCTTTCTTTTATGCTTAAATCGTGTGGTGCATAGGCGTGCGCAGACTTTATTCGCAGGTTATGCAATAAAAAAAATAGGGCCCCTCACAAACATTTTTTCTAATCTTTCCTTAATTTATTCAAAAAAACAATTCTAAGCCGTCAAACATTTTTTCAACACATATAGGATTCAAATTACGATCTAAGTTTTTGCAAATATACTACTTAGCTTTTTTGCTTCCCTCAGAATCTGAAATCACACATAGTTTTACAGTAGAATATTAAACAACGCGCTGTAGAAATAAGTAGTTTGAAATTTTAATTATATTTATTAAAAGAAAATTTGATCAAGTATATACAGTATGAATGTTTTTGAATAATTTTAACATATTAATAATGTTGTTATTTCATGGAAAGTATTAAAATCTAAAGTTCATGTCTTCTTTTTATCGGCACACATGTTTTGAATTCATCTATTACTTCTTCAATATTGATTTCTGATGCCATTTTTTGCTCAATAAATATTAACATCAGTGAATCAAGACGTTCTTGTGACATTTCTAAGTTTAGACTTCACAATAGACAATTTGGAAAAGGCCCTCTCACACGAGCAGCTTGTCACAGGTATTGTTGCAAATTGTGTTAAAGTTTTATTGAAATTTGAAAATGTTGTTTTCCGGTCGTTTTCTGATAACCAATTCAGCCACGCTACAATTGTTTTAGTTGATGACCCTCTAATAGAAGTTGTATCAGACATATTTTTAATGAGCTTAATTTCAGATTCAAATGTAGAATCCAAATCAAATTTTTCCTTCAAAATTGAAATATCATTACTATCAAGCTTTAATTGAATTAAATTTCCTGTAGCATTAATTAAATTTAAAGTTTCTTGACTGAAACGCTTTTCTATCCCAGAATGCATTTCATCCAAAGTTGGATAAAATACAAACCATTTCATTTCGTCCATTTTGTTTTCCGCAGTAAAGTTAGAGGAATTTTGATCAATTTTAGCAGATAGTTTTCTTTTTTTCACTTCAGGTATTATAATTTTGTTTTCTTTACAAATCTTAATAGTTTCTTCATATACTTCCTTAAAACTGTCATTATCCGTTCTGAGGTTCTTTAAAGATGACTTAAGTGATTGAACGATCGAAACAGCTGTTAAAAGGTCCAAGTTGGACGATTGTAAAGTTGAACTTACTTTTTGCACCAAAAGTAATATTGGATTTAGCATGTTAAGGGAAAATATGAAATTAAATGTTTTCATTTGTTTTATAAGGCCACTTGATTTTACTTTAATTTCCGATAAATTAAAAGTCTTCGAAATCTCTGTTAAGCATTGAAGGAGGACTGAATAATTATTTTTCACTGCTTGAATGGCTTCCGCTCGACAAGCCCATCTTGTTGTAGACAAAGTTTTAAGTGATTTTAACTTAACATTCATTTCTTTGGATACCCTTTCTAAAATAGCATGTCTAATTGGACTACCTTCCACAAAACTATAAAGCATTTGAATAATACCAAAGAAATTAAATATAACATGATTTTTTTTTCCTAACGAATCGACTAGTATTAAGTTTAAGCAATGTCCATAGCAATGAACATACAATATATTAGGATTTGATAATTTTGCTTTGGCCTGAACTCCGTTATAATGACCAGACATTGTTGCAGCACCATCAAAACAAACAGCAATAACTGATTGCCAATCTATCCCGACCTGGTTTATGGCATCTGTAAGAGCATCGAAAATAGACTGCGCATTTACTGAAGACATTTTTTTTAGCCCAATAAATAGCTCTTGTGGACGATTTTCATTTTCATTAAAGTAACGAACACATATGGAAAGTTGTTCATAACGACCACAGTCAGTTGTTTCATCAGCAATTATAGAGACAGTCCGATTACTTAATTTAGCAGCAATATTTCGTTTCAATACATTATGAATAGAAGTAATGATATCATTTTGGATATGATTACTTAAATAACTAGCATTTTTGGGACATTTTTGTAAGTGATCATATAGTATTGAGTCATACTTTTTTAAAATATTAATCATTTCTAAAAATAAACCTTTTGAAACACTATCTATTTTTTCGTTGTGTCCCCTAAATGGTTTACCATTTTTAGATAAACATAAGCTTATATCTACTAAACGATGCATTATATTCCTATTGGCTAAGCGCTGCATTTCTCTTCTTGAAAGTTCAAGCTCTTGGGATTTATTTAATGCAATGTCAATTGATTGGGAATTTAAAAAAAATGTCATGGATGAAGTACTTCTAATGTGCGATTTAGACATCTGATGAGTTTTGAAACTTGTAGTTGCCGTATGCCAATTACTAAATCCAGTTTTAGAAAAAGTTGAATCAGCCTGTCCTAAATTTGATCCAGAATTTAAAAACATACGGCAAGGAAAACAAAAGGCTTTATCTTTTGATACACTGTATTCCAACCATTTAAAACAATCATACCACTTTTTTTGGAAGCTTCTATAATTTTGACCTATTTTAGTCCTGGGAAATAATTTAATATCTGGTTGATATGGACCTCGAATAACTCTTTCTTTTAGTTCAAGTCGAAATGATGTTAAAATATTTGAAGGGTCGTCAGGGTGAATTAATGGGCCTGAACTTGTACACTGTGTTTGATTTATGTTGACTATAGCACCTATAAATTATAGTTACCTTAATACTAGCAAATAGAAAATTCAACTATAAAAACAGCAACATAAATACCTAGCACATATATTCTATATCTAAGATATCAACCACCAGGATAATTTCAAATGCACTATGTACCTACTATACAATTGTAAAAACAAGCAACATAAGAAGTTATATAATATACGAGTATGAATATAAAATATGGAATATATTAGATTAGTACCTTATAAAAAATAGTACCTTAAAAACAATGAACAAATAAATCAATTTTTAATAAATTATTATAAGTCATTATTGATTAGTATACAAACTATAAGCTACATACATACACAATTAATACACCAGTAAGTTAATAATACAACATTTCACTTAATTTAAATACATTGATTGTCTTATTAGTACCTACTACAAACAAAATAAAATACATATTAAAGGTTAACAAAAATGACAATGAACAGTTAGTTAACATATCATATTGACAGATAAATTAACTTTAAATAACATAGTTAACACATTTAGACATGTTAGTATACACTTTAAATAAAAAATAAAAATGCTTTACCCTGGTCTCCAGTAGAATCATTAACAGTATCAAAAGGCTTTTTTAGAATATTTTCATCTAGAATAAAAAATATTAAAATAAGAGGTTAGGTAAATCTGCAGTAAACTAGTAAAACTTAGTTTTAACTTTTAAGCTCCAGTAAGATTGCTGTGCAGACTTACCAGCAGATTCTAATGAAAGTTCTATGTCAATAGATGTGTTTTCTAAATACAAATAAAAAAAAAATAAATAAAACATAATAACAGATCAGTTTCAATGAAAAAAGTGAATTGTTAAATAAATGTAAAGTGTAAATATTGATTTCACATAAATAATGCAGATATCTGATATATATATATATATATGATATATTATTATGTTAGTAAAGAATTTTTAAATAAACATTAATTAGATACTTCGGTAACAAGTATCATTAACAGTATTAAAAGACTTTTTTAGAATAACAATTTTTAATTAATTAATTAATTTAGTTATATTTAAGTTAAAGTACAATAATAAAACATAGTAATCTTAAGTTCTAGAAAACAAGTTTGCAGTGGTGCACTTACCAGCAGATTCCAATGGAAGTTCTGTGTCAATAGATGTGTTTTCTAAATACAAATAAAAAAATAAAAATATAATATAATAACAGATCAGTTTCAATGAAAAAAGTGAATTATTAAATAAATGTAAAGTGTAAATGTTGATTTCACATAAATAATGCAGATATCTGATATATATGATATATTATTATGTTAGTAAAGAATTTTTATATAAACATTTAGATACTTTGGTAACAAGTATCATTAACAGTATTAAAAGACTTTTTTAGAATAACAATTTTGAAATAATTAATTAATTTAGTTATATTTAAGTAAAAGCACAATAATAAAACATAGTAATTTTAAGTTCTAGAAAACTTGTTTGCAGTGGTGCACTTACCAGCAGATTCCGATGGAAGTTCTGTGTCAATAGATGTATTTTTTAAATAAAAATCAAATAATTATATTATAACAAAACAGATTCAATTTAAAAAAAAAGTTAGTTATTAAATTAATGTTTCATTAAATGTTTATTTAATATAATAATAACAATTAATAATAACAAAGTATTTTACTTACCATTTATTTGTAAGATTTTTGTACAAAACCTGTCCATGGACCCTCGGATCTTATTTATTTCTTCATTTTTTTTCTGTGCTTTTTTCCTTTTATTGGAACCACTAGGGTAATTATTGGTCTTCTGAGACATTTTAAATTTTAACAATAGAACTTAATAAAGTCAATAAGGAATAAATTAGTCTAAACACTCTAAACGATTAACGAATTATGTCAAAACACATCGGCTCTTCGGAATACAGTTCAACTACTTCAACTTTTCATGGTAAACGATAACGATCTATTGTCTGCTAGTAACGTTCGGCGGTAAAATCACAGATAACAAAACTTAAAGCTTATCTATCCAACCAGTACCATATTATAACAATGATGGTAATAATACTTATTAAATTATACCATGATTAGGTATACACATCCATGTTGATATGATACCGGACTCAGTTATAATAATAATAATATGGTCTTTGATTATAAACTAAAAAAACAATAATTATTCTATTCTTGCAACAAAGATAACAATATCTTCGTGATACGCTTTAGTGTATTAACTATTAATAGTTTAGATTATCTTGCGGGTTGCGAGAAAAGTGAAAACTAAAATTTTTATTATTTTTTTTTATAACACAGAAGATATAAAAAATTCTTTGGCATACTATATATGGGCCCCTCACATAAAGCCGCAGACTATGCAGCGGCATACCCTGCATACCCTGTGCGCACGCCTATGGTGTGGTGTTATGTCTAAATTAGGGGTACCTTCTTTGGAGTTGTTAGTTGGTGATAACTCTAGAGTAGCTAGTTCTAGAGGAGACGTGTCATTTTTATACATATTATGAGTTGTAATACTTTATGTTAGTTAAACATAATAAATTTGCGATAGTAAAATTCAATAATAATTCATAATAAAATAATTTGCGATAATTCAATTATAATTCTCAATAATTCAATAATTCAATAATAATTGTATTTTCTCAATAATACTTATTTTAATAATAGCGATTTTAAAGGATGTTGTTTTTAAAATCTTTTAATAATAATGAAACGCGTAAGTAAATGTCAATAATAAATCTCAATAATTCTCAATAAAAATTCATAAATAAATCGCAATAATAATTCTCAATAATAAATTCATAAATAAATCGCAATAATAATTCTCAATAATTCTCAATAATAAATAAATCGCAATAATAATTCTCAATAATAAATTCTCAATAAAATAATTCCTTATTACATTTCATATGTAATATTAAAATGGTTAACCATGGTATGATGTTATAAAGTGATCACTTTGACTTGATTGTTACTTAAATTATCATATTAGTAATTTTATGCTTACAAAGAGATTACTCTTGGTGTTGTCATGTTTTGATTGTAAAAATGGTGGAAAATATTGATTGTAGTTGAAAAGTGCGTGTTGATTGAAGGTGAAAAGTAAATGTTGATTGAAGTTGTAGTTAAATTTGAATTTGTAGTTGAATGTGTAGGAAAAGTGATCAATTTTTCCGACAAATTTTTTTTTTATGTTAGAGAAAAAAAAATTTCAGTTTACACAGGTGTTGAAGATGTCCACAGCGCCACTGTTACGTGGTACCCAATAAAAACAGATACCTATCGTACTCTTGACGATGTTTTGAGTTAGAATATAAATAATGTGGTAGACAATTGAACAAGTTTTAATTTAATTCACTTTACAACAATGACAGGGCAAAATTACAATTTATAACTTAGTCGCGAATAGCAAATATCAAGCAGTAAGTAAGTAGTAACTCCGAAGGGCTTGGACTGATAGCTAGATACGTCTGCTGTCCGGGGTCTCCCGAAGGCTTTTATATAGGCAGCCGAAGTGCCCATTCCTCTATGGCGAGGTCCATGTGCGTTTGATGTGTTCTTAATTGCCTACTGGTTATTTGTGCTCGATGGCTGAATTGTCAACTTCTCCGTGCATGAAGGGCAGAACGTCCTTCCCGTATCCCGAATGTTGCTTATTAATACTTGTTTCATCAGATTGTATCTGTGATTCTGACTGAAGCCTATTTTGACCTTTTGCCCGGTATTATACATAATTTAGTTATTTTTACATAAAATATATTAATGTGCGGTTTTGGAAGTCCTTAACGGGTGTGTTGGCCGATGCGTGATTATATTACATCATTAGATGTTGTTGGCTCTCGAAAACATGCGTATTAATATTATTCAATAATAATAATAATAATAATAATAATAATAATATGCATGTTACAATGCACTAGAAGGTGAAGCTAGGTCATTAATTCAAAATTTATAAACGTCGTCAACTAATTATGAAGTTGCATGGGACATAATTACTACACGATACAACAATACTCGTATGTTGATCCAAACACACACGAAACGTATTTTTGATCTGGAGCCAAGCAATAAAGAATCGACCAATAAGTTAAAGCATTTAACTGATTCACTAAACGCGCATATACAAGCACTAAAAGCTTTAAATCATGATCCATACAATTGGGGTGCGTTGTTATTACATGTCATATATACAAAACTCGACACAAATACAATACGTCAATGGGAAACGGAAGTGTCGAGAGGGGACTTACCGAGTATAAAATTAATGATGGAGTTCCTCGGTAAAAGAAGTCAGATGTTAGAGTCAGTCGAGAACGCAAAATTATTAACTTTTAACCAAAGTGAATCAAATTGGTCTTCAACAAAAACCGTAAAAGATGGGACGTTCAAGATAGGTGCGTCAACATTTTTAACTACCAAAATGAAATGTTATATGTGTCAACAACCACACCCAATATATAGGTGCACTGTATTTCTGGCACTTGATATAGCATCCAGAATAAAAAAGGTCAATGAGTTGAAATTATGCAACAATTGTTTAAAAAAACCGATCATCACGGTAATCAATGTCCATCGCGAAAGTGTGGAAAATGTCAAAAACTTCATAATTTACTCTTACACCAAAAAAAAAGAAGGCAGTTCGGACGAAGGAAATACACAGGGTTATAGACATAGATAATAATATTTAATAATAAATTATTATTAATAGCTGCAGATAAACTAATCAGCTACTTTCTATATCCATGCTTGGAACACGATTATTTATCATGAAAAATTAAATTATTGTTTCTAAGTTCATATACCAGCATGTACAATCCCATATAACATTCTGTAATCCATTCTGTTTAATGTTTAAAATTCTATTTTCGCCGTTTCGCGCCTGATACTTATTGATAGTGCGTTCGTCATTGTATTGTCGCATACTCGTATATCGTTACTCGTTACTCGTTAGTGCTGGTGTATTGTGCATTACTGCATTGGCGTTGTTGGCTTATTGCGATTATTTTTGTAATAAGTTTGTTATGAAATCAAAATAGATTTAATAAATTATTTACTTATACAATTGTTATTTGTTAATGTAAGTTAATAATTTGTGTACCTTCAATGAAGAGGACTAGAGCATTGAAATTAGTGAACTCTGTTATTTTTATCATATATTCATATAATTATATAAAAATGCATTTTGTGCTAGATAATATCGAACAAATTAGTAATTTTTAAATGTAATAAAATATTATTCATTATTAAAATTTAAGCTGAGTTAGATATCTAGTTCTAATTATTTGGTTGCTTTTATAAATACCTTTATATTTTTAAAAATATCATTGTGTATAAAATTACAATACACCACCTATTATAATACTTAAATATATTTATGTTTTGATTTTAATTAATTCTACTTTAATGATTGTGTTTAATGTATAGCCTTTAATCTTTATTATAAATAATATAATATTTTAGAAAAAAGTGTCAAGAAAATTAGTCTTTGATGGGGATAATTATTAAAGAATAAAATAATAAACCATCTAACCAGTACCCAGGTAAAATTAAATATTTAACACAAATTTGTGCAATTTCTTAATACCTATAATTTTATTATATTAGAAAAAAAGTTTCATTTTATATATTATGCTCAATTAAAATGTATTATCTGAATTTATTTTAAATAATACTAAGTGTGCATAAGTGTTATGAACATTTTTTTTTTTTTTTGTTTTTCTTCAAAAACATTTTATTTATTATTATTTGTACAACTCATATGTTTAGGATTTATATAATGATACACAAATCCAAACCAATCGATTAGAACATTAGGTCGAACAACAAGTAAAGCACACCGAACAAGTTCAAAAAGAAGTGCTAAATACAACTGAGCTAATTTTAATAGAAGTACCACCTGATCCATCATGTTACCCCAGTATACTATTTTTTCCATCAGAAGTTACTTTAGATAGTAATGCTCTAACCACACCAGATGTAAGTGAATTTGAATTTATTGAAAATGTTCAGAAAGTACCTAATTTACCATGTCACCCTGCTATTCTTATACCAGTTCCTTCGTCTGAAGTTTCTGTAGATAATGCTGTATCTATACCAATTATACAAGAACTTGAGTTTATTAAAAATGTTCAAATATCGAAATATCGATATCGTTGGCCATCACTATTAAATATATCAATATAATATCAAATGTATATACTGAGTGTGTATGCCGTGCTGTCGAACGACCCGCGAGTGATTATTAATTATTTTTACGAGTTTCCCGGCAGTTGGTCGATAATTTACTTGGATGTGTATTTTTATGTATTATAAAGAAGAAATGTTAATTATACTAACAAAATTGGGCTGTTTAAATATTTAAAATTTTTATTTGCCATCCTTCAGAGTTATCTCACCCTACATTACAAAATCTAAAAAAAGAACTAGTATTCTCAAAAAAATATTGGCCTAAAATTGCCACCCCTAAAAATCTGCCACCCTTGACAACTGCCTACTTTGCCTGACCCTCAATCCACCACTGGTAAATAGGTACCTTAAATACAAAGAACGTAGGTGCTGGTCTAATGATTAGTATCCAATGTATACTATGCATATATATGCTGTGTTTGTCTAGAACTTATTTTCTTTACAGAATTACATGGTTTTAATGCCTTTTAAATTATTTAAGTAACACATAAAAATAAATTTATAAATATTCACTAATTGTGTTTATTATACCTGTATAAATAAATATTAATTTTTCTAAAACAAAGAAAAAAAGTATCTTTGCTCACTTGTTTCCATGTTAAAATATAAACATAATTTGATTTTCTACCTATACCTACTTACCTATTTTATCTTAAATAACTTGCACATTTGTACATTATGTTTAGTATCCATATTTAAAATCAAGTGTGACATATTTCTTTTTTTAGGAATTGTTGTTGCTACTAACTCAGTATGGACTGAAATAAGCGTCCATTTAGATAACAAAGTATCTAGAGGTGGCATTCACACATTTGCATCTAAAGGTCGCTGTGGTATTAAAGAAAAACTTGGAATCTGTTCTAAAACCATCAAATCTGATGTTATTAGTGATTCACCGGAAGCAACTTATGCGAGTGGTTAGTAAAACATTTAAAATAACGGTAAAAATGTGTTAGTTGGGTGTTAATTAGTTACATTTTATAAAATAGTAGTAAAAAAGTAAAAATTGTATTTTATGTTTTTTCTTTTTTGTAAATTGTTATCTATTTGTAACTATATTATTAAAAGAGCAATCATAAATTTATTTTTATATGAATTGATTCAAAATGTATACATAAAATCTTATAACAAGTTTTAGATTCTGAGTGGAGCGAAGGTCTTATGGGTTTACAATGATTTGTATTTTTTTGTCTGGAAACACTTTTTCGGATAGTAGATTTGGTGCAAAGTATTTATTAACTACTTAATATTAAGCATACATGTATAATTATAACATGAATATAAATATAATTTTTTTTTATTTTAAATATTTTCTTCACACTGCAAACAAACAATAGCTGAGTGAGTTTTACAAATATTTTGTTTACATATCTCACATATATCACCGTACTTATTGTCTTTTGTGCTTGGACAAATATGACATCTCTTACATTTTTTAGAATCCCTTGTATTGTCGACTTCATTAGTTACTTGTTCTTTATTGATTCCTTGAGTACCCAAATATATCCATATTTTTTGTCGAAGACTGCGAAGTATGTCATTATTATTTCCTCTTCGAAGTATATGATCAAGAGTCAGAATTTTGGCAAGATTTTTTAAAAATATTCTTCTCTTTCGTGTTACTTTTGAAAACAATGTATGCATTTACTGCAGAAATGTTTATAAAATGATTAAATAAAGCTAATGTCCATCTTCTTGTCCTTCAACCAACATTGTAATTGCTGCAAAGCTGATCACATGTATCTACCCCACCTTTAGTAGTGTTTTAGAATTTTATGATTTCTGGTTTTTTTTTCACCAGTATCTTCATCAATTAAATCATCATTATACGTAGTGGAAATTACTACAACAGATCTAGATTTTGCTGGTACATATGAAACCATTGATATTTCTTTAGTAAATCCAAAAATGCTAGAATAAACTTCTCTTTTCCTATCAGGGAGGAACTCAGGTGGAATTTCTCTTTTATTTTTGTGTAACGTCCCTGTTAGTGTAATTACACTATTCTTTTTTCTCTAATAACCATTTTGCCAAAGGTATTATTATTATTATTATTATTATTATTTATTTGTTTTCATTTAAAACAGAAATGTATACATACATGTAAAATTACAAATATTTATGCATATTAAAATTTGGCATTATATATAAATGATTGTCTCCGTAAGCTAGGCTTGTTGTGGAGACAAGGTTCTTAAAAATATCTCGTACATTTACTAAATAATTAAATTAACACATTATAAGTCGATCATAGTTGATTATGTGAAAATAAGCTATCATAAATATATTTATTATGTTTATATAATTAATATTATTAAAAATAATGTTAACATTTATTATTATTAACATTTATTATTTTTACTAAACTTTTACTTAAATATAAACATGTTTTTAAAAAACGTTCGATTATAATATTAAATTCATTTGTGTTACTATTAAAAATAAAATTATTATTTATTAAATGTATTAACTAATTAAATTATTAAAAAAATAAAAAATAAATTATCGGATATTTTGCCCCGGATATTTTTTCACCAGACCAAATGTTGCGGATCTTTTGTCGCCGGATATTATTTACTGGATCAAATGACGTGGAACCGTCCCGGTGCATCATATGGCGAGAGGACGGAGCGAATTAAGACAACTACTTAAAAATGGGGTCGAAGAGGCAAAGCACATGGTTGATAAAAATATTTGGAGGTGGTGGCAACAAGAATGGGAAGATGAAAGAGTAAGAAGAGCGTGGACAAAGCGACTTATACCGAGAGTTCGTGATTGGGTAAATCGTCCGCATGGGGTTACAAGCTACTACTTGACTCAGATGTTGACGGGACATGGCTGCTTCCAGGTTTGCCCGAACAGAGAGCGCACACTGTCTATCTTGTGGTTATAATATTGATGATGCAGAACACACGTTTTTCAAGTGTTGTCGGTGGGCAAGGAAACTGGAAGATCTGGAAGCCACGGTCAATCAAGCTGTTACACCAGAAACGATAATACCAACCATGCTATGCAACAAGGGAAACTGGGAAGCGGTGGAACGGTACGTTACTCTAATCCTGAGGACCGAAGAACAAGAGGAAAGGCCTAGGAGGTAAAACGAGAGGCCCAAGGCGGCGGGCGCACACCAAGAATCCGATGGCTATTGGGAAAATCGCTCCAGGTGCAATGCACAGACGTGTAATATTGTTAAACCAAGTTCTTGATATGTTAGATACTGTTGATTTGCTGTTCATTATATTTTATTTTTGATTGCTGAATGTTTAGTATAAGGTACCTAATTGTGTATAATGTATAAAGTTTGACAAATAAAATATGGCGGCTCGGTGGGAAAGCAAAGCAAAGGTAGTTCTCCCCCGAGTCCTGCGATAAATATGATAAAAAAAAAAAAGAAAAAAAAAAGACTGAAATAGTAAAGGGGGTGCAATTTAGAAGGTTAGGATCATCGATGATGCCATTAATTAACTTGTAAATAAAAGATATATCATTATTTCACGTTTGGAGGATAAGGCTGCAATGTTAAGAAAAGACCTAATTTGAGTATAATCGTGATTATCAATGGTTAAATTGAATTTAAAAGCTACGAATTTTAAAAACTTATTTTGAACGCGTTCGATGGAATCGATATCAGTTTTGGTGCATGGGTTCCAAATAGGAGCCCCGTATTCAAGAATAGATCTAACGCACAAAACAATAATTTGAATGATCTATGGTCTTTAAATTCGGATGAATGGCGTTTAATAAATCCGAGAACATTCAGCGATTTGTTCACAATACACTGAATATGATCACGGAAATTTAAATTAGTGGATAAGGTTATTCCTAAGTCTGTAATTGAAGAGACTGATTTAAGTTTGACATTGTTTATGGAGTATTCATAAATTATATACTCACGGAATCTGTAAAAACACATTGAGTAACACTTATCAGTATTGAGGCACATGGGTTACGACACCATATAGATAAGATATTTAATTCATCTTGTAGGGCTAGTCAGTCCTCAAACGAGGAAATACGAGCATATATTTTTAAATCATCTGCAAATAATAGGGTAGGTAATTAAGGTAGACCTCCCAGGTCTGAACCATGCTGGCTATTGTCCAAGATGTTATTGACTATAACATTTTGATAATTTGAGCTACATGGAATGATAATGCACCTTCTGATGCCCAAATTTTAAGACTTCCAGTCATATTTTTATCAATTAAAAATTCTGTTACCTTTCTTGAAGTAGATGATTCAGTCAATCTTTTTTTGTGTTTTGTAGTTTCTAAATGAGCAGTCACTGGCTCCTATATAAAATAAAATTTTTTATTAAATGTTAATTATCATTATTAATGTATATCTGTAATAATTAAAAACATGTAATAACTAACCTTTATTTGCAACAGAAACATGTGAATCACAAAATTACATTTCGCACAATATTACATTTCGCTTCAAAATCATTTCTCCCTTCTGTAAATGCTGGATACTTATTTTGAAGTCTATCAGAGAATTTGAATTTTCTCTTAGACATATTTTTAGTAGTTTTAATTGTTCGCCTTACGGACTCCTATCAGTGTGGTCGGCCTGAATGACTGGCGATAGTTAGAATAGGATGAACAGATTACAAAATATTAATATAATAGAATAATACAATACTGATAAAATTCACAGGTGGTAACGCAACGCGTACCCCACAAGTATAATAAATATATCAGTTAGTAAATATAACAGTATCAGTTAGCAGTCGATAGCAAACGGACGTAAATCGTTTGTACTGCTTTCTTATCTATATTCCGTAGTAAAGATATATAAATTAATTAAAAAATTTTAAATAATTATGTTGGTGTGCTCCATTTGTAATGAAGAAATATACGATAATGGTGATATCAAATGCAATAAATGTAAAATGTTTTTTTCATTTTGCATGCGCCGGTTTAAGAGAAGTTAATTTCAGGAAAATGAGTGCTACAAACAAAGTGAAATGGTGTTGTGGAAATTGCAAAGATTTTAACTCTAAATCAAGCGCTGTTTCAATCCAGGAAAAAATATGTTCCCACTCGGATAAAATACTATCGGATCTGAAAGATTCAGTTAATTTCATGATTGAGAAACTCGATGATTTTAAATCTGAATTGCGTGATATTATTAAAACGATTAATGATGTCAGATCTGAAAATAAACAACTAAAAGAACAAAATCTAAAATTAACAAATGAAATTAGTGAAGCTAATAAAAAAATTAATTTTATCGAACAAAAGATATTTGAAAATCATATTGAAATAGTCGGGTGTTCCGGAATAAGAAAATGAAGATTGTTGTAAATTAGTCGAAGAAGTGACCATGGCATTAGGAGAAGCTGTATCAGTTATATCTGCGTATCGCTTCCGGTCAAAAATGCCAAACAAAAATGGAAAAATTGTAGCTGTCCTAAATAGCTAAAAAAATAAAAAATCGTTGATGGAGTTGTCAAGAAAGAAAAAAAATCAAAGCAAATAATGTCAATGCAAATTGGAATGATGAAGGAATATACATTAATAATTATTTAACACGATCGAATAATAATTTATTTTACAAAGCTAGAATGTTTGCAAAGTCTCACAATTATAAATATGTCTGGTTCAGAATAGTAAATTATTCTTAAGAAAAGATGAAAATAATAAAGTAATTCTCAGAACGAAAATAGTTTAAATAATATTATATAATAATTAATTTCTGTACCAAATTTATTTGTATTCATTTCTTTTTTTAGATAATGCATGTTGTAGATACTGTTGAAAAAAACATAATATTTGTAATAATCAATCAATTAAAATTGTAGGTATGTGTTAATATAAGGAGCATTAATGCTAATTTAGATGAATTACTTCTATTTATGCAAAATGATTCGTATTTTAATTTAGATATAATTGTGTTAACGGAAACCTGGCACTATCCTAAAAACTGTATTTATTCTATACCTGGGTATAAAACATTGTACCCCACCATGAAAAGGAACCAGAATGATGGCATAATTGTCTTTGCAAAACAATCTTTAGATATAGATTTGCATGAATTCAAGTTTTGTGAAGCTAATATTAGGCGTGTTTTCGCGATTAACCAAAAGTAACCTGGTTACTGTATTTGATAAACAAGTCGTTTTCGCGATTTTAGTTATCCGTTTGGTTATTATATTTGGTTTTCGGTTATTGATAACTTATAACCGAGCAAATGCATTGGTTATACCGTTTGGTTATTGATATAGGAAAGTGATAACGTGATAATGGGATAAATATTAAATTGGAATTTTTATATTTTATTTTTATAATATTAAATTATTAAATTTATACTTAGACACCTAGGTCCTAGTTTTATTTGAAAATATCTGAAAGTGGAACGTTCATCAATGAATATCCTGTAATGTCTTTGTCTTTTTAATAATGCTAAAATAAGTTTTCTTCTTTTAACATTATTTTTTATTATATTATGCTGTATTATTAAATTGGAAGACATTTGTATATGTTCATTGTTTAATTCATTTAATTGACTAATTATAATAGGTAAAGCTGCGATTTCCATAATAATAAATTTAATTAATAGAACAGTATGAGCACAAAATACATAAACCATTTACCCAACAGTAGAACACTTATAAACAAAATTGCCTTATCTCTAATCACTCTGACTTGTGAGAGTAACCATAAACAAATTAGTTTTCGCGGTTTTTTAACCAATAACCAAAATTGTATAAACACAACTGATAATGAATGTGACCAGTTTAATCGCGAAAACACGCCTATTATTAAATAAGTTATCAATAATACTATTGTGATTAGAAACTGTATTAATGTCAGATAAAGACATTGCTGATAAAACCATGACTATCTTATTAGGTGATGTTAATATAAATATAATAGGTAATTCTAATCTTATAATATAATATAATAGGTAATTCTAATCTTATAATATAATATAATAGGTAATTCTAATCATCTTATACTATAAAACGGTAAGGTAAACATAACCTCAAATTTACTACTATTTTTTAAAGGCCGTTTTTTCCTTTTTCTCATACTATAAAATTCCGTTCTCTTTTAAAATATTCTGTCCCCGTCCCCGGACGTCATTTTACGCGTTCGCGCGCCCGAAAAAGGTCGATTTTTCATTTTCCTATTGAAAAAAAACGTGCCCCGTGATCGTTTCCCGCCAATTCGCACTACTCTCTGTCTTTTATTGATAACGCGGCCCCGTGTTATCTGTTATTCTCCGTGCTTTTGACTTATATCGTATATTCGTATTACTTTTGTCGTAATAATTATAAATTAAACACTAATAATTCACTCTACTACTCGAGTTTTTATCGTGTATTCGTGTTTTATTATATGTTTACGCAAATTTACGCGAAAAAATTTACGCGTTTTTGTAGTTTTTTGTTATTATTTATTTTGTTATATTATATGTCTACTACTCGAGTTTTATCGTGTTTTGCTATGTTTTCTTAATAAAAATGTTTTAAACTACTATTTAGTTTGTAATCCTATATAGTTAGTGTCCTATATAATAATAATATATTATATGATTTAAACGCATTACGTTTGACCGTGTATCTTTTATACAAAGTGTACTCATATAAGTGTTTTGTGATTTTTTGTACCTCTAGAGTACTCGAGAAATAATAGTAAATTATATATTAATAATTTAATATCGTATATTCGTATTACTTTTGTCGTATATTATATATTAAAAACTAATAATTCACTCTACTACTCGAGTTTTTATCGTGTATTCGTGTTTTATTATACGTTTTACGCTAATTTACGCGTAATATATTTTTTTTTTTGTAGTTTTTTGTTCGTTATACCATGTCATATATATATATTGATCGTTTTGTAGTTTCTTGCTGTCCACCGGTTATTATTACTCATAATGAATGATTTACTAAGTAAGTATTGAATTAAAATTGAAATGTTACTTTGTTACTAATGACAGAATTGGTCATGAGAGTGTTAGGCTTTTGCAAAAAATAAATACAAATACTTTCTAGGTTCTGTTAATATTCGTGTTCGGTAGGTAGTTCCTATCTGTGTATTATTAACACCGACTTTTAAAACACTGTATTCAATTTATTTATTCGATTATCGATTATTTACAGTTTGTGTTAGAGATGATCCAGGAAATACTAAATATTATGAAAACATATTATTATTTGACTCTTTCTATTTCTTTTATATAATTTATATATTAAATCAGATATCGTCTTAATTATTTTCTTCTGTATATAAACCATTTAGTTCAAAATAATAATTTATAGGTCGGCTTTTGTCTTTTGGTGTGAAGACCATTGACCAATGATATCGGGTACCTACACATCGGACATTTCTGCTGGACCTATTATATGCTACAAACACACTGTGTATGAGTAACTAAAGGAAATTGAATATTTATACTGTTTTATTAAATAGAAAATACTCTAATTCGACTCCGTAGGTACCTATAATTCGAGTGGTACAGATTATATCAAAACACAAAATGTATGTAACAGTACCTAATTCTAGGATAAAATTGTCATTGCATAAATTATGACTGTTGAATTTCTCTTAAAACACACTCTTACATATTATCATGGTAGTAAATATGCAAATAGTTAATTATCCGTGTTTGTCGATTTTAAACTAATCAAAATACTTTTACAATGGTAAGTGAAAATTTAAAAAATATACCTACTATAACCGTCTACGAATCAAAGCGTTATAATAAATAATTATATTATTTTAGCTGAACGAACCACTGATTTTGATTGTGGTGAAATAAATTTACAAATAGTCCAACGCCATTCTATTATTTCTTAAATACCAGTCATATATTAATTAACATTTTAATTTGGTTATTTGATGATAAGTTGAAAATGTGAAATACATTTGCAATTTTGGGTGTCATAAACAATACCAACTTACTATTAAATAGTATACTTTTATCTCTTAAAATATAAAATAATAATTAATATAAAACAATTTCCTCTCGGTTTGTGTTTTTTGATAGTAGTATTATTTTTGATGAATACTTACTCACTAATAACATGTCTGATTCGACACAAAGTAAAAGTATACCTATATCATTTAATTAATATTATACAAAATAGTTTTTATTTTTTTCAATGGATAAAAAGTTTTTAAGAAAAACGTTTCTGCTGTACCTATTATATTATGTAAAATTGAATATTTACACTGTTTTATTAAATAGAATACTTTTAGGTACCATAGAATGATAAACTACTTACCATTAAAGAATCTACTTACCATTACATTGGATACTTTATCTCATTAATATAATTTGCCCTCAGTTTGTGTCACCAAAAATGTTCATACACATAATATGTTTTTACAAAAATTATACCCACAAAACGTTAAAAAATTATATTAATTGTACATACATAATTTTTTTTCAGAATCTGATTGTACTTATTAACTGCTGTATTCAACTACAATACGTTATCGAGTAGTCACAATAAGAGCTTTCCACGTCTAAAAAAAACTAATTTCTACAATACTAACAATGTTAGGGATATTGTTATAAAAAAAACCGTATATGTAAATGTATACTTTTTTTTTTGTATAACCCTTTTAATAAATACTGATTGCTATTTTCAATTGTAAATTGTAGTTAGAACTATTATGTGAAAATGCTATAGTACATACTCAATTGACCCGTGCCTTATTGGCTTTTGTCTATGGTAATATATACATTTACAATAAAAATGATTTTCTCTTGGGAAAATGGGTATCATATATTTTGACCAGACTTATGTAGCTATTCAAAAAATGTATGAAATGTTAGTTTATAATTTTGATTCAATCTATAGTAATTTATTAGTAAAAAAAATGTTCATTATATGTTCACCTTCATTTTTAAAACACTGTTTTATTAACACTTTCTGTATGAACCTTTTGTTTCATTTTATTTTATTATCAAAATATATAAAGTTGATATTTTTTCAACTATAATAATGTTTAAACAATAGTTCACTAACTTATTGCATTATTAGTGTCTTAAAGTTTTTTTTAGTAAGCTTGGTTTAGTTGTAGAAATTTTCATAACAATTATTATTCATTACTCGACTACATATAATTATTATGTTAAATAAGAGTTAAAAAATATACCTACTATAACCGTCTACGGATCAAAGCGTTATAATAAATAATTATATTATTTTAGCTGAACTATCCACTGATTTTGATTGTGGTGAAATAAATTTACAAATAGTCCAACGCCATTATATTATTTCTTAAATACCAGTCATATATTAATTAACATTTTAATTTGATTATTTGATGATAAGTTGAAAATGTGAAATACATTTGCAATTTTGGGTGTCATAAACAATACCTACTTACTATTAAATTGTATACTTTTATCTCTTAATATAAAATAATCGAAATACTTTTACAATGGTAAGAGGCAAATTTTAAATATATGCCTACTATAACCGTCTGCTAATCAAAAGCGTTACAATAAATAATTACATTATTTTAACCGAACTAACCACTGATTTTGACTGTGGTGAAATGCATTTACAAATGGTTCAATGCCATCATATTATTTAAAAATACCAGTCATATATTATCATTTATGTACACATAATAGTGTTAGGTTAGGTTTTTTTTAGATTTTGTTAAATTTTTTCAAGTTAAATACTTATTTTTCACTTTTTCGTGCCATTTATAGCGCATATTTTGGAATTTTTAAGTGCATAACTTCAGATCCCTGAATTATGATTCTTTAGAAAACACTAATTGTAAATTGTAGTTATAACTATTATGTGAAAATGCTATAGTAAATACTCAATTGACCCGTACCTTATCGGCTTTTGTCTATGGTAATATACATTTACAATAAAAATGATTTTCTCTTAGCAAAATTGGGTATAATATATTTTGACCAGACCTAAGTAGCTGTTCAAAAAATGGTTAACATGTTAGTTCATAATTTTGATTCAACTTGCAATTCTTTGCTTGATTTTATATAAAAATAATATATAATAATAATTAAGTTGATAGTTACTTCCATTGCCCTTATCCAACTCACATGAATAAATCTAATCAAATCTGTTTGCATTTACTGTTTGGTACTGTAATTACAGTCAATTTATACAAATTTATTTATTTATGTTTATTGTGGAGCACTCAAATTTTCTTACGGTGAGTAAATATAATGTTCATTACATCAACTGCGCTTTACAAAGAATTTTATTAATTTAGGCACATTCATCATTTTTAAAACACTGTTTTATTTACACTTTCTATTTGAACATTTCTTTGCATTTTATTTTATTATTATCATAAAAATATAAAGTTGATCTTTTTCAACTATAATAATGTTTAAACAAAATTTTTTGCAGGAATTGTGTTCACTAACTTATTGCAGTATTAGTGTCTTTATCCTACTTACTAAACTAAACTATATCCTACTTACGGCGGCGTTCTCAATAACTAAAATATAAAAAAGATACAAAATATCTCAAAATAGTTTTGTTTCCGAACCGACTGACCAGAATTACTCTTTACATCACTCTAATAACCGACCTCTAGATTTATCCTCTATACGTTCATTGTATAAATGTGTGTTTTCAAAGAAAAACCGTATCCTACTTTCGTCGGTGTCCTGGCCGAGGAGCGGAGCTCCTCGAGCCGAACGCTTGGTATATATAATGTAAATACATTGACAATGTATCATTTTTGATACCGATAGTAGTTTTACAACGGCTCCTATTTTCCTCACTCTAATAAACCGACTTCTAGACACATCCCATATACGTTAAACCTAACGCTTTTCGCGGCGTCCCGGTAAAAGAAATTGATTTTAAAGCGGAGCTCCTCGAGCCAAACATTTGGAATGACTCTCCCGCTTTTCGCAGTGTCCTGGTAAAAAAAAAATTGATAGTAGTTTTACAACGGCTCCTATTTTCGTCACTCTAATGAGCCGACTTCTAGACACAACCCATATACGTTAAATCGAGTAGTTAAACCTAACGCTTTCGGCGGTGTCCGTGTAAATAAAATTTATCATGTTTATACTTTTGATCCCGAAAGGCGTTTCACACCGGCCACTGAGGTTCTGTAATTATTCTATACGTCACTCCAATACACCAACCTCTAGACTTATCCTACACACGTTCGATCTAGACGTTAAAAAAACTGTATCCTACTTACGGCGGCGTTCTCAATAACTAAAATATAAAAAAGATACAAAATATCTCAAAATAGTTTTTTTTCCGACCCAACTGACCAGAATTACTCTCTACATCACTCTAATAACCGACCTCTAGAATTATCCTCTATACGTTCATTGTATAAATGTGTGTTTTCAAAGAAAAACCGTATCCTACTTTCGTCGGTGTCCTGGCCGAGGAGCGGAGCTCCTCGAGCCGAACGCTTGGTATATATAATGTAAATACATTGATAATGTATCATTTTTGATACCGATAGTAGTTTAACAACGGCTCCTATTTTCCTCACTCTAATAAACCGACTTCTAGACACAATCCATTTACGTTAAACCTAACGCTTTTCGCGGCGTCCCGGTAAAAAAAATTGATAATAAAGCGGAGCTCCTCGAGCCAAAAATTTGGAATGACTCCCCCGCTTTTCGCAGTGTCCTGTTAAAAAAAAAATTGATAGTAGTTTTACAACGGCTCCTATTTTCGTCACTCTAATGAGCCGACTTCTAGACACAACCCATATACGTTAAATCGAGTAGTTAAACCTAACGCTTTCGGCGGTGTCCGTGTAAATAAAAATTATCATGTTTATACTTTTGATCCCGAAAGGCGTTTCACACCGGTCATCACTCTAATAACCGACCTTTAGATTTATCCTCTATACGTTCATTGTATAAATGTGTGTTTTCAAAGAAAAACCGTATCCTACTTTCGTCGGTGTCCTGTCCGAGGGGCGGAGCTCCTCGAGCCGAACGCTTGGTATATATAATGTAAATACATTGATAATGTATCATTTTTGATACCGATAGTAGTTTAACAACGGCTCCTATTTTCCTCACTCTAATAAACCGACTTCTAGACACAACCCATATACGTTAAACCTAACGCTTTTCGCGGCGTCCCGGTAAAAAAAATTGATAATAAAGCGGAGCTCCTCGAGCCAAACATTTGGAATGACTCTCCCGCTTTTCGCAGTGCCCTGGTAAAAAAAAAATTGATAGTAGTTTTACAACGGCTCCTATTTTCGTCACTCTAATGAGCTGACTTCTAGACACAACCCATATACGTTAAATCGAGTAGTTAAACCTAACGATTTCGGCGGTGTCCGTGTAAATAAAATTTATCATGTTTATACTTTTGATCCCGAAAGGCGTTTCACACCGGCCACTGAGGTTCTGTAATTATTCTATACGTCACTCCAATACACCAACCTCTAGACTTATCCTACACGCGTTCGATCTAGACGTTAAAAAAACTGTATCCTACTTACGGCGGCGTTCTCAATAACTAAAATATAAAAAAGATACAAAATATCTCAAAATAGTTTTGTTTCCGTCCCGACTGACCAGAATTACTCTCTACATCACTCTAATAACCGACCTCTAGATTTATCCTCTATACGTTCATTGTATAAATGTGTGTTTTCAATGAAAAACCGTATCCTACTTTCGTCGGTGTCCTGGCCGAGGAGCGGAGCTCCTCGAGCCGAACGCTTGGTATATATAATGTAAGTACATTGATAATGTATCATTTTTGATACCGATAGTAGTTTTACAACGGCTCCTATTTTCCTCACTCTAATAAACCGACTTCTAGACACAACCCATATACGTTAAACCTAACGCTTTTCGCGGCGTCCCGGTAAAAAAAATTGATAATAAAGCGGAGCTCCTCTAGCCAAACATTTGGAATGACTCTCCCGCTTTTCGCAGTGTCCTGGTAAAAAAAAAATTGATAGTAGTTTTACAACGGCTCCTATTTTCGTCACTCTAATGAGCCGACTTCTAGACACAACCCATATACGTTAAATCGAGTAGTTAAACCTAACGCTTTCGGCGGTGTCCGTGTAAATACAATTTATCATGTTTATACTTTTGATCCCGAAAGGCGTTTCACACCGGCCACTGAGGTTCTGTAATTATTCTATACGTCACTCCAATACACCAACCTCTAGACTTAACCTACACGCGTTCGATCTAGACGTTAAAAAAACTGTATCCTACTTACGGCGGCGTTCTCAATAACTAAAATATAAAAAAGATAAAAAATATCTCAAAATAGTTTTTTTTCCGTCCCGACTTACCAGAATTACTCTTTACATCACTCTAATAACCGACCTCTAGATTTATCCTCTATACGTTCATTGTTTAAATGTGTGTTTTCAAAGAAAAACCGTATCCTACTTTCGTCGGTGTCCTGGCCGAGGACCGGAGCTTCTCGAGCCGAACGCTTGGTATATATAATGTAAATACATTGATAATGTATCATTTTTGATACCGATAGTAGTTTTACAACGGCTCCTATTTTCCTCACTCTAACTTTTGATTTTTCAAACAATTTTTCATTTATTTTATTTTTGCATAGATGGATATTAATTATTTCTAAGTCTAATATCAGGTCAATATTTTCTGTAGAACACTGCTCTGCGTTTATTTAAATAATATAAACATAACAAATAAATATAACAAAATAAAGTAATAAATATAAATCTTTATACATCATAAAAAAAACTTAAATAAAAACTTGAATCATTAAATTAAATAACAGCAACTAGAAAACTAATGATTTTGATTTTATTAATTTAAACAACAAAACAAAATATAAAAATAAAAATAAAAACTGAATAATCAATTAAAATAAAATAACAAGATCTGTATCAATATTTAATAGTTAAAAATATGACATACATTATATGGTATTTAATGTAGTCATTAGAAAAATCATAAAAGGAAGTACTTAATTTTTCTCTGTACAGTTACAGTTATGATTAGGAACTCTTTCCATTAATTGTTTCATAACAATCACCATATTTTCTTAATTTTTTAATCTACGATCATCATTTTCTGCAATTCTCGTCATAGCATGTGCAAGTTGTTGTATAGATTGACTTAGGTTCTAAATAAATTAAAAATATTCAAAATTATTGAACAGATAAATATATTATATAATAAATAAATAAATAAATAAATAAATATATAAATATATAAATATATAAATATAAATATATATATATATATATAATTCTTATTTACATCTATATGTTGAGCATTTGATTGAGCCAATTTAGTAAATGTATCTCTAGCTTCTCCTAGTTGAGTTCTCAAATTTTTCCGAACTAAATTAATTTAGAATTAAAAATAAATTTTAAATTATAAAAAAACAAATATTTCACTATAAAACCATTACCTGGGTTTTTTTGATTTTGATTAAGTTTTCTCTTGCGAATATTATTTGTCTTGGAAGCTGTCGGTGAAGATTGTACAGTACTAGTACTTGGAATCTATAGTGTTGGAGAAAATGTAGGTTCTTCCAGTACATCATTCTAAAAATAAAAATTTTCCTCAGCAACTTTATTTAAATTATCATCATGAAGTATATCACCTGATATGTTTACAATTCAATCTATTTGTAGGTATTTATAATAATTAATAACTATAATTTGCAAATACTTACTGTCTCCACAAACAAAAGATTTAATTGAAACGTCATTTTTAGGTTCCATTTTTAATATTGAATAATCACCTGCAGTTAAACGTTCCAGATTTTCAAACTAAACATAGAATAAGTTCTTATGTAATAACAAAACAATGTAATTTTGTTTTTGATATGTTATCATTTCATAAATATTTTAATACTTGATCTTCAGGTAATGAATCAGGGCAAGTTGTGCCTTCTACATATTCAAATCGCATGAGACCAAGAACTTTTTTGTCCTGTTCATTTAACTCAGAAATTGTAATTGCTTTGTTGCCAGTTAACCTCTTTCCATTACGAAGGGATGATGCACGTTTTGAAACTTTTGTTTTTAAATCTCTCCATGACTACAAAAATAACATAATTTGTGCAAAATAATATAATAATTATTACCTATATACAATTTATATAAATATTTGTATATTAAGTTTTTTTTTTTTTATTATCAATAATTCATTTATTGTATTATTGTAACTTCTTCTATAAAAAAAGCAAATTTTCTCTGAGTAGTAGATTCGTAAGGTTATTGAAAAGTGAATACTAACCTCTTTCCACGATTTAACATCCTTCTTTACTCCTAGATTCTGCAAATTATTTAAATGCCCAACCAAATCTTCCCACGAACCTTTAAGATTATCTTTCCCGTGGAGGGAATTCCCGTGGGGAACGCCCTTTATAAACCTGTACCCATCATAAAAAAAATAACAACAGTGTTAAAATTATTTAATTTATATATATTTATAAGCATAGCATAATATCAGTAGTTATTTAGTATCATAAAACTGTTTGTACTAAGTATAAACATTTAAACACAAGTTGAAATTTACAACTTTTTTCTGGCTTTCTGTGCAGCAAATTCTTTAACAATATCATTCCAATCCAAATTTTATAGGACACAATCAGATAATGATGTTCTTTGGTAGTTATTCACCCTCTTTAAAACTGAGAATGATCTCTCTCCGCTAGCGTTTGCGTATCGTATGGACACAAACAGTTTTAAAGCTATTTCCACATTAGGAAATGAATCGTTTAACTTTGATGTTGTAAATGCTTCAAGCAAACTGTGCATAGATGAATTTTCTTCTGCAGAAAAATGTTTCACTATAGTTTTAAATTGAATGATCTCATTCTCGAGGTCAGGTTCTAAATCTTCACTAAATAGGTACTAATTGTTTTGATTTTTCGCGTAAAATTTCATTGTCAATTTCCTCCATATTAAAAAAAAAAACCAAATATCTTATTTATATATGCCATTTTTCTTTCATTTAAATATAAAATAATAGTGTCACAAATTGGTAAAAATGTTTCATTTTGAATTTCTCTTGTCCGTGAAATATTGTGTCTTGAACATCGAGGTTATCATGAAAACATTTTTTTCGTTTATTTCTTTTTTCTTCAAAAGAAAAGATTTCATGTCCACTTATTTGCTTTGCTTCAACTAATATATTATCGAATCTATTTCTTATATCTTGTATATACATTTCTAGAGATTTAAACAATTTCACAACACAAAATAAATCAATATTAACACGTTGTAAATTTTTACTTGTTGCGTCGAATCTTTCTAATATTGGAGTCCATAGAGCTATCATAAATGAGAACTCAAGCGTGTAAATTTGTTTGTACATGGATTCTGCTTCATGTCTTATAGCAGCTTTCTGATCCAAATTCAAAGTTATAGATTTCAATGAATTTAACACTCCTTTAAACCCAATTTTCAAACTCTTACAAACACTAAATCTTGATGACCATCTCATTGGGCATAAGTTTTTTACAAACATTGAGTTTGGTATATTTTTCAAACTTATTAAAAGTTGTTCCCACCGCCATGTCGATGCAGAAAAAAATACATAGATATTTTGGGCAATTGAAAAAAAGTTATAACCTTCCTTAGTTACACCAGCAGCATGAGAACCAACCAAATTTAACGAATGTGCTGAACATGGGCTAAAAATTGCGTTTCTTGATTTTTCTTTGATTCGAGTTTGTAAACCATTATACGTACCGGACTTATTTCTGGCATTGTCGTAGGATTGTCCACGACAATAATTTATGTTGATATTTAATTCAGTTAATTTTGTTAATATTGCGACTTCCATTTCTTTACATTTATGTACAACCGATGGAATAAAACATAAAAATCGTTCTACTGCAGTTCCATCTAAATTAATGTATCTAATAGCAATTGTTAATTGATCAAATTTTGTGATATCGGGAGTAGAATCTACAATTAAAGAAAAATATTTAGCTGCTGTAACTTCATTTACAATTTGAGAAAGTACAGATTTGTTCATAAGTGTTATTAACTCATCGCAAATAGTGTGGGACAGATATGAGACATTTCCACGGCCTTTATTACCGTACTCGTCAAGATGTTTGGACATTAATGGATCGAATTTCGCAATTAATTCTAAACAACCGAGATAATTGCCATTATTTTTAGAACCCAGCGTCTCATTATTGCCACGAAATGTAAGACCTCTGCCTGATAAAAATATCATCGTTTCTATTAAACTAAAAAATTATACTTCTCCAATAAAGTGTTCTTTTTAACTCAACACCAATACCTGTAGTTATTTTACGTCTTGAGAACCATATGCGAATAGATTCACTATGCATCAAATTTTTTTCGTGTTGTTCAACTCTTTTTAAACATTTTTTCCCATCAGTAAATCCTGAATCGGTGGAACTAAATTGTGCTTTTTTATTAGAAAATAAGAGGCAGTAAAAACAAAATAGTGCATTTTTTGAAGTTGAGTATAGTAACCATTGCCTATCTTTGATATCACCATTCAAAAGTTTCCTTTTGAAAATATCACGCGGTAACTTCCTATTAAATTCACCACATTTACGAACAGTATTATCAAAATTAATTATTTTAGGATTTGATACAACTGGCTTACGAATAAAATAATCAATAATATCAGAATTTATTTCCCATAAGGCTGGACCTTGTGATGGACAAATTGGACCATTAGGAGTTTTACAAATTAATTTAATATCAGATTTTAAAGTATCGTCATCGGTTTTGAACAATTTTTCAACTTGTTCTTCAGAATTGAGTTTTAACAATGTTAGAAATTCGTCATCAGTTCTCAAAGATTTTTCAACTTGGTTATCAGAATTAAGTTTTAACGATTTTAGTTTCGCCATCGGTTTTTAACGATTTTTCAATTGATTCATCAGAATCGGGTTTCTGGAAATTTAAAAAGATCATATTTTAGTACCTAATTTAAATTTCACAATCCACGGGTAAATCAATTTTAAATTAATCATTTGTTTTACAAAAAATACAGAATATTTTATTCTGTAAAATAAAAACATAAAACATAATTTTTACAATATGTAGATGTGATTGAATAAATTTAGCGGCAAACCAAATCCGAAAAAAAAACAAATAAAAACTTACATGCTGCAGGGTAGCAAACTATTTAACTACCTATCTAACTATTAAAACAACAATATTTGATAAATGTAAAAATTGAAAAAAGTATTTTAAAACCAAAATAATAACAAAGTTATTATGCATAAATTTAAAAAAAAAAAAACTTTAAAACATTGGATTTTCGGATACAACAGTTAATAACAATTATTGCATAATGTTATGTTAAATAATGCTGATCCACCATTTATATAAAATAGTCAATAGAAAAATGTAATCTAATAAAATACAATCGTGGTCTGAAGTATTTAAAATTAATCATAAATTAGTTTTGAAAACCTTAGCATAAATATTAATCGCGACTATTCATATTTTATATTCTTCATTATTCTTTAATAAATAGGTAACACTACAATATAGTATTATTCAATACGTAAGTTCTTACCTTTTTGAAAAAACTTTGAATTTTAGGTGTCTGAGAAATTATTAGTATGTCTTTTTTATTTTTTTCCTCTGCTCTCTTACGCAATTCAGCACCACTAAGTTTTATGCGTTTTCCACTCATTTTGATTAATGAAAAACTGCTGTTAGGAAATATTAAAAGTTGACAAGACTACGAGTACGTCCTACTACTACGAGACTTGAAAGACGAACAGATAACACGAGTATGTTTACTGCTACTGTAGGCGATTCGATATAAATATCTTATATTATATAATATTACTGTTTTTATATTTTGTTATACACATTTTTCAATGAATAATAATTCTTTCTAAAATTTAAAATACATTAGAAAAATTCAAAACTTTCGTTTTCACCATTAATAATTCGCCGCCCCTAAAAAATTGCCACCCGGGGCAACTGCCCCCTTTGCCCCCCCTTAACCCGGCACTGCTTGTATTTGTTTCCTTTGATCTCTTTTCTTTATCTTTCTAGTTTCGGCCGCATCCAAACTACCTATACATTTCAAACGACTAGTTCGCTGGTAGAACATAAAACTGTCTCTCAATTTTGGGTATTTTTTTTTTTTCACAGTCACATTTCATAACTACCTTGCAACCAAAAGATATAGGTATTTTTCGACATGTACAAGTAAATTCCATAATACACTTACAAAATGCCACATGAAAAATTTTATTCGTTGCTTCACTTACAAAATTTTCTAGTTTTATCTTATAATTTATTTTCTCTTTATCGCGATTAAACGACTTTCTCAAATTGTAATATTTACCATGGTAATCCTTAATCATTTTTACAATACGTTCATGACTCACCGTAGGTATAGATACAGCTTTGCTGTAAACTTCCTCTATTCGAGCAGCAACATAATGAGAAATCTGAGAAAAAGCAACGTTTTTTCAGATTTTTATGTTCCTTCAAAGCAAGCCAATAATACAGATTTGTATGTTGGTAAAATTCGTTGACCTAACACTTTTGGTGCACCAAAAATGGGACAAATATTTAAGCATTTAGACGTTCTGCGAATTTCCATTTTAAAGTACACACTTTAAATGAAAAAAACATTGCTATAATTATGTCAACAATTAAACGTAATATTAAACGTAACTTAATACCACACCGCACTCTTAATTAATACACTACCGAACGGAACTATGTCACTCCGAGTTAATAATAACGGCAATTGATTGCATAAATGCATAATACAAAATACTCGTTTGGTAAACAAAACTAAAATAAAACAAGTGATTAGTTTTGCGTGTTGTGTCATGATGTTATCGATAGAACAACATGCCAATGCCCCCTCGACTTTGACAACGTTCGGTTATTTTGATCTATTTTTGTACTCATACACGAACTGAAAATAAAATGGATATATTATCTAAAATATTTAATGTTAATACTTAGCTGTGAACTGTTATTTAACGACCAATATATTTTTAAATATTCATTTAAAATTTTTAATAAAGTTTTTTAAATTTTCAGATTTTGACTGTTCTTTCAAACTTGTCCAATGCGCGAACTAAAAAAATCAATTAAGATTTTTTAAATTATTTTTCCCTTATTTAGGATACCAAACTGCAACTTTACCGCACTATTGCAATTACGAAATACTAAAATCATTTTTTTCGACCCACGCTACTGACCAATCAAGAAGTGTCCTGGCGTCAGGCGATCCAACTCCGCCGGGTCAGTCGATGCTGGAGTGAGGGCACGAGAATCCAAAATTGCCTCGATACGACATAACATTGTTCCGAACTCTTCCAGGGCCAAAGAATGCTCCCCCATTACACGAACTATTAGAGTTTTTGCTGAACGCACGGGGTGCACCTTCCCACAAACCGCCAAAGTGCGGTGCACGGGGTGGGTTTAAGTGCCATGTACAATGTGCGCCTCCGGAAATGATATTTCTATTGGTTGGGTCGGTCACTACGCGGTGAAGTTGTCTTTGCGTGCCAATGAAGTTGGTTCCAAAATCGGTGAAAATATCATCCGGCAGGCGAAGGCGCGCTACGAAACGGCTCAGCGCTGCCAAAAAAGCGTCGGTTGTCAAGTCCAAACCAGCTCTAGATGAACAGTCTTAACTGCAAAACAGACAAACACTGCTACGTAAACTTCATATTGGTGGGACTTGCGCAACCGATTCTCACGCGCCGTATAGGCAAAATACAAATTATGTTACGCAACACCACCGGACCCGCACTGGCTCAATGAAACGTAGACTAAGGACGGCAACGGACTGGACACATAATAATATTCACTAGCGGAGTACGTCACTACAGCTGCACCACTGCTGCAACGGACGATATCACCAAAACGGCGCACACTCACAGACCGCCAGACCGATTCATACGACGTGTGACAACCGACTGACTAGCCGTATGAGCATTGCGTTAGTATAAGTGGGGCACCAGCAAGTTCGAGAAGTCTCGTGAATCGATAACACCGTAGTTCACACGAATCCCGAACATTAATAAATAAAAGTAAACACCGAAAAAAATAGTGAAAATTACACATATGGATACCTATCAACATTAAAACAAATAGTGATTACTCAATTACTGATTATTAATTGAATACCGAATACGAAACACGATTCTACTATCATAATATATTGTTTTTAGTATTGTCGTCTATGGTTATAAATAGCAGTAAATTTATCTAATTTTATTTACTTAAAACATCAGGCCATTTTCGATAACAATTTGTTTAGGGTACTGCCACACTACGACGGTTACGCCGTACGGTTCAACCGTCGAAGTCAAAACCGTCCGGTCTTACCCGTGTCACACAACAACGGTTTTAACGCTAATTTTGTCCATAAAGTGTTTTATAAAAATCTGTAAAGATAATTTCTGGTTAGTAGATGCTCAGTAGTCAGTTCAGTTAAGACTGTGTTCTTGAAGTGACTTGTGTGCTGTTCAGTTAGTGTTGGAAATTAAAAAATATATTTAGTGTCTAATTTTATAATAATTATTATAAAATATTATATATGTGATTATTCTTTTTTTTAAGCGTAGTTAAATTGTATATTAAATAAAGTGAAAACATATTTTTTTAAGAAATGGATCGCCAAAAAACTTTAAAAGTTTTAGCTGTGGCTGAAGCATTTGGCTTATTAAACCCGCCCTGGAAAACAAAAAACAAACTAACAAAAAAAATTATAAAGTCCACTATCGAGGAGCGTCTTAACACAGGAATGGTGCAGTGATAGTACGCATGCGCGACGCACAAGGGGCGTGGTCAATAATACTTATCATATTATAACCTTATCATCACAAAGTGTATATCATATCATATTATTCATGATTCATGAATCATGACAAAAAAAAATCTATTTTGTCATGATATTATTTAAACATAAAATATTTGTCAGTTTATCACAAGCTTACATTAATTAATATTTCATAATTGTCAGTTCACAGTTATCACATAGAGGAGAGAGGAGAGAGTTCCATAGATAGTATAATGTGATTAGGAATAATATTTTTTTTAATTTTATTAATTAGGGATGGGCCGATACCACTTATTACCGATATCTGATACTCCGACATATGCTGCCGATATAAAATCGATGCCCGATAATATTATGTAAATATTCCGTATATATTCAGTACATTCCGTTGTGTCGAACGGTTGTGTCACAACGTTCCACACGTGCAGTCCGTTATCTTATTTCGTTAAACGTTGAGTCGGCATGTGTATAATTAAATTTAATTATAAGTGTTATCGTTATTGTACTTTAGATTACTATACTCTGTTCAAAATAAGAAACCTAGACGGCGGCCAGCTGCTGCGCAGGGGCGTGGTTAAACAAATAGCACGGACATAAATCAATGCCACCGTACCGCTTCGGCGGGAGCGACTCATTAGTCTATCTTTGATAAGTGACATGAACACATAACTTAAAATGCATTGTATACCTTGTTCACGCCGTGCGGCGAGCTGTGTGTGCGTACTTTTCAACGGAAAGTCGCGTACATGCGAACACCTGCCACCAGCTGCGTCGCGTGTAGTAGGCCGAGCTGGTGAGCAAGTGGTTGATTTGGTGGGTTGAAGAATGGGCGTAGTCTGACCGCCGGCTACGAAAACTGGTCGCCGCCGTCTAGGTTTCTTATTTTGAACAGAGTGTAGACCTTCGCGATCGGCATCATTTAATCATTATATTTTGTTGATTGAGGTAATCATATTTTACATTGTAAAACCATATAGTATATTATACAATATACTTGTATTTATATACATTCATATTTATCTCTACATAACTCGTCAATATGTCCATGATTAAATCACCAGTTCCTAAGCCTCTTGTAACTAACACTAAAAAAGATGTATCTCTTGCCGATATTATGAATACCCTCAAAGTAATGCGTAATGACATTCAAGCGATTAACTCTAAACTGTTGACCCAAGAAAATACGTCAATAGCAATTTAAAATAGAATGGATACTCTCTCAACCGATATTATGTCATTAAAAAACGAAAATGCGGAATTAAAAAGAGACATCGAAAAACTGAAAACAAATTCCCTAAACAATACTTGTTCATCTAATACTGCTAATAACATTCCTGGGTTTGATTTTGTTAAAGAAATACAAGAAAGAGAAAATAAGTCCCGTAACATATTACCATTGATTATAAATACTATAGATTGCTCACTGGCCGTGATTTCGGCGTTGTTGTAATAATCGGGTGCCGCTTCAAGGTGCCACGGTCGCTTGGCTAGTTAGATCGGATAACGTTGTCATCGCTAGTAGTCGCCTATGCCGGCGGTGGTGGCGGCTCTGGCGAGACGTACCATGTACGCCGCGGTCCGGCGGTGCCATATACATTATAATATGATACATCGGCAGTGGCGTGGCGTGGAGTCGACAGTGGTGTAAGCAATCACCAAAAATTATACCCACGTATACCTTAATTTTTTTTTTACCACCACTAAAAAGTAGCTTACAGTTTATACTACTGATTTTACCTTGCTATAATTAAATAATTGCGTACTTACAAATTTTACCTCTAAAAATGTGTCTCTACAACTTTTGGTTATTATATAACAAAATTAGCAACAACATATATATTTTTAATACATTAGCAATTTATTTTTAATTATAACAAACGAAATAATTTTTTTAAGTTATACATTCTAATGTAGGGATAATAGTTAATAAATAATAAAACTAATAATATAATACAATGCCTAAATATTTAAAAAAATATTCTATAATATTTTAATAATATTCTGTAAGTTGTAACTATTAAAAATAAAGTCAAATAGTCATAATAGACAATAGTGACACTAGTGGCAGTGTGGCACTGAGTGTCATACCATTATACAAACGCAATTGTCGTAATTGGTAAAAATAAAATACTGTGAAATGTCGATTAATATCACGATGATTGCTGATTGGTCGTGTATCATATTTGAAAATCGCTTATATGTCAGTACCGCCACCGCGTATACTATTCCTCATGCTAATTCCAACACAAACACTTTATACTATAAACTGTATTAGTCTAATTTATAAAATAGGAAAGGGAATTGAAATCGCTTACACACACATCGCATTTGTCATGTTTATAGAAAATGCATAAGCTGAACGTGCGTGTGCGGACTGCGGAAGTTCGGGGGACATTTTACCGAGTATTCTTGGGTTTTACAGACGCGACGACCGAAACGTTCAAAAACAGCGAATAACGATGCTATTTTTATGGGGCGTTCCCACGAGGCGTTAATCACGACAGTGAAACACGCTAGTCAATTTTCGTTCGTAACACTCACGAAAGTGTGAATTGATGAAACGTTCACACGGTTGGGGGAGTTCGTGCCGTTCACGCCTCAAGTTTCGACTTAGTCACTATCGAAACATCGATCATGAATGATCTGGTTGTTGAAAGTTGTGCTGTTTTAAGTTCGTTTTTTGCTACTATCTTAGCAAAAAAGATGGAGCGCTTACAGGACACAAGAAAACGAAAAAAAAGACGTGTTTAGGTTAGAGAATGGATACAGCGAAGAAATATGTTAGGAGTCTGTCTGTCTGTCTGTCTGATATTTTTTTTAACTCCTGACAGGAAGAGCTTCTTAAATTTTTAAATTTTGATAAAGCTTCTTCTGGTCCAAATCCAGGAATATTTAATTCTTGGCTTATTCTCTTAGCTGCGGCGGCACGTAAATCTCTATCACGGTATTCCTCCAAATTTAAATCATATAACACCTTTTCCATAGAATGTAACTCCAAAAAATGCGTAGTTTCACTGTCGTTGAACATAATTCCACGTGGCTGTGACGACATCTTGGCTTCACGAACGGTATTTCACGACTGAAAATCAAACACGTTTGATCTATCCACGCTTGAGTCGTGCGCCGTTCCTCACGAAAGCAAGTTTAACGACTATGCGTTCACACAGAAGTGTATTTCACGTAAGCGTGGTTCACTGTCGTGATTAACGCCTCGTGGGAACGCCCCATTGACTAACAACAAATAACAATTTATAAATATAAAATTATAAAATCAATGTAAAAATATTATAATAATCAATAATATTATTTCACATTGATCATGGCTAAAATGTAATTTAATTTTTTCATTGAAAAATTATACACCCAATAACGTTTTATAATAAAAAGTGTAAGCAACGCTTACACTGCTTATATACACACCACGCTACTGTACATCGGCACATCGCACATGTTCATTACTATTTACATTTTACTAATTTACTTATTTCACGAGTTATTTCATGAAGTTGAAAGTTGTGACTCGCAATTTATAATACGCCAAATACTGAAGTACCTAATCCCAGTTAAAAATACCACTTTTACAACTATGGTAGTTGATATTATAATTTTAGCTCTTTTCTAATTTATTTAGACTTTTAAGTCTTATGTATACCGTAATAAATATATTGTATAAAGCCTAGTGTACCTATAGCGATACGGCCTAAACCCTTAATATAATATTATTATACAGTTTAGCTATGAACGATAATGAACGCATAACATTTGTAGGATGATAATTTCATATAATTGATAAATACACAAATTACACTTATTTTAGCCGCCAATCATAAATTCTATTTAAGAGGATGTCAGCGTGAAAGTAGAACGTATACAACGCTCAAGAGATGGCGTTGTTCGCCGTATCGCCGCCGTCGCGACAGCTTGAAACTACGCCCATTTCGTCTGCGACGTAGTCGCGTGTTTTATTCTCGGGAGAGACGGTATCATTAATGTTTAGACCATCGTGTCAAACGTTTCGCGCTGATGTAATCACACCGTTTGTTTCCTCGCTCTTTCTGCCCCTACCACAACATACCAGCGCTACTAGAACCAACCTTGTGTTGTTAGCTTTGGTATAAGAGTGAATTAACCTATTATCAACCTTAAAGTTAAGAATATTATCTATATTTTTACGATATTCGATTTTTATACAAGTTAATTATTTTATTTAATTTATTTAAAATATTACAATATTTAAAAATGCTCATTTCTCGCGTTAAAATGAAAACATCGTTAATTAATAAAAAGACAATTTCCAGATTATTTATAATATATTACCGAATGCATTTTATAAAATAATCGCACGCGTCCACAAACTAATAATTAAAGCTGCTGTTTGCTAAATATAATAAATAAATAAATAAGTACCAATACATCAATAAGTGAAGCTTTTATATTATAAGATGTATACAAATTTATTTTATTTTTTTGTTTTGTTGCTTTTTTATATGATCGGGTTCTTTAATATCATTTATCAATATCCGCTTACAATATTGAGGATTTATAAGTTCTGGCAATAAACATTCCATATAGAATCTGAAACAACCGTTTGAATTCATATTTTAGAGTATAAGTTATATATTTTTATGTAGTAGTCGCTAATACATACGTTTTTAAATAATCTAAAATTTTTTCGGACCAAAAGTGTTCATCGTAAATGATTTTTTCAACTGAAATCCATTTTTCAGAATATATTACAAAATAACATAGGTTTCTTCTGGTTATATGCAGCTGCCCTTGAATCTGATAATAATAATCGCATGTTTTTTTTAGTTCAGTTATGTTTTCATCGTTTATATTTTTTATACTGCAATACTTAATCTAGAAAATGAAATATATCATTTTTATTATTTTTATTCTTAAAAATGTGTGAAATAATTTTACGTATATATTATTATAATACTTTTCCTTCCTTTATCGCGTGAATTATGGTATCACAGTATTTTGCTGAGTATGGGCATTTAATTTCAATCAATGAATCATAATCAACAAAACCATCTAAAATGTTAATTTAACTATAATATTATGACATGAATGAGGTAGGTTTAATGTGATATAACTTGAACTTTTTGTAAATATATTACCTGGGCTTGCTGCTAAATATGGTATTTCAGAATCCACCCATAGACCAGCTGGAGAAACTTTTAACCCAAATTTAGTTTCAAATTCATTTCTAGCATATGGCTCCATACTTTTTCCATAATCCAACGCCTTTGCTTGTATATTGTTACCATACAGTAAACCATAAACAGTATTTTTACAAGACGTATGTGGTCTCATTTTACATATTTTGCCGAAGTTTGATGCAGTTATTCGGTTTCGTCTTTCGACATGCCAAAGTTGAGAGTCAGCTTGATTTCTAGTTTCTTTTTCCAAATAACCTATGTTTATTATAAATGAATAATATTATAATAAGTTTACATAATATACACAAATGTATATTTAAGTGTTTTTTGAGAATCGCAGTTATAATTAATTTTTTTATGTATATAGATATACTTACTTCGATCCATTTCAGAAAGGCTCTTAATGAACGCAATTTTTTTTCGTTTTATATCTTCTTCTGAAATATCTTCTATCAATGGTTCAGACAAACCATTATCCTCGTCAGGCCCATTAACTTTTAAGTGTATTTTATTTTTAGGAAATAAAATTCTTCGTCTACAGTTACTAATTCTTATTCTTTTAGCGTCTGATAAAAACCGTTTTCCAAATGTTCCTATTTATATATCAATATGTGTATAGTACAATACATAAAAATGTAAACAAATAAATATCTAGAGCATAATATAAAGACGATATAGGTATACTACATTTAGTTTTAAAATTACCTGGACTTGCATTGGTTATAGATTTATGAATTGTGCGTAAATACGATTGTGAATTAAATTCAATCACAGCTGCCTCTACTCTCGTATTATATGTGTGTTTTTGAGACAAATTTGTTCTTTTGCCACCAATGTATTTGTTAATCATGCTATGAAATTGCTCACATATATTATTGTCAACATTTTTTAAGAGACTCTGAGCATTGTTGAATAAACGCCGATTAGCCATATTAATTTCCCTCATTAAACCACAGTTTTCAGCGATGGAAACTAAATTTTGATCACCAGTTTTAGATCCTTTACAAAAATATTTGTCACACTTCTTATGTTCTCCTAATATGTGATACGGACTGTTCATTATATCATTTGCCAAATCTTAAAGTGTACGAAAAACCAAATATAATATTATAGATAAGATGTATATAATTTTACTGATTTATAGTAAATAAAAATATTAATAAAAAAAAACCTGAAGCTTGTTGCGTTGTAGACTTATTCTCCTTTTTTCTATACTTAATAGCTGTTACAATACCAGTCCTAAACCTCATGATATTTGATAAAATATATCTACGTACATTTATAGGATCTAAATGTATACTATTATTTTTAATTTTTATTAAAACCATCTATTATTTATAATATATAAATATTATTAAAAAACTAATATTTAAATAGTAGATAAGTAAATAAATAATAAAAAATAATTAATCTAATATAATTATTATTAAAAAACAACTGAGTATTTAATTCGAAGGATGACCTACTTTCGTTATCTTTTGTATGACGTCATACAAGCGATAATTACTCAGTTGAGTTAAAAGGAAATAAGTGTAAATGCAATAAATCGACAATCACCGCACAAAAAAAAAAAAATTGAAAAATAAAAAAATATATCGTATAATAAATGACAGATATGAATATGAATATGAATACTAAATATCATCCTAAATACTGTGTAGTTTGTGACACAAATATTGCTTATAAAAATTGGTCAAAACATTGCCAAACAAAAAAACACAAAAATAATGATCCTAATAATACAATTACAACAAGGATTCGTAAGAAAACAATAACAACAACCAAGAAACTTAAAAAACAAAGAGTACCTAAAGACCATAGAGTTTTCTATAAGTTCAGTGAAAAACTCTTTAATAAATCCAAAAAAAAATCGATCTGTTATCTTGGAAAAAGATACTGCCTTTAACAGCAGAGTTAAAACATTCACAATTAATAATAATTTAGGGTTCAAAGATACTATACAATTTATGAATCATGTAGAAAGAATAGTTTTAGGTAAAATTCAAGAAGGATTAAACAAACAACATGGTTTAAAAGTAAATTTTATTTTGCATTGTATACACCAGAGAAAAATTACTGGTACAGAAACCATGGAGTATAAGGACACACATTTTAAAACAAAGAATGAAATAATATTGAAAACAACTGATCGAAGTGATTACTATCTTGGAGTGAAAACTAAATTAACGAATGAAATGCAAGAGTTTCAAATTAAACAATCACAGTGGTGTCTTCAAAAAATTGTATCCTTGGAATTGTGTATCAATAAATTTATACCTCTAAGAGGTGCTTCGTATATAAAACTTCCAAAATTTATTCAACTTAAACATGCCGTTATAAATGTGAAAAATGAGGATAATAAATGTTTTCTTTGGGCCTTACTTTCTGCATTATATCCAGCTAAACATAATCCACATAGAGTTTCCAAATATAAAAAATGGAAAAGTGTGTTTGATAAAGAATTCAAAGATATTGAATTCCCTGTTAAATTAACAGATATACATAAAATAGTTGATAGATTAAATATTTCTATAAATGTGTATTGTATTGATGAGTTCAAGCCAGTAATTATTCCTCTTAAAATAACTAAAATTGAGAAGGAGAAACATATTGATTTGTTGTATCTTAAAGAGAAAAATAATGAGCATTATTGTTGGAGAAAAGATTTATGGAAACTAGTAGGACATGATCAAATTTCCACACATGAACATAAATGTTTTCTGTGTAAAATGTGTTTAACCAGTCATAAAACACAAGATAAATTAAACGAACATAAAACTTACTGTATGCATAATAAATGTACCAAGGTCATTTTACCTGAACCTTCCAATAATATTGTTCAATTTTCTCATTATAATCATTCTTTAAAAGTACCTGTTTCGATTTACGCAGACTTTGAGTGTATGTTAGAAAAAATACAGAATTGTCAACCTTGTGATAATACTTCGTATATAAACCCATACCAAAAACATACTCCTATAAGTTTCGTATTTTATATAAAATACTCTGATGGGAGTTTTAAGAAAAGTGAAGAATACTTTGGATTGGATGCACCTAAGGTTTTTGTTCAAAAAATAAAAGAAAAAGCTCTTAATATTGCTGAAAATTATTTAGATGTAAAAGTTCCTATGAAAGAGTTGACTAAAAAACAATGGAAAAATTTTAAAAACGCAAAAACATGTCATATTTGTGAGAGAAAAATGGAGGATATACCTCCACAATTGTTACAGAGTATGAAAAAAAAGGAAAAAAAAACTGAATTCAAAAATAATATGAGAAAAGTTCGAGACCATGATCATTTAACTGGAAATTATAGAGGAGCTGCACATTCTGTAAAAAAAATACAACAAATATTGTCTGTAAAAATCAAATCGAGATAAGATTTTTAAATTCATTCAAATTTCTATCTTGCAGTTTAGATGAATTAGCTAATAATCTAGAGAAAAACCAGTTTAAAGAACTCGGAAAACATTTTCCAAGAGAACATCTAGATTTAATAACTAAAAAATTATCTTATCCTTATGAGTATATGGATTGCATTGAAAAGTATAGTGAAAAAGTTTACCCCCCAAAGAACTTTTCTATAGTTCTCTTACAAAAAAACATATAACAGACGATGATTATAAAAATGCTCAAGAAGTTTGGAATGCGTTTAATATACAAAATCTCAGAGAATTTACCATGTTGTATAATAAGATAGATGTTTTCTTATTAAGTGATATTATTGAAAATTTTCGTCATCTTTCTTTAGAAACTTATAAGTTAGATCCTTTGTGGTGTTACACAACTCCAGGTTTTGCATGGAATTGTATGCTCAGAAAAACAGGTGTAAAATTGGAATTATTAACAGATTATGATATGCATTTATTCGTAGAGAAAGGATTGAGAGGAGGGATGACTCAATGTAGTGTTAGATATTCCAAAGCAAACAATAAATACATGATGGAAAAATTTAATAAAAATAAAGATTCTGTTTATTTGCAATATTTAGACGCAAACAATCTTTATGGATGGGCAATGTCTCAATAATTACCTTCTGGAGGATTTAAATGGATTGATCCAGAAAAAATAACAGATATATTAAATCTTAGTGTAGATTCCTCTAAAGGATATATTTTCTAGGTTGATTTAACTTATCCTCAAGAACTTCATGATAAACATTCAGATTTCCCTTTTGCTCCAGAAAATCAATTCGACGGTGTTCCATTACCTAAACTTACTTTAAATTTATATGATAAAAAAAAGTATGTCGTCCACTACATAACATTACAAGAATATATTCGTAATGGTTTGAGAATAGAGAAAATTCATAAAATATTGGAGTTTGACCAATCTCCTTGGTTAAAACCTTACATTGATTTAAACACAAATCTTAGAACAAAAGCTAGAAATAATTTTGAAAAAGATTTCTATAAATTGATGAATAACAGTGTTTTCGGTAGGACAATGATGAATGTAAGAAATCATGTTGATATTAGATTAGTAACAAATGCTTCGCAATTAGAAAAATTAGTTGCGAAACCAAATTTCGATAGAGCTACGATTTTCACAGAAAATTTAGCTGCAATACATAATATGAAAAGAACTTCGACTAAATTGTTTCAGCCAGTTTATGTTGGGATGACTATATTAGACATTTCTAAAAAATTAATGTATGATTTTTATTATAATGTTTTGAAGGAGAAATACGGTGATAAAATAAGATTATTATATTGTGATACAGATTCTCTAATTATAGAAGTGAAAACGAATGATTTTTATCAAGATATGAAAAATGATATAGACCATTATGATACATCTGATTATCCTTTGGATAATATTTATAATATACCATTACTTAACAAGAAAGTTATAGGGAAATTCAAAGATGAGCTTAATGGTAAAATAATGGCTGAATTTATTGGTCTACGATCGAAATTATATTTCTTCACAGAACATAGTACAGGGAAAGAAGTCAAAAAAGCTAAAGGAGTAAAAAAATGTGTGGTTGATAAAGAAATATGTCATAATGATTTTAAAAAATGTTTAAAAACTCAAAAATCTCTAAGTGTTAAACAAAATATTTTAAGAACAAAAAACTATGACATTTGTACAATCGAACAAAATAAAACAGCACTCAGTGCTCATGATGATAAAAGATTTATATTAGAAAATGGAATTGATACTTTAGCTTGGGGCCATTATAAAACAGGAATATCTAGAGAAAACTTCATTGACCATATTAATAATTTAATCAAAAATAATAACTCAAAAAAATAGAGAAAAATAAACTAAGTGAAAAAGACCACAGACCATAATATAAATAATTAGAGAAAAATAAACTAAGTGAAAAAGACCACAGACCATAATATAAATATTTTTTAAAAAAACTAAGTGAAAAAGTTCAATAATTTGTTTTAAGTGAAAAATATCAATTAATTAGTTTTAAGTGAAAAATATCAATTAATTAGTTTTAAGTGAAAAATATCAATAAATTAGTTTTAAGTGAAAAATATCAATAAATTAGTTTTAAGTGAAAAATATCAATTAATTTGTTTTAAGTGAAAAATATCAATTAATTTGTTCTAAGTGAAAAATATCAATAAATATCAATAAATTAGTTTTAAGTGAAAAATATCAATAAATTAGTTTTAAGTGAAAAATATCAATTAATTAGTTTTAAGTGAAAAATATCAATAAATTAGTTTTAAGTGAAAAATATCAATAAATATCAAAAGTGTTCCAGAACCGGCACTTATATACTACTCTTATTACTTACATTTTAGTACGTTCATCATCATGACTAGTTTGAAGATTAAAAGCTTCTACTTCACTACAAGAGAAATAATTTCTATTATTAATTAAATCGTTTCTATGCTTTGGTAATTTAAAAATTATTGGAGTAGAAAATGCAGATGGAGGTGTTAAATCATGTATATCATCTGCAGATATTTGATGTTCATTTAATATTTCTGTCGTAATAGAAGTATCAGTATTTGCACTGTAAAAAATTATTATTTATTAAAGTTAGTTACTACTATTAACTAACTTTGATCATAGACAGATTAAAGATTTCCTTACGAAAAATATTAAATAGTGAGAAGATTATTGTGCTTACTTACTTAATATTTGAATTTTTTCTAAAAATGTTGACTGTTACTATGTTATAAATTAAAATTAAGAAATACATTTCATTTTCTGCATTTTAATGCAGAAATAATTATTATAATTGGTACTTACCGAACATTTAGGGGGTTGTTACGATTTAAACTAATCCCTTTTTTAGTTTCTTTCATACGTTTTGACCTTGACTTTGGACCTGATCGAGCTCGTCTAGCTGAAACTGCTCGTACCTTTTTTGGTGCCATTATTTGCAAAACAATTATAAAATACAAACAAAACCAAGGAACACAAACGACAAACCACAATGCTCATTCGCATAAATTAAATGTTTTGTATAATAAATGCTTTTCCGTTATAACAAATTATAATATACCAAATATACGTAGTCCCTCAAAATAATATTCAAAACATTATTTATACTGTCCAAGTATATTTAAATTGTTTATATTAGTACTTGCTAGTCGCTACAGAGTACAGACGTAGTATGTAGGTAATCGTACGTAAAAATAAAAGACGTATCATAATAATGTTGGGTATAATTTGTATAAATGTATAATAATTATTAATAACTGGTATGACAATACGTAGAAATCGGGATTGGAAACAGCGATAAGCCGGTTAATAGCTACATTGATTAAATACAATACTGTATTTAATCAATGACAGAACGTATGATATGTAGTGGGGATTTGTCGAAGATAGTTACATTGCGCGCCGCATACCACGCATAGCGCTCTACTAAGAAATAATTGTTTTTCAATTTTTAAATATAATGAAAACTGTTTTGTGCGAACCAACTGTATGAGAACAGTTTTCATCATAAAATTATAAAAACTTTACAGAGCCTGAAGGAAAACATTATCTGTGCAATAGCGTTCTTATTTTATTTCTAGCATAATTCAATATTTTTTAATAAGCAAATCAAAAATTAAGAAAAGACAAGTATTAATTAATTTATAAATCCATTTGCATTTTTGCTATAAAAAAAATTAAAACGCTACGACACAGGTAATATTCTCCTTTATATGTTGTAAAGATTTGGTACTTCTAGCATAAAATCTGATTGCGTAGACTTGGTTCTCGCAGAATGAGTTTTGCGGCCGAATCACGGGTGCGCTGACATCCTCTTAAGGCGGTTGAAAGTGGACCGTTTTTAAGGGGTTGAGTATAGGCAATGTGTTATATTCATTGGGAATTGCTGTGTGAGTGTGTGTGTAATAACTGATCATTAGTGTGCGTAGGCTCCCCGAACGCGTAATTATTTCGTTTTATCAGTAAACAGTTAAACAATAATTTTATTACCGTCACAGCGCGCATTGTATTGACAAAACAGGTAGGTAAATACAACATCGTACTTACATAAAGTATAATGTACCTAGTTCATAATTTTATTCAAAAACATAATCATTATAATTATAATTATATATTGACAACAGTAAGTACCTTCTTTAAAAAAACAATTGTTTGTATTATATTATATTGCTACATAAATACACCTTTATTTAATTAGAGCTTCTTTGTCGGTATACCGGACCTTATTGGTAGTTCTCTATCAAATCTTGGGTCAATGATTTCAGGCAGTAACGATTCCATGTAAAATGTTGTGACAAATGGTTTTAATTTTTGATGTCCAAAATTCGACATCTTTGGATATCTTGTCTACTATAAAACCTAAAATAACACGTTTAAAATCGAACGTATAAATTATAATATTTTAGATTCTACGAAAACAATTGTCATATATTATTACCTTTTGGAGTCCACACAACAAAATAACAGTAGTTTCTTTCTGTAATGTTGAGTTGTGCTTGAACTTGTAACGGTATACCGACTGCCCTCTAGCGGCGTAATTTCCCCGATACCTAAACCGCGACATGTATCTTCCAGTACCGCGCTCTAGCGGTAATAACTACCCATCGCCAGGGCAAACTACCGAAGCACTGGATCATCAATAACAACAGATGGCGTAGATGACCAAACTGTTTTAACGAGCCACCCGAATCAATTAATTACTTGCGTAATTAATTGATTATTGCAGAAATTATGGTCATTATCATGAACATAATTTTATGCAAATACCTTAACGGCTCCCAGTCTACCCATAATCCAAACTAACACCGACGAAGACACTAAGCAAACGAACAAGATTACGGCCGACTAATATGCGCTCTCAGACGAAAACCATTTAAAGATTACCGGTCAAACACCGTAAAAGCAAGATTCATTCGTTGATCACCCATCATCATTCATCGTCCGTCGATGTCAGTCGTATAGTGCGCAAGTCCGTTGCCAATCTCCGACTCCTCTACTACTGCCATTACAACTGCGAGTGCCGCTTAAGCCACCACCGTCGCAGCGCTGCCCGACCACCGCGTCGCCGCCGCTCAACGCGACCGTCGCCGTTAGTGCACGCGCCCGCCGCCAGTTACGCGCCGCCGCCAGTACGCGCCGCCGCCAGTTCACGCTCCGCAGCGCCGCCGTCAGTTCACCTCCGTGCGACCGCCACGCAACTACTCGGCGCGCTCCGCGCTGCCGCAAGGTGCTACGCGACCGTCGCACGGGTGCTGTTACGCTTCACTACTGTACGCTGTGCTCTCCCATCAGCATCCAGCCAACAACACACATCGCCGTGCTTCTCCAAACCAAAGCTATTCATTACCGTAAGTAAACATTTTCTTTACTATCCCACACGCCCTCCCCCCCCCCCCGTCCTCCGTTGCACCCAGGCCACCCGCCATGGGTCGAAACGGACAACGCAGCGTCAAACGGAAATCCACTCCTCCATCAACAAAGACCAAAAAAGGCAGAACAGATACCCCCTCACCTCAACATTCTTCAAAAACCAACCAACGATCAACATCTCCAGCCTCCTCATCAACGACAAACTCCGACAACAGTCCAACCCCTTCAATCTCCAGATCTAACTCAACCCACTCCAAATCCAGCACCCCTGCCTCCAATCAGGAAAAATTATCCACTCCAACTCCATCAAATCAAACACCACCGCCCATAATCCTGAAATCAGCCGACTGGAGAAAAATCGCTTCAACAATATACGACAACGAAACTATTACTCAATCAAACACCTCAGCTAAACTATCTTCCGACGGAAATGTCCTACTAAAAACCCAAGATGCTACCATATTCAGAACTATCCAACGCACTCTTCACACCAACAAATTCCCTTCTATACCCACAACCTACCTGAAGATCGCTCACTTAAAGTAGTCCTTAAAGGCATTCCTACTGACATAAGTGAGGAAGAAATCAAATCAGATCTTATAAACCGCGGTTTTGATGTCAAACAAATTAAACGCTTCGGAGCAAATACTAGGCCAATCCCCATATGCCTCGCTATACTCAAAAAAGATCTGGTCGCTACCGAAATCTTCGAACTAACATCTATGTTCTACATGTCGATCACAGTTGAAACTTTCAAAAAATCCGGACCGTCACAATGTCACAATTGCCAAAGATTCGGGCACGGCTCCCAAAACTGCGGCTTTCCCCCTCGCTGCGTCAAATGCGGCAACAACCACTCGACAAAAGATTGTCAAAAAACCCACGAAGAAGCCGCCAACTGCGTAAACTGTGGAGAACACCACACGGCCAACTACCGTGGATGTCCCTACTACCAGCACGTCCTAGAAACATCTACCCCTAAAAGCAAACCCGCAGCCACAAACAACACCACTCCACCCCCTCAAACCTCAAGACAAACAAATCCTCCATCCCACTCAACACTCAACTACGCCAAAGCAGTCTCAAACGCTCACACATTACCTCCCCCTCAAAACAACCCAAATCAAGAAAAAATACTAAACCTGCTCAAAGACCTCCTAACAGCTATCTCTTCGTCTGACGATCCAAAATCTATTATCATAAAAACTATATCCGCATTTATCTCCCTACTATCTCTCAATGAACAATAACAACCCCCTCAAAATCTTATCCTGGAATGCCAACGGCATCCGAAACAAACTCAACGAACTCCAAGCTCTTCTATCAAAGACAAAAATCGACATTATACTCATCTGCGAAACCAAACTCAATTCTCACACCCAGCTAAAATTCAAAAACTATCACATATACCGCACCGACAACACTCCACGTCCTGGCACACCCGCCCACGGTGGCACAGCCATCTTCGTCCATCGCCGCATCATACACCGACACATTCAACTGGCCACAACCATGCCCTCAACATCCATAGAAATATCTATAGGACACGACCTAATTCAAATATCCGCTATATACAAAAGCCCGAACAATCAATTACTCACCAGTGACCTGGATTTAATCACCCACGGCAACGAATGGTTCATTGCAGCAGGTGACCTAAACGCGAAGCACCCACTATGGAACAGCCGATGTGCCAACACTGCCGGGAACATCCTATACCACCATGTAACCCAATCAGATTATTCAATTCTATCACCCGACTCTCCAACCTTTTTCCCATCAATACCTCACCACAGACCAGACGTCCTCGATATCGCGCTAGTAAAACTTCCCTCCCAATCAATTCAAATTACAAACCTGAACGAACTATCATCCGACCATAATCCTCTCCTCCTAAACATAACAGATTCGCCAATTTCATCAAACCCACCTATTCCATCACGCCGCATTAATTGAAAAAATTCACCACCTTACTCGACCAACAATTTCAAACTCAAAACCCCACCATCAACACAAAACAAGAAATCGACGAGGCAATAGACTTCCTCACATCAAAAACACTATCAACGTTGGAAAAAAGCTCCTCTACCATTACCCGCAAGAAAACAAATCTCACCTTACCACCCGAAATAGCCTACGAAATAACAGAAAAAAACCGCATCCGCCGCCAATGGCAAAGATTCCGCGATCCTGCCACAAAACGACTACTTAATGAAAAAATCAAATTCATCAGACAAATCCTAACAACACACAGGCACGATGAATGGGATAAATTCATCGACTCCGTCAGTTCAAACCTCAACTCTATCTACAAACTAAACAAACAGCTCCTCAACAAAACTCCAGCCTCCCACCCCCTCAACGGCCCAAACGGTCCAGTATACAATGCCTCCGAAAAAGCAGAGATGTTCGCAGACACTTATCAAACTCAATTCACCCCGAACCCCGGACAAGACCTCCCAGAAGTCACTTCCGATATTCAACTCATTCATTCATCACCATCCCAAAATACTTACTTCACTTCTCCAGGAACTCTTCAATATCTCATCAACAAACTTCCCAAACGCAAGGCCCCCGGCGAAGACTCAATAACAAACACTGCTCTAAAAAACTATCCCACCAAAGTACTTCTCTTCCTCACTAAAATAATCAACGGCTGCCTCCGCACTGGTTATTTTCCTGATTCCTGGAAACGCGCCATCATCATCGCAATACCCAAACCCGGTAAAGACCTTAAGCTGCCTTCAAACCACCGTCCTATTAACCTACTATCTTCCTTATCCAAATGATATGAACGTATCATCCTCCACGAACTAAAGAACGCGATTGGACACAAAATTCGACAAGAACAGTTCGCCTTCCGGAAAGACCACTCCACCACCCTCCAACTTGTCAAACTAACGGACCTGCTCAGCAGGAACCTCAACAACAAACTATCAACAGCTTCAATATTCCTGGATGTGGAGAAAGCGTTCGACCGTGTCTGGCACGATGGCCTACTCCACAAAATTATTCAAATAGGTACACCCATTCATCTCGCAAAAATTCTATCCTCATTCTTACAAAACAGAAAATTCCGCGTTCGCATAGAAAACCAACTATCATCGAGCAGGCCAGTCCAAGCCGGAGTTCCTCAGGGATCTTGCTTATCCCCTCTCCTCTACCTAATATTCACAAATGATATTCCACTCACTCCCAAATCAAACCTCTCTCTCTTCGCCGACGACACAATGTTTTTCACCACCGACAAAAATCCCAAACGTGCCTCCATCCAACTTCAACATCAACTAAACATCGCCTCAAACTGGTTCGACAAATGGCGTCTACACATCAACACAAGTAAAACCGTCGCTATCCTTTTCAGCCACCATAATAATCACCCAGACAAACTTATCATCTCCGGCCAACAAATCCCCTGGACTACATCGGCCAAATACCTAGGTATCACCCTAGACAGACGACTCTCATTCAACCCACACATCAAAAACACCATCCTAAAAGCAAACAGAATAAGAAGATCCCTCTACCCTGTCCTAAACCGCCGCAGCCCAGTTCCTATCCACATCAAACTCCTGATTACTCAACTCTACATAAGATCCTCCACCACCTACGGCGGCCAAGCCTGGGGCCCCCTAATATCAAAATCAAACTGGTCCAGGATAGAAACCACTCAAAACACCTGCTTCCGCATCATTACGGCCAGTCCCTTCTACGTCACAACAAAGACACTCCAATCCACTCTCAACTCTACTTCACTTCAAGACTTCATCAAAAAACTCTCCAAATCACTCTCCTACAAAAACCAATTCTCAAACCAATCACACATCCGCAACCTTGGACTATCCATTCCTTCGTCACCTCCTCTATTATCAAAACCCTACATCCTACCCTACAACTGGTCCAACCTTTAACACATTAATAAACTAAATTAATCAACAAATCTCCGACAACTTATATATAGGCACCGCCTGACATAAGGAAATAGGCCAATTGGCTGTCACACAAGCAATGCAATGCAATGCGTAAAAGCAAGCCTTCGCGGACTTCTAGCCACGTACACAGTGAGCTATTGTACTCTCCACGGTATATCTCCTAGATATAAAGTCCAGGAGAGTGTCAGTAATTCACTGTGTCCCTCCGCCGCCACCGATCGTCCGTTTGCCGCACCAGTTCGCCGCCACTGACCGTCCGTTTGCCGCACCAGTTCGCCGCCACCAATCGTCAGTTTGCCGCACCAGTTCGCCGCCACCGACCGTCCGTTTGTCGCACCACTTCGCCGCCACCGACCGTCAGTGTGCCGCACCAGTTCGCCGCCACCGATCGTCAGTTTGCCGCGCCAGTTCGACAACGGCCGCCCGTCAAATAACAGTGCGCCACCGTCCGTCGAGTCACAATCGATTCCGATCGCCCTTTCGAGCCACGAGTGCCGTGTGTTATCGTCACTAATAGCGGAATATCTTGTTGACGTCGTGTGCCGATTGCTCATTGCCAGTTCGTCACCGACCTCCAAGTATTCCGCGTCGCGGTCCAGGACCAAGTCCGTGGTCATCCGCCATCCCGTATTCGGTACCAACGTTGAGTGCCGACTGCGTAGTGCCTGTTTGTCACCAACCGTCGGTATTCCGTACCACATTAACGTGTCGTGTTTTCGTTGTAATCGAGTTGTCCACGGTATATCGTATCGATATAAAATCCAGGTCAACTCGAATCGCTTTACTTGCTGTAGTTTAAGACTTATATTCACGTAAATATTAATTTCTTATATATCATATTAATGTTGTGTATTTGTATATTATTTTGTATTATGTATTGTGTGATCAAAAAATTGTAAATAACTTGAATAAAAAAGAAAATATCAATTATCATATTAACTAGTGTTAATAAACTTTTTTGTACTAACATCTGGCGTCTCGCGTCGGAGTTAGTTACAAATTGGCGCCCATCTACGGAGCTCGAATTTCTCTGACGAGACCACCAACAGCGAAGCTCGAATTTTTCCACGAGAAACTACATCTATATCAAAGAAGAATTAAAACAGAAGACTTCAAGCAAATCCTACATCTGTAATTTACTCATGCCAACATGAGTCCAAAGAAAAAAAATACTGCTGCATATGAAGAAGAAATCATGGACAGAGTAGAAGAACTAGTACAGGAAAAAATTAAAAAATATTTAGAAGAGAGTAACAAAAGATTTGAAAAATTAGAAAAAGAATGTGAACAACTCAGAGAGCAAGTACGACAATCCGTAATCACCACACCAGAGAAAAATGACAACTATAGGGTATCAAACATAGAAATCACCAGACCAAGTTTCTATGGGAATAACAAAGATGCACACCCATTAGATTTCATACATCGACTCGAAGAATATTTCAAAATAAAACAAGTAAATCGCGAAGAAAAGTTTATAATTATGGGAGATTGTCTCAAAGGATCAGCAGGTAACTGGTTCTCAACAATCAAATTCCAAATTCGCAATTACACAGAATTCAGAGATATGTTCATCGATGAATACTGGTCACGGGAGATACAGATCCAAACCTGGAGCAACTGCCTAAACATAACACAGATTCCAACCAACACCAGCTACCGCGAACATTTCTCAACATGGGCATCACGACTTAGACATCTACAAGTGCCACAATTATCGGAAGAAGAAATAGTGAGAAATATCGCCAACCACTATCCCGGTTACATCAGAGCGATACTAATCTCATTACCAGAACGAACTATAATTGCTGCAATGAAACTGCTGGGAGAAGAGGAACATCGTCGAGATCAACCAGACAGAACACCGCAGCGAAACGATCAACAGAGAAATAACCTGAACCACGAACCACGAAATAGCTGGAGACAGAATTCCAGGAACAACTGGAACGAAAACCGACGAACCGGCGGAGACAGGCCAAGAAGGAACTATTCAAATGAAAATCAACAACTGGATCAACAACAACAGCCAGCACAACAACAACCTCAAATCAACCAAATAAGCACCGTCGGAATAAAGCAAACAAATGAAGGGGACAACACACACACACACAATCAGCAATATTCCAGGGGACAGCCGTTCGGTCAGCCCTTATATACAATGCAGTATTGAGGGAGAGGAAATGCAGTTACTCGTAGATACTGGGGCCACAATTAGTGTGCTAACCAGAGAGACAGTTGAAGGAATAATCCATCGGAATGCACGGTACCAGTGCTACCGATAAATGGAGTACGAATTAGCAATGCAGTTGGAAGACAAATATGCAAGGTAACCAGACAAATATTTTGTGAATGTCGCATAGGAGAGGCGGTAGTGTTTGCAAATTTCGTACAGGTCGACAACCTGAATGAAAAAGGGATTATTGGGGCGGATGTTCTTAACCAATACCAAGCGCAAGTAAACTTCCGTCACAGCAATATACAGTGGAACATTAACAATCAAATCTACGTCACCCCGTTCTCCAATCAAATGCCACAAGTACTTCCCATAGAAAAACAAATTCGTGATATTGAACTGGTAGAAGAAATCACCGATCAAGTAGCACTAACCATTGAAGAACAAGAAAAATTTAATCAACTCATGAAAAAATTCGACAATATATTTTGCGAACAACCGGGTCGAATAATACAACATGAATGTCAAATCAACATTAAACCAGGGGAGCCCATTTACCAGCGACCGTATCCCATACCCGTATCGAAAATGGACAGAATGGATAAGGAAATCCGAAGAATGATCAACATGCAAATAATAGAAAAATCTACATCGCCCTGGTCATCACCAATTATCGGGACCGAAAAAAAGAACGGAGACATTCGAATATGTCTCGATGCCCGTAAAATCAATACGAGAATAATACCCGACCGTGAATGTCCCATGAACATGGACGACATTCTCCGAAAGTTCCAAGGCGCAAAATACCTGAGCTCAATCGACCTTACGGCAGGCTATTGGCAATGTCAGTTGAAGAAAGAAAGTAGAGAGGTCGCCGCTTTCTTATACAGAGGAAGGAATTTTCAATTCCAGGTATTACCATTTGGTTTGATTAATTCCATAGCAGAATTCCAAAAGATACTGGACAAAATCCTAGGTCCAGAGATCTTACAATTTACGGCCATATACGTTGATGATATACACATAATGTCAGCAAATTTCGAACAACATCTAGTACACCTGGAGGCAATATTTCGCAAATTTTCTCAATTCAATGTTACGATCAAGCGCCGAAAATCACATTTCTTAAGAACACAAATACTGTTCCTTGGTCATGTAATAACAGAGAAAGGTATTACAATGGACCCAGAAAAAGTTCAGAGCATACAAAAGTTCCAACCACCAAACAACAAAAAACAGTTGCTATCATTTCTAGGAATTATCAACTTTTACAGGAGGTATATCAGAGACCTCTCCGAGCTAACTAGCGTGCTCAGTGCGCTTACCAAGAAACATGCTAAGTGGATTTGGGGACAGGAACAGCAACAGGCATTCGATGACATAAAGAAACATTTTTTACAAGATATAATCATCGAAGACCCCAATTTTAATTCGGACTTCTACTTATCGACAGATGCCTCCAGAACTCATATTGGTGCAGAACTCTTTCAAGTCAACCAGCTGGGTCAGCATCGGACTCTGGGTTTTGCTAGCCACACTCTGAACTCTGCAGAGCAAAATTATTTCACGACCGAACTTGAGCTGCTTGCAATCGTTTTCGGATGCGAAAAGTTTCGTAACTACATACTCGGGTACACTACGCATGTCCTCACGGATCACCATGCACTCACGTTTCTAAACACTTGTCAGCTGTTGAACGCCCGACTGGCAAGGTGGGCAATCAAACTCCAGGAATTCGATCTCAAGATCAAACATATACCCGGGAGAGAGAATATAGGCGCCGATAACCTATCAAGATATCCACAGACACCTGAGGAAAGCAACAAAAGACCGTACACTAATATAAGTATTAATCGGCTAATAGCTGAAGAATACAGTCTTACATTGAAGCAACAATTCAAACAGCTCAAAACGTTGCAGGAAGAAGACCAGAAAATACAGAAAATACTCCGACGGATTCAGAGCAAACCCAACAAGTTTTTTGATATGTACCAAGGATTGTTGTTTTCCGTCGATAAACTTGGAAAATACCGCGTAATGATTCCCGCGACCATGGTCACCAGACTAGTCCGGGAAGTGCATGAAGCATATGGTCACTTTGGGACGTACAAAGTATACCACATCTTGCGTCTCAAATACCAATTCAGCCAAATGTATCATCAGATAAAGAAAGTCATCAAAACATGTGAACTTTGCCAGAAGAGTAAAGTAAGCAACCAGTGTGCTAGGGGACCAACAGTATCCAATATACCGGAGGAACCACGCCAGATGGTGTCTCTAGACCTCATGGGCCCACTGCCTAGGGGACAGCTTGGTGCACGATATATATTAGCCATGTTGGACATTTTCTCCAAACACATCCAGTTATACGCTCTTAAAAAAGCTACTGCCGATACTATAATAAAGAGAATAAAAGAAAAGTACATACCAACTATAGGTCCATTCAAATACCTACTGACGGACAATGGGACCCAGTTCCACAGCAAACAATGGCAGAGGGCCATGGATCAATTGGGCGTCAAAGTAGTGCATACCACCACTTATCACCCGGAAAGCAATCCGGTCGAACGAGTCAATAGAGAAATAGGTCGTATATTACGAGCCTATTGTCACAGTAAGCATACTGCCTGGGTACAGTGGATCCCTAGGATCGAGTATTGGATAAACCATACAACCCACAGTTCAACCGGGTATACTCCCTACGAGATGATGACCGGAGTGAAACCAATCATCAACATTGACAAAATGATCCCAGTTCCGACAACTGGCGAACACATCAACGTATCCACCATTATAGAGATGGCCAAGCGACGTCTCAAGAAGACAGCAGAACAGCGGAAGGCTATTAAAGACCAAAATAAACGATTTGCAACGTATGCGATAGGACAGCAAGTCTTGGTGAAGGATCACCGACTATCATCAGCTGCGGACAATGAGATACACAAATTTGTTCTCCTGTATCATGGATCATATTGTATACTCCATGTCAGGCCACATAACAATACGGTTGTTATTGACGACGACGGCAGACAGCGTATTGAAAATTATAAGAATATAAAGAGATATTGGCCGCCAGACCCAGGGGGAACAATGGTGGTTAAAGAATAATGTTTTATGTTTTATGTTTTATGTTTTATGTTTTGTGTTTTATGCCTGTGGGGTGGGGAAGAACAATATTTGTATATATAAATAACCGTACACTTAATTCTCATCCACAGGACACAAACATCTGTAAATAACCCCATTAAAATTTGTAAATTATAACAAGGTCAACATGAAAACTACCCAACCACTAAAACAATACATCAGGTCCAGGAACCTAGAGTTATTCGGTCCTGAACACCTTACAGAAGATGAAGAAGAGGTCGAGTTCAGCGATCCTGAGAAGATCCGAAGAATTACCATTGATCCCATACCGAGCAGCATAGAGTACCAGAAGATGATGGCCCAATAAAGGCTGCCGAAATAACGAGATATTCGTTAGAACCGACATACGTGTTCCCACCATCCATACAACTGGTAAAGGTCATTGAGAATGACGAGTCGGATATTCTACAGATCGGGACCCTAGAATCCGAAATCCCGGAACTAGCTGTCGAAATTCCAGATGAGGATATCGAGTCACCAACTACCGTCACCTCCATCCCAAACTCAACTACGGATCAAGTCTCCAAGCAGCAATCAATTCAGGACCTTACCACATCAGCAATCAGCAAGAAAGCTCTGAGGCAACTGGCCTACGCCCAAAAGAGGAGGGAGAGGAGACGAGTTTTCCTGATAAAAAAGCAACAACGTATATAAGGTTTTTAATTTTGTTTTTTTTTACCAACCTCCAAATCCACATTAAAAAAAAAAAAAAATTAAAAAAGGGGACCATGTAACGGTATACCGACTGCCCTCTAGCGGCGTAATTTCCCCGATACCTAAACCGCGACATGTATCCTCCAGTACCGCGCTCTAGCGGTAATAACTACCCATCGCCAGGGCAAACTACCGAAGCACTGGATCATCAATAACAACAGATGGCGTAGATGACCAAACTGTTTTAACGAGCCACCCGAATCAATTAATTACTTGCGTAATTAATTGATTATTGCAGAAATTATGGTCATTATCATGAACATAATTTTATGCAAATAACTTAACGGCTCCCAGTCTACCCATAATCCAAACTAACACCGACGAAGACACTAAGCAAACGAACAAGATTACGGCCGACTAATATGCGCTCTCAGACGAAAACCATTTAAAGATTACCGGTCAAACACCGTAAAAGCAAGCCTTCGCGGACTTCTAGCCTCGTACACAGTGGGCTATTGTACTCTCCACGGTATATCTCATAGATATAAAGTCCAGGAGAGTTTCAATAATTCACTGTGTCCCTTCGCCGCCACCGACCGTCCGTTTGCCGCACCAGTTCGCCGCCACCGACCGTCAGTTTGCCGCACCAGTTCGCCGCCACCGACCGTCAGTTTGCCGCACCAGTTCGCCGCCACCGACCGTCCGTTTGCCGCACCAGTTCGCCGCCACTGACTGTCAGTTTGCCGCACCAGTTCGCCGCCACCGATCGTCAGTTTGCCGCACCAGTTCGACAACGGCCGCCCGTCAAATAACAGTGCGCCACCGTCCGTCGAGTCACAATCGATTCCGATCGCCCTTTCGAGCCACGAGTGCCGTGTGTTATCGTCACTAATAGCGGAATATCTTGTTGACGTCGTGTGCCGATTGCTCATTGCCAGTTCGTCACCGACCTCCAAGTATTCCGCGTCGCGGTCCAGGACCAAGTCCGTGGTCATCCGCCATCCCGTATTCGGTACCAACGTTGAGTGCCGACTGCGTAGTGCCTGTTCGTCACTAACCGTCGGTATTCCGTACCACATTAACGTGTCGTGTTTTCGTTGTAATCGAGTTGTCCACGGTATATCGTATCGATATAAAGTCCAGGTCAACTCGAATCGCTTTACTTGCTGTAGTTTAAGACTTATATTCACGTAAATATTAATTTCTTATATATCATATTAATGTTGTGTATTTGTATATTATTTTGTATTATGTATTGTGAGATCAAAAAATTGTAAATAACTTGAATAAAAAAGAAAATATCAATTATCATATTAACTAGTGTTAATAAACTTTTTTGTACTAACATCTGGCGTCTCGCGTCGGAGTTAGTTACAAACTTGATAATAATAATTATCAGTTTTTTTTAAAGTAATTTTTTCACCATCGGATATCATGTACTTTATTTTTTTTTTATGTACTGCCTCTTCTGGAGTATATTCTTTTATGCTCGGAGGACACTTTATCTCCAAGATACAGTCTTCACCTATTAACCCGTTAGGAGTTGCTGCGAGATAGGGTTTATTCTTATGAATAAACAATCCCGCTGGTTCGATTTTCTCCTTTATGGTTTTTTGGAATGCATTTCGGGCTATTGATTCGTTTTCAATACCATACCTTAGTAAAACATTTTATAAAATAATTACATATATACCTAAATAATTACTATTGTAAAATAAATAAAATATAAATAGACCACAAACCTAGTTGAAGAACTTCCTTGAAAAATATCATATAAAATATATTTTATGGTATTCGCTCGCGAAGTGGTGGGTCTTAATTTACAAACTTTTCCAAAATTAGATGCCGTAAGTCGTTGTTTTCTAAACTTTTTCCAATCGTCATTATCTTGTTGTCCAACGGTATTTCTTTCATTTTTATTATTTCGTCAACGGATAAATCATTTTTTTTAAAAATGCAATTTTTTTGGCGTCGTATTCTTCCGGTGACATATCAATTATACCTATTCCAATGTCTACAGCTCCATAATCTTCATCTGGTCCAGCAATACATTTTTGTTTTTTCTCAAATTTTTTATTTATATTTATTTATGCATATGACACTCGGCATGAGCTCTTATTTAGATTTAAATTTAACAGAATTTAAAAGATATGTATATATAGAAAATTAGATAAAATAAAATATAACAGACTAATAACAATAACAACAACAAATAAAACAAAGCAGACTAAAATACTATAGGACATGTTCTTCAAACATGGTTGTTAGAGTCGAATATCAAGTTCCTCTAGCCATTTGATCGCCGTTGGTCCGCAGATGTGTAGAGTTGCTATCCCTCCTTCAAATCTTCTTCTTTGACATTCCTCAACAATATGGCTTGTAGTCTGTATTAGACCGCACTCGCACAACGGGGAATCAGTCATGCCCCATTTGTGTAATTGATAGTTACACCTACCTTGCCCAGTTCTTATTCGGTTTAGGGCCGTCCATTGTGCTCGACTGAGCTCGAACCCAGGTACTCTGCTATCAGGGACGCTAACTAAGAAATGGTTTCGGACGTTAGTGTTTGTCCATTTGTTTGCCCACATCTCCTCTATTGATTTATTTAACCGTGCCATGCCCCATATAGGTTTTCTGGAACTAAGTCTCATGGGTGGGTGGTTTGCTATATCTATTTGTACAGGTAAGTCTGGATAGTTGTTCAGTTTCAGTATCATTGACTCAGTCTGGACTTGCCTACGTAGGTCTGGAGGGGCTATATTAGACAGGACCGGCAACCAATCTAGTTGGGTTGATCTCACGGTGCCTGTTATGATTCTCATGGTGTTATTCAACTGTACGTCGACCTTCTTGCAATGCGCACTTCTGGCCCACACAGGGGCACAGTAGTCTGCCACGCTGTACACTAGGGCTAGAGCAGAAGTGCGGAGCACGTTTGCGTGGCAGCCCCAGCTTGTGCCTGCTAGCTTGGCAATAATGTTATTACGTGTTTTTAATTTATCTTTCACGCTTTCAAGGTGCTGTCTGAAGGTTAAAGTTCTGTCCATTCTTACCCCTAGATATTTTGGTGCTTCTTCAGTGGTGATTTTTTGGTCTTCGATTACTATGTTTAGTGTTCTACTGGCTTCTCGGTTGTTTAAGTGGAAAGCGCATGTTACTGATTTATTTGGGTTCAACTTGAGGTGCCATTTCTGAAAGTACTTTTTTATTTTAGCCACGTCTGCGTTCATTACACTTTCGATTTCTTCAAAGGATGAGGCTTGTGTAACTAGTGCCACATCATCCGCGTATATAAATTTCCTTGACACTGTGTCAGTCATATCTGCTGTGTATATGTTAAAAAGCATTGGGGAAAGTACTGCTCCTTGTGGAAGGCCATTTTGTAGAATTTTGTATCGGCTCGTTTTCCCTCCATGTGTTACTCTGAATTTTCGATTTGATATCATTTTCTCCAGGAGTAGTATAGTGGCTTTACATCTTATGATCTTTGCTATTTTAAGAAGGAGACCTCTAGTCCAGACTGTATCATAGGCTGACGATAGGTCAAGAAAAAGTGCGCCCGATTTTGCTTTTTGCTGAAAGCCATTTTCCACATGCGTAGTAATCGCCAGTACTTGGTCACAGCAGTTTCTATTTTGTCTGAACCCAGCTTGTTCCAACGGTAAGGATTTCTCTACTATTGGTTGCAAACGAGCCAGGAGTAGTCTTTCAAAGAGTTTATACATTGTAGACAATAGGGATATTGGTCTGTAATTTTTGGGATCAGAAGCGTCTTTGTTTGGTTTCAGTATTGCAATTACTTTAGACTCAAGCCAGAGTTTCGGTATCTTACCATAATTCCCAATCTCAGTGGCGAGTTTTGCAATCCAGTTGATGCATTTGGGACCAACGTTTTTGATAAACTCTGGGAGGATTCCATCCGCCCCTGCTGCTTTTCCATTTTTAACTAATTTTAAGGCGGTTTGTACCTCGTCCGGAGTAAAATCTGACGCCAGCTCTGATCTATCTTCGCACTCCTCGAGTGTCTCCTTGAAATTCCTCTTTACTTCGGATTTTTCATGTTTATTTGGCTTAATATTGGACGTCTTGTAGATAATGCTTGATATGGCATTTGCTGTGATATTGCCGTTTTTCCTTGAGGGTTGGGCGGCCCCCAGTTTCCTCAGGAGTTCCCAGCTCTTTCTACTTGAGTGGGTGAAATCCATATTATCCATTGCCGTAATCCATCTGTTCCTTCTTTCGTTGTCTAAAGACTTAATTAGCTGGTTTGCGATGGTCTCGATTTTCTATTATTAAATAACATAACAGCAGATTTTTAAAATTGTATTATAGGGTATTATATTTATTATTGAACTCTGTATTATTAGGTATGTCGCGTTCAGCGCTTATATATATAATTTGTCACAGACAAATATTAAGGGTGCCTTCACGACTTAGAAAAATAAGTAATAATAATTTAAAATGAATTATAACAGTTTATTTGGCCGGCTTGGCCCAAGAATAATAATAATAATGATAATAATAATTAATATGACAATAATTGTATGGCCGGATTGGCCCAACAGTATAATAGAAAACAAATGAAATAATAATTATAATTAAAAAAACCAAATCAGTATAATAATAATAATATATATGTGCCGACAATATGTATATATACATATATGTGGCCTGTTTGGCCCAACAATTTCAATTTAACAAAAATAATTTAAATAATAATAATATAATAATAATAAATGATTTCACAATAAATAATTTATATAATAATAGTAATAAATAAATGAAGTACTGGTGAACACGTCTGTTCACCAGTCAAACGAAATAAAACGAAATAAATCACGTGGTCGACCAATACTCACAATGACAGGTGACTGTGTCCGATGGCGGATTTCATCCCACGCGACCGTGCCGGGGAAGCGTAATATAATACAAAATAAGACTAAACCAACGAAAATACGCAACCCCGCGCACGTACGACCACCAGGCCACAGTCACTAACGACGAACTCAAAACCAATGTTGTCTGCAGCAACAAAATACAACGCACGAACACGAAAACCACAACTCACAATGACTGCTGGTACAATATTGACCACCCTAGACTGGGGAATGAAAATTAGAAACGTTGACAATAAAAATTGTTCGAACGATAATTACCAAGCAGACAATTCACAAATTCACAAGATGTGGTTTTCTACTGCAGACAATGGACGACGAAAAAACACGGAGAACTGCTCCTTGCGAGCGACGAGAAAAGAACGAGAGATGGGTCCGACGACATTCACCACGTAAGCTAAGGCCGCCGGCCACCATCTCCTAAGATAAGTCTCAGTGCCACCACACAAAAACGAAAAACACATTGGAACTTGATGAAAACTTGTGGCACTGAGAGCATGACTTTCATATTAACGAAAAACATAACCGAAAATATTTCGCACGCACACACGCGATACGAAATAACGAAGACAATTTAAACGAAAAATGAGATAACGGCCGCACGCACGCACCGGACAGTCATCACACAACAGCTGTTGTCGACCGCGCCGCGGTGTCGCACGATGCGAACCGGTATCTCAACACGAAACTCACGGAACAAACAAAAAACCCGCGAACATCGACATATTTGAATTTAAATGTTGGAGACAACAAGGTACCTATATAGTTGGTTAAATTAAATAATTTATACCTGGATTTATCAAAATTTAAACGTCGACCAACTCTGCTATGCTGGTTTTTATCAATCTTGCTTATAAATTTTTTAGTGTATATTCCAGGACTTACATTTGTAACTTTTTTATGAAAACTATTTAAATATTTTGGACCAAAATTGAATGATGAAACTGCAGCATTACATCTTGCACTGTATGATCCTAAAATACAAATTAATTTCATGAGATATTATTTAGATATGTATAAATATCTTTTACTCAAAATTTAAACTTTTTACCTCGTAAAGAAAAATTCACCCTTTTTCCACCAACAAATTTCGCTACTACGCTATTAAACCCTTCCACAGCATTATTGTTAACATTGTAAATTAAGCTTTAAGCATGATGGGCAACAATATTTTTGGCTCCTGATATATCTGCCCATAAGCCACAAGATTCCATTTGAGGAACTAAATCAATATCGTTGTCTTTTGGACCAGTGCAAAAATAACTAAATAAAAATAACAACTGTAATAATCATAGAATAATAAGTGATAATGTTGGTTATAAAATAATTTACCTTGAGCATTCAGAATGGCTACCAAATACATGATACGGACTATTTAAAATATCTTTTTTTAGAAGAATCGATTTTTCATTATGCAATATTGCCTTTGTAACTGCGCATCTAAAATATTAAATACCTAACATAATATTAATTTTCTCAGAATGAAATATAATAATAAAATAATATACAATTAATTTTTTTATTATTACTTATGTATAATTATATATATTCTTAATATACCTTAATTTAAGCATTCTATCTTTTAATGTTTTCCTTAAAAACCCTGGGACTACAGTTCCAGAAGAACTTTTACGACGAGCTGATATGTCTAAAATTCTATTACAATAGTTTCTTAAAATATGGTTCATACATTCTATTTTTTTTTACATCTATGTCGTAATCAGCGTAAGGTTTAGAAAGTGTAAACTTCTTCATTACACTTGAATCTCCATCCCCAATTAATTTATCATATATTAAATTATGCATAGTCACACTTTGACAGAATCCCTCGACAATTATATCGGATTCCATGGCAGTAGAAGTCCCATTCCAATTTTTAAAACACTGATGAGATGGTGATTCTTTTTCACTATTTTCATTTTTTTGGCAAACTGAACAGTGCTTATTACGTACACCCATAAAAAGAACTTTTTTGGTCCTATACCCAATGATAGATGCCTAAATAATAAATTAAACATCAACGTAACAAGTGTCTATTAAAAACAAAATAAATAATTATAGATGACCTAAATAACTTTTTAGAAAATCTGACAGAATACTCACTACACCAGACAAAGCATTATAGCCACTTTAATTGGCATATATTGGCATAAGTTAATGCATCTTAAGTTGGAAATTAAAAGAATGTTGAGCGTAAATCTACAGTATTTTTGTATTGCAGTCTAATTCAAAAATTTTGACAAGTCTTCAAAATCACGAAAATTCGAAAATTGTTTGTGTTAGGAATTCAGAAAAATGTTCTATTCGTATCTTAGAAATTCAAAGTCAAATGTTGAATAATTGTTCAGTTATTATAATATAATAATTATGTTTCCATTTGAAAAATATTACCTGTTATCGTCGTGTTCATCATAATATGTCTCAATACTATGATTTGATGTGTATATACTCTATAAAAAAAATATATATACGTAAAAATACCACTAAGATTTAAAATAATTATAATATCGCAATATTGAACAACTTTTTACCTGATTATTGCTTATTTCTGAAACGTTATTGCTGTCGTCATTGTCGAGTTCTTGAATTTCTTTATTTTTTTTTTGTAAATTTGCCAAATTGTGTTTCAATTTTTTTCGTCTTATGAATAATTTAGCTCGTTTTTTATTACCAAAACGCCAATTACTCATTTTTACCACAAATAAATGAAATTGGTATTGAGTACAAACAAAAACGTGCACGGACTGAATCACAATGGCATAATAATACTGAATAATATTTTATTAGCAGCTCTGTATCATTATAATATTATGTAATTGATTTCTTATCGCCCGTATAATAATCGTGGCTAAGATTCTCGGAAATCCGTATAGCGTACCTACGCGCAGTCACACGTCACTATATTTTGCAATTGAAAATGTTTCAACTGCTATGCGGCTATGAAAGTCCCAAAAAGTGGAAGAAAAATACACCAAGTACCAAAAGCCCGATTTTAATTTTGAAAACATATTTAAATTCATTATTCTGTTTTCTAGGTTATGTAGGAAATGGATTTTTGATTTTTTCTATTATTTAATTAACATAGTACCAAATTAATTTTCTTTTTTTTCCAAAATTCACTTTTACTTTATTATTACTAAAAAACATAAAATTAAAAATTAATTTCCTACATAACACAGACAAGGAGGAAACAAATCCAAACATTTTTTCAAAATGAAAATTGGACTTCTGGAAGTGTATTTTTTTTTCTTTTGCTTATTGGTCTAAATGCACGAAAAAACGACCCACTTTCAACCGCCTTAATATAGATTATTTATAGCTTAAAAGTGTGATTACGGATATTTCCTACTTCCATAGTAATTTATATGAGTTGTAGACAAATTTATTTTTGCCCATTCCATAATAATTTCAAAAAAAAAGATTATAATAACATTTATAAAATAGAATTGTAATTATATACGTTTATATGTCGCCGTGAACACTGAACACATCAACGTCCTGATTTTGAGTATTTTGGGTATTTACGCAAAATGGAAGTTACCTTTATGTTATTTTTTTACGGGCAGTGGTATTAAAGGAAATAACTTAGTTACCATTATTGAAGAATGTGTTAAACAAATAATAAGTATTGGTTTATGACCGACGTGTATTATATGCGATCAGGGTACACAGAATCGACGCATGTATACACTGCTGGGAGGTACAGAAGATCAACCGTGGACTACGCTGTGTAATAAAAAAATATTTTTGATTTACGACATGCCTCACCTAGTAAAAAGTATAAGAAACAATTTGTTAAATGGTGACTTTGTGTATCATGTGAATAAAATTGTTTCTTTAAAAAATATTAGAACTGCATATGATATTGATAAAAAAAATGTTGCACGTTCTATGATTAACATTACCCCAGTACACTTTAGCCCAAACCCATTTCAAAAAATGAATTGTAAAATGGCCATTCAGCTGCTAAGTCATTCGGTATCAGGTGCTATTAGAACTTGCGTTGCCACTAAAGAGTTACAATCGTCATCTGCTCTTGATACGGCATACTTCATTGACATAGTTAACAAAATGTTCAATTCTGCCAACAGCAAAAATTTATTCGATCCGAATCCAAACAGAAAACCTATGTGTGATCGTAACCCGCAAGTTAAAATATTCAAAGATGCCAAAAAAATATGCCATAGAACAAAAAAAGTCAGTACTCCCCCTTGTTTTGTGGGAATTGTGTGGACCACAACTGCAATAAGTGAACTTTATAAGTCCAAAAAATTAGAAACCGTTACCTCCAGTGCTAATAAGGGTTACTTTTTGATGACCAACAAATTAACGCAAGATGCTTTGGAAAATTTATTTTCAATAATGCAACAAAAAAATGGGTATGTATGTAATAAATAAATGTATTTTTTTTTTTTTTTATTTATTTTGCATTTGTCAGAAACGTTATAGCAATACAATTAATTGATAAAACAAAATAAAATTGAATCGGTCATTTCGAAAAAGCCATATCTCCATAAACTGACAATTTTCAAGATACGTAGAAAACTGTTTTAAGAGTTCAAAATTAAAATATACATGGAAATTGAACATAGGTTAAATTATTTAATTTCCTTATAAGAAACCATCCATGGTATAATATTGATTATTTATACCAATTGGATTATTTCATAAGGCAGTGAACGTGTTTGAGATATGGCCTTTTCCAATGGATTGTAAATTTTCATACGCATTCCTTGTAATAATTTTATTCATGAACTTCAAAATCACTTCTTAGTAATTTTGTTAACAAATGATATAGTGTACTTTTTGATCACTATTTATATGTAAAAAAAAAACAATAAAAACATTTTTTATATGAACTTTTTAGTTTGACAAAAAAAAAATCACTTCTTTTCAGTTCATTAAAAAAAAATAAATAAAAATAGTATATACATATATATATATATATATATATATATATATATATATATATATATATATATATAGCTTAAATTTAACTACTGAATACGTAAAAACAATAAACAAATTTTTCATACATTTTCTTAGAAATCTTCTTCAGGGTTTTCATCTTTGCTTGTTGTTGGCCGTTTAAAAATTTCGTTCCAAAAATCTTTCTTTTCTTCGGGTATGTATTGAATTAATTTCTTAACATCTGCAATTTTTTCGTCATTATTTGAAATTGTTCACAGTACGTAGACGTTGTTGGAAGCAAAGGAGTGACACCAGAAGGTTTTCTAAGTTTAAATTCTTCTTTTGTTAGTCCATCTATCCATTTACATATATGCAACTACCATTCCTGGTTTATTCGCGGCATATTCAAATTCAATAAACTGTAATATTTGGAATGAAATTTTTTGATCTTTCGGAATTTTGGCTGTTGATCTTACAGACAATACATTTTTTTGATTGTACTCAGGCCACCAATCTTTTTGGTATTGATATTGCTGATTAAGTTATTTTTGGAGAAATGGCATTTTCGAATGCATATGTTATTTTCAAACTGTAACGAATTGTTGGAGATATGGCGGTCTTGCAGGAAAATGCATTATTATTAGTTTAAGACAACTATCACATAAAACTAATTTTAATAATGTGTGGAGAAATGGCCTTTTCGAAATGACCGATTCAATTATATGAATATAAGTAGTATATATGTACCAATCCTGGGCCACTTTTGATATTTATTGATCTTTTTCACTTAAAACAAATTAATTGATATTTTTTTCACTTAAAACTAATTTATTGATATTTTTCACTTAAAACTAATTTATTGATATTTTTCACTTAAAACTAATTTATTGGTATTTTTCACTTAAAACTAATTTATTGATATTTTTCAATTTAAACTAATTTATTGGTATTTTTCACTAAAAACTATTTATATTATGGCCCGTGGTCTTTTTAACTTAGTTTATTTTTCTCTATTTTTTTGAGTTATTATTTTTGATTACATTATTAATATGGTCAATGAAGTGTTCTCTAGATATTTCTATTTTATAATGGTCCCAAGCTAGAGTATCAATTCCATTTTCTAGTATAAATCTTTTATCATCATGAGCACTGAGTGCTGTTTTATTTTGTTCGATTGTACAAATGTCATGGTTTTTTGTTCTAAAAATATTTTGTTTAACACTTAGAGATTTTTGAGTTGTTAAACATTTTTTAAAATCATTATGACATATTTCTTTATCAACCACACATTTTTTCACTCCTTTAGCTTTTTTGACTTCTTTCCCTGTTCTATGTTCTGTGAAGGAATATAATTTCGATCGCAGACCAATAAATTCAGCCATTATTTTACCATTAAGCTCATCTTTGAATTTCCCTATAACTTTCTTGTTGACTAATGGGATATTATAAATATTATCCAAAGGATAATCAGATGTATCATAATGGTCTATATCATTTTTCATATCTTGATAAAAATCATTCGTTTTCACTTCCATTATTAGAGAATCTGTATCACAATATAATAATCTTATTTTATCACCGTATTTCTCCTTCAAAACATTGTAATAAATATAATACATTAATTTTTTAGAAATGTCTAATATAGTCATCCCAACATAAACTGGCTGAAACAATTTAGTCGAAGTTTGTTTGCGCCGTAAGTTGGTCGCGGTGATCTACTATTTAGGCGCGGTAGTGGACTGTATAAATTTGTGTTTTTATTTTTGTTGATATCGTACAACCGTGTAATGAGGTAAATAGCTCAACAGAAGTGGTCAGGTTCGCCGGGCAAGACTGTTGAGCTATGTTGTGATACCGTGTGTAAAGAGTGTATATATGTATGGTGTGCTTAAAACTAGTAAAAAGGGTAACTAGAATAGAAATAAATAATGGCAAATGAAATATGGTAACTCGTGTTGCTGTATTATATACAAATAATTAAATTAAAATACTACACAAATATAAAAATCACAGCAACACGCAAAATACAAATAATAATAAATTGCCTGTTTGGCTCACCAAAATAAATAAATAAATAATTGATAATAATATAAATAAATTAATTAAATAAAAACTCACAAATTGTTGGTGCACTGCTGGCCAGCCGCTACCTAAACTTAAATCTAAGGAACATAAAATTGCACACACACTTAATAGTAATATAACACACAAAAGATTACTACAATTCACAATTCCAATTTTACTCCTGTTTTTCTGAGCATACAATTCCACGCAAAACCTGGATTTGTGTAACACCACAAAGGATCTAACTTATAAGTCTCTAAAGAGAGATTACGAAAGTTTTCAATGATATCACTTAATAAGAAAACATCTATTTTATTATACAACATGGTAAATTCTCTGAGATTTTGTATATTAAACGCATTCCAAACTTCTTGAGCATTTTTATAATCATCGTTTGTTATATGTTTTTTTTGTAAGAGAACTATAGAAAAGTTCTTTGGGAGGTAAACCTGTTTCACTATACTTTTCGATGCAATCCATATACTCATAAGGATAAGATAATTTTTTAGATATTAAATCTAGATGTTCTCTTGGAAAATGTTTTCCGAGTTCTTTAAACTGGTTTTTCTCTAGATTATTAGCTAATTCATCTAAACTGCAAAATAGAAATTTGAATGAATCTAAAAATCTTATCTCGATTTGATTTTTACAGACAATATTTGTTATACTTTTTTTACAGAATTTATTCAAACATTTATTTTTCATACAAGCAGATGATTGGTAGTCCAAAATATTTGAAAAAGATACATATTTTTCCTCATTATCTGGAATCAAGTTTATTCTTTGATTATCGCCGTTGAATTCTTTTATAAATAAATGTGCGTCGTAACCTGAAAGGTTGTGGAATAAAACAGGAATAAATCTAGGAACTTGATGATTTAAATTACAATAAGAATGTGCAGCTCCTCTAAAATTTCCAGTTAAATGATCGTGATCTCGAACTTTTCTCATATTATTTTTGAATACAGTATCTTTTTCCTTTTTTTTCATACACTGTAACAATTGTGGAGGTATATCCTCCATATTTCTCTCACAAATATGACATGTGTTTGCGTTTTTAAAATTGTTCCATTGTTATTTAGTCAACTCGTTCATAGGAACTTTTACATCTAAATAATTTTCAGAAATATTAAGAGCTTTTTCTTTTATTTTTTGAACAAATACCTCAGGTGCATCCAATCCAAAGTATTCTTCACTTTTCTTAAAACTCCCATCAGAGTATTTTATATAGAATACGAAACTTATAGGAGTATGTTTTTGGTATGGGTTTATATACGAAGTATTATCACAAGGTTGACAATTCTGTATTTTTTCTAACATACACTCAAAGTCTGCGTAAATCGAAACAGGTACTTTTAAAGAATGATTATAATGAGAAAATTGAACGATATTATTGGAAGGTTCAGGTAAAACGACCTTGGGACATTTATTATACATACAGTAAGTTTTATGCTCGTTTAATTTATGTTGTGTTTTATGACTGATTAAACACATTTTACACAGAAAACGTTTATGTTCATGTTTGGAAATTTGATCATGTCCTACTAGTTTCCATAAATCTTTCCATAAATCTTTTATCCAACAATAATGCTCATTATTTTTCTCATTAAGATAAAACAAATCAATATATTTCGCCTTCTCAATTTTAGTTATTTTAAGGGGAATAATTACTGGCTTGAACTCATCAATACAATATACATTTATAGAAATATTTAATCTATAAACTATTTTATGTATATCTGTTAATTTAACAGGAAATTCAATATCTTTGAATTCTTTATCAAACATACTTTTCCATTTTTTATATTTGGAAACTGTCGTATATAGTAGACAGTCATCAAAATATTACTTAGGTCAGTGAAGCATATGTGCTGAGACAGCGATTAAATTACCATATAACACCGCCGTACAGGCGGGCACGGGAAGTCCCGTTGTCGCTGAGTGAATCGGCGAGGACGTATGTACTCTGGTTGCACGTGAGAAACGTCAATCATAGTACGGGCTATTTTAATCGAATTAGTTAATTATTTTACTTGTGTTTTAAAATATAATAAAAGTGTTTCCGACCTGAAAACCCGAGTATTACTTCAAAGTCTTTCTTCGTTCTTACCCTTAATATTGGAACAGTGCTCAGACCCACACACCTTAATAGTCAATGAGGTATTTAATAACCGAACAGTGCTCCGGTTGTGGTGTCCTAATAGTCATTCCAATTTAAGAAACGAACGGAGAACGACAAAAACGCACACCGTCGTACCTCAAAGGTTAACAGTGCTAATCTGAATTTTTTCCAGAGACAGTCATTAACCTAGAGTGTACGGGGGTAAGGTAAACAGTTGGTTTACCGCGTATCATCCGATACGGGTGATACCACAGAGTGGCGCCCAACGGGGTTATCCACTGTCGGAGACATTTTTTTTTATTTTTATGCCCTGGTATCTCAACCTTGGCACGTTTAATTTTTCGAAGTGTTTTTTTTGTGTTTTGTGCCGCGTAGTACAATCTGGCAACCGTGCGTTTACACGTATACGCCAAGATGCTGATACTATTGCTACTGTTATCAACTACAAAAACTGAAGGCAAAACAGAAACAGGAGAAGACACAAAAATTACGATATCACCCGGGGCATTCTTCAACGAAATTAAAGAAACCATGATGTACGACAAAAGTATACCACTCATATATACGCAAGACACGGTAAAGGGTAATATAAACGATTTCAGAGAAACCTGGGAATTAGAAAAATACTGCAAAAATAAAAACAAACATGATAATTACTGTAATATCGTACAACAATCAATCACGCTACTAAAAAATATAAACAAAAACATAAATGATAACGACATTGATACAATGGAATTCTTAAAAAGGACTAACACCATCAATACTAAAGATAGGTCAAAAAGAGGAATAAAATTTATAGGAGATTTCTACAACTTCTGTTGCAATGTAGCAACGGATAAACAAATTAAAAATTTGTATAATAATGAGGAAAATTTAGCTAAACAGGCAGAAAAACTTAATGATATATTTGTCTCTGACCACAAGGACCTATCACAGATAACCTCACAGTTAAATAATTACACGACGACCACAGGAAATAGAATAGAATTATTAAAAAACAATTTTAAAAATTTTGTCAAAGAAGAAAAGGAAAACATGATGTTAGAAAAAATTAACTGTAATAATCTAATACAAGGCACGCAAGAAATAATGTTCAATATTGCAACCAGCATTTATTATACGATATATTTTTTTTTTCGCATTCAAGTTTTTTTTTTGAAAAAATTTGCAATATTTTTCCCAATCATACAGTTTCCTGTGGTGATTGTCGATTTATTATACATTTGTTTTCCTTTAACTCACTGACTAATTATCGTTTGTATGACGTCATACATGACCTACTTTCATTATCATTTGAATTAAATACTCAGTTGTTTTTTAATAATAATTATATTAGATTAATTATTTTTTTATTATTTATTTACTTATCTACTATATAAATATTAGTTTTTTATTTATAATATTTATATATTATAAATAATAGATGGTTTTAATAAAAATTAAAAATAATAGTATACATTTAGAACGTCCCTTGGTTAATTATGGTAATTTTTTACTAGGACTTAAGGCTTTAACATTTACTGGTTTACATAATTTAATCAGAATTGAAACAGATTGTGTAATTACAATTGGCGGTATAATAGTTACAGTGGAGCCAGGCAGATATACAATTGACCAGTTAAACAAAAAAATTAATCCTGTTGTGATAAGTCTTTCAGAGGAAAATATAGTTAAAATAACATGTAATACTTACTATCATTTAGATGAGAATTTCTGAAAATATTTGAATTTAGAGTATATAAAATTAGATTACTCAAAAATAAGTGAAAAAGAAATCAGGCATATTCCTGTTATCAGATTAGACAGAGATTGTATTATTATAGTGAAAGAATATAAACTTCAAGACAAAATAAAAAAGCCGATAAGATAATGGTGGTGGAAGTTCGTCCTTCGTCGCTTCGCTCCTCGGACAAGATAATGGTGAGGAGTGTATAGCACTTTCTATCATGGGATCACCTGGTTTACGATAGTTTAGTTGTATGGTACTTTACATTTGAATGCAATGATAAATCATTGTAAGTTAAGTACAGGATACAGTAGTTGGGTGGGATACACGAGATGCATTGCTAGATTAGGCATTATTGGATAGATTTTGGAATTATTTTATATTATAAAAAAAAAAAACGATTCTGAACGAAGATGAAGATGTCAGCCTTAAATTGTAATATATATTTTATTTTAATATCCTAGATTGGGTTAAATTTACATTTGTCTATTCATGTGACTTCTGCTCGTGAGCATTGGACAAACCAGGATGTGCATAGATAGGGCGTAGGTAAATACCATATTATTTGCCTAAATGCACTATCGTGACGGTACCACCCGACCCCGCCGTCCATATATGCTGAATGCTCCGTGGCTACGTCTATTTAAATATTAATAATTAATAATAATATATAAAATCCGCATGTTTATGGAACTGATACACACATTAAAATAACTGGAAATTGGAAGTTAGTAACGTTCTATTCAACCATGTAAAGGTACGTTATACACCTTGTGTTTACAATCTACCAATATTTTGTATAGAACAGCTGCTGTCAGCTACTGATTATATTATAATAAACTTAATCTATTTAATTATCTTTATCAGCTGTGATATTACATAATATTTTCATTTCTTATCTTTGAATACAAAAATTTTTATACATTTTCAACTACAAAAAAATTTGCAAATATTCGTGATTTTAACAAATTTTGTCGATTTTTGAACTTCAACTGCTTATAAAAAAAAATTGTGCCTATGTATTTGAATAATTTTTGAATCACTCTTAGATCAACTTATTCAAAACCTTCTATTAAATTTTCAAGCGATTTGGTAGGGCCAAAAAATTGTTATCGACTTTTATAAAAAAAAATCTAAGAAAAATCGAATTATTCAAATGCCTATAAATAGCTAAAAAATAAACGAAATATTTTGAAAATACAACTATGTAAAGAAAATGCCTATTTAAACATTTTGTAAAAGTTTTAAGTTTCTACGACCTATACTTTTTGAATAAGAACAAATATCAAAAATCAATGATGCCTAAATTGTTATTTTACGCGATTATGTGAAAAAATTGTAATTTCAAACACTCATAAAAATTTTTGATTTTATTCCAGTGCAAATTTTTTTACAGATAATTGAAGGAAAACGTATGCCAAACTTTGTACCGAATTTACAATTCTTAGTTTTGAATACTTAAAATTTTATGAATTTTCAACTGCAAAATAACTTCAAATTTTCGCGATTTTCTACACATTTCGTAAAAATATGAACTTTTTATGCTTATAAAAAAAAAATTGTGCATTACGCTTTGAATTTTTTTTTTATACCGATAAGTTAGACATATTAGGTACCTTGTATTAAATTTTCAAGAATTTTTGTCCAGTCAAATTTTTTTTATCCACATTTCAGAAAAAAAAACAAAGAAAAGTTGAAAATTTCAATTGTCTATTAAAAGCTCAAAAAAAGTCTAAAGTTTACAAAAATTGTACTACGTATAGATGATTCCAATATAAACATTTGGTGAAAGTTTCAAGTTTTTTCGACTTATACTTTTTGAATAAGAACAAATATCAAAAATCGTATAAGGCTAAATTATTATTTTACGCAATCATGTAATTATTTCGTAAACGTTTGAACTTTAGATGCTTATAAAAAAAAATTGTGACTCACGATTTTTGATTTTTTTTAATAGCAATAAGTACTTCTAATGAGGAACCTTGTACTAAATTTTCAAAGTTTTATGGCCAACAAAATTTTTTTTATCCACATTTCAGAAAAAAATAAGTTCAAATTTTCGCGATTTTTCAATATTTCATAAAAATTTAAACTTTTTATGCTTATAAAAAAAAAGGTGTGCATTTCGCTTTGAATTTTTTTTTTATACCGATAAGGACTTCTTATGAGGAACTTTATATTAAATTTTCAAGATTTTTTGTCCAGCCAAATTTTTTTTATCCACTTTTCAGAAAAAAAAACTAAGAAAAGTCAAAAATTTAAATTGTCTATAAAAAGCTCAAAAAAAGTCAAAAGTGTTCAAAAATTTTACCACGTATAGATGATTTCAATATAAACATTTGGTGAAAATTTCAAGTATCTACAATTTTTGGTTTTTGAGTAACGGCTAAATAAAAAAATCGATTTCGTCGAAAACGAGTTTTGCACAAAAAGTACCGTTTTTTCCTCATTTTTTGTTTGTTTTTCCCGTGGCATTTGAAAACTTTTGGGAATTTTCACTTGTGACCTCTCTAAGGTACCTCCGATATTCGTTTTGCCACCGAAAACATACCCTGAAGTTCAAAATTGAAGCATTATTTCGAGTAGTTATGGTGTACACAGACACAAAAACAAAAAAAAAAAAAAACAAAAAAAAAAAAAAAACAAAAAAAAAAAAAAAAAAAACACACATCATAGTAAAATCAATACATTCTTCACTTCGTTCAGAATCTAAAATGTAATTTTAAACACAGAATTTGTGATAACAAAAGGCATTTATTCTTTAAAACAATTTCAACATGAGCTAAATAAAAATACCACTTATAAAAGAACAATAATTAAATTAGATGAAAATAATATTATACATTTTACTTCAAACATCTCTTTGATATTCGAAGATTATTTAAAAGAGATTTTAGAAGTGGAAAATTACCAATATGAATTACGACACTCTGATGTAGAAATCACTCATATTGGTAATTAAACATCAAAATTTATAAACAATAAAATGTGGATATTAGAGGGAAATATTTATATGGATAACACTGAATACAATATAAAATCTGATTATTATACAATAGAAGAATTAAATAAAATTATACCAACAAATATGAAAATATCTCTTTTAAATAATTATACCATATTAATTGAATCTGATAAATATTTCGAACTTGATGAAAATTTAAACAAATGTTTTGGAATAAATAAGAAAAATTTTTCTATAAGATCATATATAGGTAGGTTTATCACCTATATATGAAAACATAATTATTACACCTTTAGAAATTCATTGCAACATAATTGAAAAATCGTTCTCCTGTGTTAATGATATTCACCATGTAGAGGAAGAACTTTTATTCGTGTTTTTATTTCATTCTAATAATTTATTTGTAAGACCAGAGAAAATATTTTATGTTCCTGTAAGCTTCAAAACAATTAAAACTATAAACATCAGTATTTTCGATCAAAATGGAAACGAATTTATCCTACTCAAAGATCCAATTTTTTATCTCGATTTATTATGGAAAACTATAAAACACTTTTAAATTCAAACACACACTCATATAAGATAACAAACTTTGAAATTGTTATGACAAATATGGGCACAAATTATTAGTAATTTTAGATAATAATTTAAAAGTAATTTTACCAGACCACTTTTCTAAAAAATTTACAGTTAATGATATTGAAGAAATGAACTCGAATCCAGTGAAGTTTACTTTAATTTATAAAGGTTTGGAAAAATTGAGTAATGGTTACTCAAAACATTTAGTCATTTTTGAGTAAAATACCTTTGTTTATATATTCTTTTAAATATTCCAAGAATATTTAAAAACTCTATAATAAATATGAAAAAATATATTTTCAAGCTTTATCCTTTTGAAACCGAAACTCTAAATAAAAACGATTCTTTACTTCCTGTTCCTATTCGATGTTTAATTGTTGGAGGTTCTGGTTCTGGTAAGACTACATTGTTAAGGAATATTATCACAGAGTATTGGGTTGATTATCAACATCTATATGTGTTCTCAAAAAATCTTGAACAACCAGTTTATAAATTTTTACAAAAAATATTTGATATTAATTTTAATATTGATTCGCATTTCTCTGATCAAGATATAGTACCTGTCGACGAATGTCAAATAAATAGTCTAGTTGTTTTTGATGATTGGATTTTGGAAAAAGATCAAGTAGTAAAGGTAAAGTATTAGTAAAGGAATATTTTGTCAGAGGCAGACATAAAAATATTTCCTGTATTTATTTAACTCATTCTTTTAGCTCGAGTGATTTAAAATTGATACGCAATAATTTAAATTTTTTGTTTATTTTTAAACAACAAAAACACTACGTAAGTAAAATTTGGGAAAGTTTTTATAGTTCAACTCTATCTAAAGAAAAATTTTTCAAATTTTGTGCACTTTGTTGGGAAAAAAAATATGGATACATATATAATATGTATCATAATTTAGATATATATTTTTTTAAATATATCTATTATAAATGAATGATAGTGACATTAAAAAAATTCAGAATAATCTTACAAAACAAATGAGAAAAGGAGGAGGTCTTCAAAATAGTGAGATGTTTAAACCAAATACTTTAAATAATGATAAGGACAAGGAAAAAATAGAGAAAACCAAACAAGTATTAAAAATTAGAGAAAAACTACAAAATAATTTTAAAAATGCAAATCAAAGAGAAATCAACAACGAAATAAGAAAAGAAAAAGCTTTCGAACCTGTAGTGAAAGTATTAAGAGACATAAAAAATGCTGTAAACAAAACAGATATTGATTCACAGACAGTATTGGTACCTGTAAAAACATCAACATTAATAGAGCAACCAATCCATACAGAAAACAAACCGAAAATGATATCAAGTTTTCAAACACCAACAAGAGATGAAGAAAATCAAACAATAAAAACACCAGAAACAACACATCTAGGCAATATCGCCGCACAGAACCTCATAGATCTAAGAGACAAAGCTTTTGGAATTTGGATTTATGATAATAAAACTACCAATAAAAAAGGTCATGCAATTGGGAAATACGCAATAAGTTTTAACGGCAACGATATTATTTTAAACAAGAATCAATATACAGGAACAGAAGGATTGTGGAACTTGTTAACACAGTCAAATCTATGGGATGAAGCAAATAATATTATATTACCGTATACAGATGAGGATTTAAAAACATATAAAAAAATATTATTAGAAACCGACTCGATATATCAAAAAAACGATAAAAAAACAGGAAAACCAAAATCATCCAGTTCTAATAAATATAATCTAATAATTAAAAATATTTGGAATGAAATGAAAAAACCATCTGAACATGTTGGAGAAGGTTTAAAATATTACACGGAAAATCCTGTAGAATATATGTATATAAATAATTTAAACCAAATAATAAATCGATTGTGTAAAATCGCCGAGGAAGAAAGAGCAGGAAATAATAATTTTCATAATGAAAAACTAGGTATGATAACCTTTTTCAAAAATGAAATGGAAAAGTTGATTGATTCTCCAAAAAGTACAGAGTATTTGATCGAAATTATAAAATGTTTGCCAAAAAACTAATTAATGGGGAAGGTCTTGTCAATCATATTTTAAACAGTAAATTTATACCTGAAATGCATTGGCCTCCTTATAACTACTGTAGTAAACCGATACTACGCATACATTTATATTTCTAAGAAGATACAACAAGTTGTAATAAAACGACATTACGCATACATCAATATTTCCAAGAAGACATAAATATTTTTATGATCCCTTGCCATTTAAAAGTCCTTGCCAGAAACAACTATCTCTCCGCATCTAGTATTGACTCACCTGTTTTCCTCATCCAACGTCTCGAGTAATGTATAAGAAAGGGTAAAATAGAGCCCAATGAATTGTATAAATACGGACTCTATTTTACTGTAAAATTAGATTAAGTCCGATTCCCAAGCCTCGAACACTACCTGGTCGTAGCCCCGCGCGGTTACATCGCCGCCAGCTCTAGTGTTCACGAACCTACTTATTCTCGGGCAGACCGTAACGTCTGTCCTCACATTTCTTTTATTAAAGTAATTATTTTAAGTTACATTTTGTCTTACATTTTAATAAACATTATTACTAATCTCCAACAATGACTTCGTGACTCTTTATCTCAACCTGTCGAAGAACACGCTCAGAGCCGTCAGTCTAATAAATATTGAGTATAGTGACTAGTCTCCTGGTTCACTACATACTTTTTGGTGTCAGGTGTGGGGTACTCGTTGAGTGAAAACGTTTGATTAAGTTCAAACAAGTAACTTAAGAGCCCAACTGACGAACTCTGAACGCTACTTCGAAAAACCCAATTGCTTGCCAGTTGGTCTACGTGCATAGCAGTTCCGTAGCGAGATCATCGAGCCACTTCGTTCTACCATTTTTGCTGACGCAGGGACAAGCGCAGTACACGACCTCAGATAAACACGAACTTCAATCATTTTTCACTGACGCAGGGACAGCGCAGTACGAAGTTTCATTTTTTTACGACACTCAACAAACATGCAGTCACTGTGAGTTGTTATTTTATAGTATATTTTTTTTTATCTGAGAGTATTTTTTCTTATTTTTTCTTTTTAAAGAAACCAACGTAACTTTACAAACTTATGACTTACTGTACTAGAGTAGATGTTTACTCGTAGTCAGGCAAATAGGAACGATAAACCCGATTCCGATTTAGGTACGTCGATTGATACGACAAATACCAACGACACACTTACTAACGATAATAGTGATACTGAAAACAATTTTAACGTGAGCTCCGACTCAAACGAAATTTTAAATCGAACTTTTGTAGATACCCCGAATATAATGGCCAAATCAGCGATAGGTATCGACTCAGCCATAAGGCTCATCCCCACATTTAGTGGAGGTACGGAAAATGAACTAACCTTTTTTGAAAATAAATGTGAATTAGCACTTGCAAACGTAGAAGAAACTTCACAGACTTTTATATTACAACACATTTTATCGCAATTAATAGAGGGGGCTTTTGAAAATATTAAATATCATGAATTCACGACCTGGGAACAGCTAAAAACACACCTTAGGTCCATTTACAAACCCGCTCAATCTATTAATTATTTACAAAAACAATTAAGCTCTATGAGACAAAAATACGACGAAAACGTACACTCCTTTGCTAAACGTATAGAGAATATGTATCATCAACTTACAAGCGCATTAACAGTAGGAAAAACTCCTAGCGATTCACGAATAATCGCAGAAACAGTATTAGTTAACGCACTTAGCGTATTTCTTGAGGGTATCAACCCATCGATCCGATTAATTATAGAAGCACGAAACATTACGTCTTTCGAAGACGCAGTAAGACTAGCAATGGAAAAAGAATCGACCGCGGATAAATCTAACTCATGGAAAAATAACAAACCCAATAATTTCCGTAATAACAATAATAATAATAATAATAATCGAAACCGCGGGACGAATAAATCGCATATTAAATGTAATAAATGTAGTAAAATGGGACATTATGCAAATGAATGTCGATCAAACCAACCAACCGACAAACTTTCGAAACCCGAATACGTATCGCTTTGAACAAAAACCAAATAACGTAGGGACCGTAAAATTTTGCAAATATTGTAAACGGGCAAATCACGACATTTCCGAATGTAGAAGACGACTATATAACGAAAATAAAAAAAAACAGGATCGCGAAAATGAAACCGAAGAGCGCACAGTCTCAGAAGTAAAAAACAATGTCCGTGTAATAACGCCGATTCTTAATAAGGAACAAATTAATATTAAATCGCATAATTTTGTAAACGATAAACTACGTTTTCTAATCGACACGGGCGCTGACATGAATTTAATAAAAATATCGTCCTTTCGCGACAACGTAAAAGTAAACGAAAAAAATAAACGTGACATAAAAGGCATTAACCCATGGCCTGTTAAAACGTTGGGTAGCGTGACTACTCCGATAATAATAAATTCTATAACGCTTATTGCTAAATTTGAAATTGTACACGACGATTTCCCAATACCAGAAGACGGTTTAATCGGGCGTGGATTTATAATAGAAAACGAAATTATCCTTGATCTAAGCAAAGACGAATTTATAATACCCGATAAACAAACACTAAAACCTGTTATTATACCGCCGCGTAGTAACTGTATTTTACTTATAAAGAATAACGAAAATATTGAGCATGACACTGTTAGTATTCAAAAACAGGAATTAAATAATGACGTAATTTTGGCAAATAGTGTAAGTCCAGTAAACAAACACGGGATTGTCAGTAATATCATAAATATTTCGGAACAACCATTTATCATTGATGAAATTAATTCAAGTAACATAAACTGGGATCCATAAGCGATAAAATAAATTACTTAACACGTACAATTCCTACGGACCATTTAAATAACGAAGAAAAGTAAAGTCTTCTCGAACTAATATCCGAATATTCCGATTTATTTCACATCGAAGGTGAATATCTCACCGCTACTGACATTGTAACACATAAAATTAATACACCACGTTTAACTAAACCCATTAACATTCGTCCATATCGCTTACCCTGGGCATATCAAGAGGAAATCGAAAAACAAATAACGGAAATGAAACATAATTATATTATACGCAATTCTACATCACCTTTCAATTTTCCATTAGTAGTAGTAAAGAAAAAAGGTACCGATAAAGACGGCAAACCAAAACTACGTACCTATATGTGTAGATTTCCGACGTTTAAATGACGTTTTTGAAAACGAGGCCTATGGCCTTCCTAACTTATTAGAGATATTAGAATCATTAGGATCTTCGAAATACTTTTCAACATTAGATTTGGCTAGTGGTTACCACCAAATTAAAATTGACGAAAGCGATATTCATAAGACCGCATTTTCCACAAAATCCGGACATTACGAATACATACGCATGCCTTTCGGGCTGAGTTCAGCACCAGCTACATTTACCAGGGCAATGAAATCGGTTTTAATGGGGTTAGAAGAGATGTGTACAGCATATCTCGACGACATAGTGGTACACCGGTCAAGTCTACACGACCACCAAGAAAAATTAGGTCAAGTATTTGATCGATTGCGCGTACATAAATTAAAGCTTCAACCGGAAAAATGCGCATTCCTTAGAAAAGAAGTATTATTTTTAGGACATTTAATAAATTCGGAGGGGGTCTCTCCTGACCCAAGAAAGATACAATGTATACAAGAATATCCAAGACCGAAAAACGCGAAAGATATAAAATCGTTCTTAGGACTTTTAAATTACTACCGACGTTTTGTCGACAATTTCGCTAAAATCGCAAAACCTCTTACATTTTTGTTAAAAAAGGATTCGCCATTTAAATGGACAGATCGATGCGAAGACGCATTTACCGAACTAAAAAGAGTTCTTACTAACCCACCTTTACTTACATACCCAGACTGGGAAAAAGGGGATTTTAATCTAATGACCGGCGCAAGTCAGTTCGCAATAGGAGCAGTGTTATCACAGGGAGAAGTCCCGAAGGACAAGCCCATTGCATACGCAAGTCGTACGTTAAATAAAGCCGAAACAAATTATAGCGTAATACAAAAAGAACTACTGGCCATAGTATGGGCCGTAAAATATTTTAGACCATATCTCTACGGTCGCAAATTTAAAATAATAACTGACCATCGCCCACTCACTTATTTATTCGGAATCAAGGACGTATCGTCACAACTCATGCGATGGCGGTTACAACTCGAGGAATATGATTATTCAATAGTTTACCGGGCTGGTTCCGAACATTCTAATGCCGACTGTTTGTCACGAATTCACGTAGTACAAGACGCCGCCGCAGGCAACGTAGAATATAATAAATTCATAGACGCAGAAAAAACACCGATTTTCAATTCTAAAATAACCGAAACCGACGGGAGCATTAAAAACGCGAATAGTAACGAAAACTTGTTTATTCCTATTCCGCGTGACGTAATTATCGTGCATCCCGCTGTTAGGAAACTGATCCAAGACAACAATCTTGAAACCATTAAGTTCAAGGACGACGAGACCGTCATAACTATAAAACAAGAAGATAGAACAATATTTTTTTACGCTATAACTGAGACACACTTAATGAAATTTAACGCACAAGATATTTATAACGCGTACTTAAAGATGCGCGAACTATGCGTACAAAATAATCTTAAAACCTGTTCCACTATCCGTATCGAAGGTTCCACAACCATGACCAAATACGAACGAGTTCGTACGATGTTAAGATATATTTTTCGCGGGACCGACATTTCAATTAACGTGTATAAAGAACAAAATCTCTCACCTGATGAGAAACGACAAATCATTTACGAATTTCATAACACGGTACTCGGAGGACATTCCGGTGTGTCTAGAACAGTCAAACGACTTAGAGAATTTTATAGTTGGAAAAATTTAAAAACCGAGGTTAAACAATTTATTCGCAACTGCGAAATATGTCAAAAGACGAAAACCAATACTAAAACTAAACAGCCCATGATAATTACGACTACGGTTACCGAATCTTTCGAACGAATCTGCCTAGACATAGTAGGGCCACTACCAAAAACTTCCATGGGGAATATATACATATTAACTATACAAGATGAGTTAACGCGATACTCATTAGCTATAGCTCTTAGCGCCACAGACGCCCAAACTATTGCTCAAGCATTTGTAGAATGTTACATATGCATTTTCGGAATACCCACATCGATATTAACCGACTGTGGATCTAATTTCCTTTCGGACCTGTTTAAAAACATGTGTAAACTATTAAATATAGAAAAATCAAAAACCACTCCATGGCATCCGCAAACCAACGGATTTCTAGAACGATCACATAAGACTCTAAAAACATATCTCCGTAGCTTTATAGACAAAGGTAACGAGTGGGACACCTTATTAGGTTATGCAACGTTTTGCTACAACACAACGATACATACATCTACAAATTTCACCCCGTACGAATTAGTATTCGGGCACAAACCTCGTATACCGTCAGTGTTTTCCCGAAAACCTGAACCGGTATATAATTACGACAATTATTTAGTCGACTTAAAACGAGTTATGCAAGAATCGCACGAGATTGCACGAAATAATTTAATACAGAAAAAAGAAATAAACAAAAAATATTATGATAAGACAGTAAACACACTAGATTTACAAACAGGAGATAAAGTACTCATTAAGGAACAAAATAAAAAGAATTCACTGAGTCCTAGCTGGCTAGGACCTTTTGAGATTTTAGAAGTGCATGACAATGAAAATATAACTATAAAGAAGGGTAGGCGTGAATATCGACTTCACGTAAACAACGTAAAGAAATTTAACGACTAAACCAATATTTAAAGTATTCAATAATCCCGTAATTCAATATACAATATTTTTTTTTATTATATTTTATTTTTTTTTATTATAATTTCAGACTTCTTATTACCATAACTTACTTGCAACTCGTCACCAGTACATCGCGAATAACCAACGAAAAACTTAACCAAACCGCAGGGTTGTATTACGAAAACCGAGGACTAGTCAACATAGTCACTTCGAAATGGGATTTAACTACTTTCATAGATCTTGCTAAACATACCGAACAATGGGAATATATAGATACCTATTTAACAAAAACCGAGCAGGCTTGCCGAAACGTGAGTAATAACGCTGAGGCTAACTGTCATCATTTACTTTATCCGGTAACTAGTATTGCCAGACAATATAAAAATAAACGAAATTTAATTTTATCATCAATCGGTCATAAACATACGTTTACTAAACGTAGTGTAATAGGTACTATAAGTAAAGTTGCCCAAACAATTTATGGTTTATGTAATCTCGATTGCATAAAGAAATTCGATTTCGGTATTGAAAAATTAATAGCAGGGGGCACCACAAACACAAACTATGTCTCCGAACAATTAAAAGTAGTTAAGCTTAAACAAGAAATCGAAGCACGCGAAAATTACGAAATTAAAATTATGGTAAATGAAATTAAAAACGCAACTATGGATCAGCAGATCCTAAACCTTATAAACAAACATTTTATTTACATGAGTTTACTATTTACAAAACACATGTCAGAGTTAGACATATTATTTAACATAATTGAAAGTGCAAAAATAGGTCAAATTCACCCATACTTACTAGGTCTACCCGAGTTAGTAAATCATTTCCAAGATATAAAAATATCGTTACCGCATGGTACAGATTTGCCATACCAACCCAGTTTGTCAACTGTTTATGATTTAGTAAAACTCTCAGATTTAATAGTATACTATTCTAATAACAACATTGTATTTGTACTAACCATACCATTAGTTTATCAAAACGATTTTATATTATATAATCTTATCCCAAAACCTGTATGCGAACAAACTAATTGTATGTATATTAAACCTAGCCATAAGTATTTAGCTGTAAGTAAGACTAAGGAACACTACACGACCTATAACAGTTTTAACTACGCACAATGTAAACATACTCGAGATTTCCTTTTATGTCCTGAAATCCAATATCTTCATCCAAGGACACTTAGACCAATTTGTGAGGTACAACTACTACAGGATCCCAAAGATGTACCCGACTCGTGTAACATCAAACAATTCACGTTACAACCATTTTTCACAAATTAAATCGACAAAACAAATGGCTATACGTAACGGATAATGAGGTAATCTTCATAACATGTGAAAATGATAAAGAATCAACAACCCATACCTTAGAAGGCACAGGTATAATTACACTTAACGAAACATGCAGAGGATATGGAGCAAGAGACGTTCTCGTACCAGGAAAAATAGAACATGACGTAGAATATTTAGACTTTGTTCCACATTCAAAAATTAAAAGCAACATAAACCCAGATCAATCAATTGATTTAGTACTAAACGACGAAGACGTCATCAACAATCACATGGACGATCTAGACTTAATTTCCAAATCAAGAGAAGAACTTTATCAAATGAAGAAAAACCAAGAAACTATCGATAAATTAAAAGAAAGTCATTTTCTCCAAAGCTACATGCTATATACTATAATAGCGAGTTTTATAATTATAACTTTCATTATTACAATATACCGATTCAACAAAATGTTAGAAATAAATAAACCAAGGGCACAATACTTGGAAGAAATACAACAAGAGGAAATGCAGTCAATATGCCTAGCCGATGAACCAACGGGACAAGAACCAACGGCACCTCCAACAACGGAAGAAGAAAAAACTAATATATCGGTTTACCCGGCACTTAAGATTAGATTTTGAAAGGAAGATGGGATCTTCCTTCTTTCAGGGGAGGCATGTAGTAAACCGATACTACGCATACATTCATATTTCTAAGAAGATACAACAAGTTGTAATAAAACGACATTACGCATACATCAATATTTCCAAGAAGACATAAATATTTTTATGATCCCTTGCCATTTAAAAGTCCTTGCCAGAAACAACTATCTCTCCGCATCTAGTATTGACTCACCTGTTTTCCTCATCCAACGTCTCGAGTAATGTATAAGAAAGGGTAAAATAGAGCCCAATGAATTGTATAAATACGGACTCTATTTTACTGTAAAATTAGATTAAGTCCGATTCCCAAGCCTCGAACACTACCTGGTCGTAGCCCCGCGCGGTTACATCGCCGCCAGCTCTAGTGTTCACGAACCTACTTATTCTCGGGCAGACCGTAACGTCTGTCCTCACATTTCTTTTATTAAAGTAATTATTTTAAGTTACATTTTGTCTTACATTTTAATAAACATTATTACTAATCTCCAACATTGACTTCGTGACTCTTTATCTCAACCTGTCGAAGAACACGCTCAGAGCCGTCAGTCTAATAAATATTGAGTATAGTGACTAGTCTCCTGGTTCACTACACTACTTAGGTCCTGGTACAAAATTAAATAAAAATAAAAAACCTGTTAATAAACTGGATGAAGCAGCAAAAGAACACGATATTTACATGAAAAAAATAAAGATACTAAATCTAAACATAAAGATGATTTGATTTAAGAACATAAAGCTTGGGAAAGTTTTTCAGATCCAAATGTGTCTTTAGGTGAAAAATCTGCTGCATGGGTTACAACAAACATCATGAAAACAAAACAAAAATTAGGGATGAGATTAATTTAAAAAAAAAAGAAAATGTATAATAAATGAAACTTAAACTAAATGATTATCAAAATAAGAAAATTCATTTGGCTCATGAACAGAAAAAAATGTTACAATCCTTTTAAAACCTTATCAAATAGGTGAGGGAAAACTATATAATTTAACCAATACACAAATAAATATGCTAAAAAAAGCCAAAAAAAAAAAATAAAGAAGTCCGATTAGAATTGGAATTTAATCAAATAAAAGAAGGAGGATTTCTTCCTCTTTTATTCGGTGGAATTGCAGCAGCTGCTGCTGCAGCTCAAGGAGGATCTGCTATATGGGATAGTTATTCAGAAACTAAACATAAAAAAGCAATGGAAAAAGAAACAATTCGACACAATCAGGAATTGGAAAAATTAGTAAAAATGTTAAAACATCACATATTGGCTCAGGTTTGAAGAGAAAAAAAAACAATCAAAAAGTAGATCTATCTGTTAATTTCCTTGTTAAAAAATATGGGGAAAAAGCATTGAATAATTTTGATATCTTAAAATTTACTGAAAAAAAATAAATATTTTAGAGGGTGTTTCATGAGAAACGAACTTCCTTTAAAACCTTGGACAAATGAAAGTGGTATATTAAATTTAAATGATTCTAAAGAGAAAGGTTCACATTGGGTTGCATGAATAAATGTAGGAAATTTAAAAATTTATTTCGACTCATATGGAGAATTTAATCCACCTACAGAACTTGTTAAATATTTAGGGGAAAAAAACCTTCTAATATCAACGAATATATACCAAGATGATAATGGCCCACCTATTTGTGGTCATTTGTGTTTGGAATTTATAAAAAATTATAATAAAATGTATTGTTAATTTTAAAGAGAAAATCTTTAAAATTTTTATACTGTTACAAACTAATGAATATAAACCTGGTTGTCAATATTCTAACCAACCCGGATTTTTTGCCTGGTTTAAGATTTCTTTTGTAACCCGGATTTTTTGCCTGGTTTAGAATTTTTGTTAAAAAAAAAAAAAAATATATGTATAATAAATGGAAAAAATTTTTGAAAAGTATGATGATAATATTATCCGGGCTGAATATAGAGATTTCAACCCAACTTCTGTGTTAAACCTTAATACTGAAAATAGGAAGACAATTTTCTCAATAGATGGAAGTGATTGTTTTCTAGACTTAAAATCCACAAAATTTAACATTTCCGGAAAAGTTGTACAACTAGACGATACTGAATATCCACTTAATAGCAATATAAAATTAGAGAATGGTTTTCCAAGCAAACTATTTTCCAACATCCAACTGAAAAAACATGGAACATTACTTGAGGAAATCGAAAACCCTGGTGTAACAAGTAATATGAAAGGGGTTGTTGGTTTTGCTTTAAATAATAACCATGGTCCTACTATAAACTCAGGATATCAATTCAGATTTAAAGGAGGGGGAAAATTTAATGTTTATGGCAATTTGTCTGATTTCGGTTTGGGTTTCTTTGAGGATATAACATATCCACTTTACAAAGGAGACATTCAATAAGAGTTTACTCGAAATCATGACCATGATGCATTATTATTCAAAGAAGAAAATTCTGATAAAAAAATGCCAACAGATAGAAAAATTATTATTGAGGATTTTAGGATTAGTTTTCGTGTAGTAAAATATGATAGTATGAGTAAAACCCTCTTAATAAATGAATTGGTTGAATTATCAGAAAATAATAATTATTTCTTGGATTTTAAAACTATTAAATGTATTGAAGTAAGAAAATTGAGTGGAAAGAAGTGTACTCTTGATATAACAAACATGTATAGAAATGCTCATGATCCTTTATTTGGGATTGTAGGTTTACAAACAAACAGAAATACTCAACTAAAAGAATCAAGTAATTTTGACCACTGTAATGTTAGAAATATTTACTTTGAAATAAACGGAGAAAAATATCCAGAAGAGATGTTGAATATCGATTTCAAAAACGATAAATTTGGCAATATTTACGATATACTTGGAGACTACAAAAAAGTTTTTTACCAAACATACCGAGAACTCCCTTTAATCTACACAGGTCCAGAACAGTTTAAGAATTCTAAACCTTTATTCGTTATAAATCTGACTAGACAACCTGTGAGTATATCAGGTTCTAAACACACAATCATTTTGAATATTGATTTTGATGGAGATGTATCAGATGGTACTGTTTGCTATATTTGTCTAGTTTCAAGTAACAAATTTGTATACGATATTATACAAAACTCAATTAGAGAAATTCGATAAAATTTAAGATTGTCTGTTATAAAATGGATGGTATTTTAAAAGAAATTATACATTGTCTGAAATGTAAGAAAAAAACAAAAAATATCGATGCAATAAAAGTTCAAACGAATAATGGTAGGTGGAGAATCTCAGCCAAATGTGTTGAATGTAACACAAATAAAAGTAAATTTATTCAACCTCTTAAAGATGAAGAAAAATTTAAAAACAACCAAAAAATAAAGGCATAGGATAAACTTCCAGTAGCTCAAGAACTTCACAAACCTGTAAGGAAACGATTTCCGAAAAGAAAAATATTTACCAAGGGTATTGATGACCTATGGGCTGCTGATCTAGTTATAATGAAAAACTATGAGAAAGAAAACGATAATTATTCTTATATGTTAAATGTAATTGATACTTTTTCCAAATTTGCTTGGTCTTATCTACTTAAAAAGAAAGACGGGAAAAATGTATCCAAAGCTTTTGAAAAAATATTAGAGGAAGCTAAAATACAAAACCATAACCCTCCTGTTTTACTCCATACCGATAAAGGACTAGAATTTGAAAATAAATTGTTTAAAGAAATGTTAAAAAAATATAATATTAAAATGTATCATACTCAAAATGAAGAGAAATCATCAATAATCGAACGATTTAATATAACACTCAATGGAAAGATGAGAATACATTTCGAAGTACAAAACAATAAAAAATGGATACATAATTTACAATCATTGTTGTATGAATATAATTTTAAAGACATTCATAGAACTATTGGAATGAGACCTGCTGAAGTCAAAAAGAGTAATGAATGTGAGGTTTTAAGAAAGGTATTCTCTGAGAATAAATCGAAACAGAAAATTAAATTTAAAGTTGGGGACAGGGTTCGAATTCCTAGATTTAAACAAAAATTTGCCAATAAATATGATCCTAATTGGACTCGTGAAATATTTATAATAAACGAAATTGTGTACACATCTCCTATAACTTATAAAATAAAAGATATTGATGGTGAAATTATTGAGGGGACTTTTTATACAGGGGAACTCCAGAAATCTAAATTTTAATTTTTATGTTGAATTTCAACATAAAAATTTTATTATTTCAAAAACGTTTTGAAATAATTATGTTAAATAATTAGAGAAAAATAAACTTAGTGAAAAAGACCACAGACCATAATATAAATATTTTTTAAAAAAAAACTAAGTGAAAAAGACCACGGACCATAATATTTATATTTTTTTAAAAAACTAAGTGAAAAATACCAATAAATTAGTTTTAAGTGAAAAATACCAATAAATTAGTTTTAAGTGAAAAATATCAATTAATTTGTTTTAAGTGAAAAATACCAATAAATTAGTTTTAAGTGAAAAAGATCAATAAATATCAAAAGTGGCCCAGGATTGGTACATATATACTACTAATATATAAGGGAATTAACAATAATAAAAATAAATAAATACTAATAACAAACAACAACAAGAACAATTTTAAGTTAGGAAGCCAGCAGAATAGATAAAGTTAATTATGGAAGAAATAATGGGAGTGGAACGAGAGTTAAGAAGAAGATTAGAATCGGGAGTGATGTAGCCAAAGGAAGATAAAAATGAAAAAAGAAGATGTCTACTTGGTTGAAGGGAAGGACTATCGATTATTAAAGGGTTGAAGTCGCAAATCGCATCATAGTGGTGACGAGTACATAGTGGGGAAGAATTGAGGGAAAGCTTAAAAAATGGTGAGGTAGAAGACTGTGCCTTACGCGAAGGCGAGTGAATGCGACAATCAAGCGCCTTGGGATATTTAGATTCTTGAACCATGGGAGTCGACGGATTAAAGGGACAGTGTGCCTGTGCCACGAGGCAAAATTGGGAGGTAAAGAAGACAATTTGGATTGCCAAGCGTTGTGTAAAAGTTTACGATGAATGGGAAGGAGATCGGAGGCAGGTAGTTTAAAACAGGGAATCTGTTTCGAGAATTTCGTCGAAAAAGCCAATTGGTCAGCATGTTCGTTTCCAGCATTACCGACGTGAAATAAATGTATTTTACATTCAAAACCTGTACCTATACGTCAATAGGGTTTTTTATAAATGAATTATTTTATTATTATTTAAATTATTAATTATTTTATTGTTTGCAGTTTTAATAGGAACCCAACAGCTAGGACGTTTCGTTGCTGTTTTGGACACATATGTTCTTATAGTTTGATGAGGTGCGGTTCTAATTGTAGCAACTGTGAGCCTGATGATGGAGAGTTTCTTACTGTTAATGTTTTAAAAGACATTTCAATAGATCCTGTTATAAAACCAACGTTTCGGATAAAAGAAACTCACTATGCAACTGACTCTGATTCGAGCAGTTCTAATGTGTCGTTAAATTCAATATCTGAAGTAGAGACTGCAGATAATCCATCATTAGAATTATTATGCTCTATTGCCTATTTTGCAGGGTATTTAGCAAAAAAGTGTTGGGATAAATTTATGTGTAATGAGTGTAACTTAACCAAAAACAAAGATTATTTGAATGACAAATCGATTATTTTAATATTATTCAGAACTTATGGGGATATTCAATCAGCACAGGGACTCAAAGCTCCAACAGATGAACTTTTGGATATAGTAAACATTTGTTTACACATATTTGAAAAATACTTTCCAAAAATGAAAAGTGAAAAAAAGCTTTTACACCAATTAAAAGAAAAAGCATTAATACAAATTAATAAAAAATATATGAACTTACTAAATTCAAAATGCCTTTGTCATTATATGTACATAATTGATTTATTGTTTAGAACAAAAATATTTAAGGAATGTCAAGTAGAAAATTGCAAAATTGGCAAAAGATCACTACAGATTGCAGACAAGTTACGTGTTTTACAAAACAAATAACAATAACTGTATATATCAATATTATTATTATTATTCACGAATAAACAAGAAAGTTAAAAACTTTGCCTTATAATTTATTATGCTGATATTATATTAATTATATGTAATTAAATGTATAATATAAATAAATCGTAGATACTAAGTTTTAAAAATCGCTAAATAAGAATAAATTTGAAGAAAAATTGTATTTTAGATAGTACATTATTTAACAGTTATTATTTTTGAAAATTGCATTGTATACCTAATAAGCGGCTCATATAGATTGTACAACTTTGTTTGATACGATCTCACAAACAATTATCGTAACGTGTATAGTATTATTGTACAACGCGTATGATATTCAAATGTTCCAAATAGTAAAATAATAGTAAACAATTAATATACAACAATAATGTGATAAGAAACGAAACACGGATTGTCACGATGCGCCACTGACGCAGCCACCGGCCACCGCACTAAAAACCTGTTTACACCGCACTGCAATTGGTCTACGTGACAGTTGTCGAAATTAAATACCAATTTATTAATGTTCTTAGTTCTTTTCACCATCTACCGATAGTTTAATTTTGGACCACCGAAAAATCGCCCGGTGAGCAATCTATAGTATTTATAATCAATGATATTACTATTTAATGTTATTGAATCCCAAGATGACGAGACGAAGCTCGCTACTGATCTTATTAAATCGTTACACATTGGTGTTCCTATCACTTCAGCTGTTCGTCTTGGAAAGCAGTCGAATAAACCGATACCTATTAGAATCGAATTTGAGTGTCCTGAGTCGGTCTTTGCAGTCTTAAAATCTAAGAAAATATTATCAACAAACCAATTTCGGAAAAACATTTGGATTACAACTGATTTAACTGTTCTACAAAGGTCAATCCTATAAGACCTAAAAAAGAACGGGATAGAAGAAATAGTTGGAATAATGGGATTTGGTTCATAAAATATGTTCGCGGTTCATCTACGTTGGCTCAAAAAAACTGATCTGCGGCTCAAGTACACCCTTCATTCAATCGTCATGTAATATAAATAATCTATTCTATGTAAATTTTAACCATAAGTTAAGTAATATTTGTAATACGTTACTGGCTATTATCAAAATGTCCGCGGCCTAAAATCAAAACTATCTACAGTTCGTATTAACCTTGCTTCCTTAAACCATTACGATTATTTTATTTTATCTGAAACGTGGTTCACAAATGATATCGATAGTAATGAACTTGGTATGATCACAGAATAGGTTAAATCAGAAGGGACACTCTCGAGGTAAACAAAAACGTGGCGGCCATGTTCCCGTTGGCTACTTTTATCAATTAAGTGTTATCAGTGAATTTGAGTCACCAAGATAGGGAAAATATTTGAAAATAATATATAAATACAAATTACGATTAACAATTTCCAAGTATACAATATAGAAATCTATCTAAGACACTACTCATAACTGGCAGTGAAGTGATCTCATTAGTATAATTTAATTATTTTAACATGACTAATATATTGATCATGTTTTATTTTTCAGAAATATTGCACATTCTGCTTTTGCTTCTCCAGCTTTGACTTAATTTCATGCAAGTGGGATCAACTACTATTATTTTTTCTCAACATGCCATCATATTCCTGCAATAACCTTGCTTCTATCTTTTCCTCCAAATTTGACTTTCATAATTTCTTTTTATTTCAACATGCTGTTTCAATCCATTCTATTCTAGTACCTCTCTCCTTTATTCAAGCTTGCCTTCAACAACTTGTGTTATATTAGCTTTCAAAACTACATCAGCTGCATTTTAGCTTCTAATAAATAAAATATATTTTGATATTATAAAATGTGTTTTTTTTTTCTATCATGTATTTAATATGAGTATACCTTCCTAATTATGTATTTGATTAATACTTATCGTAAACGGTTAAGGATTTTAAAATTAAGAATTTTAAGTAAGTGATCAATTAAAATAAAACTAATTAGATTTAAAATATTTTTGGAAAAAATTGTATTTAACATTTTGTTTTTCTGGTATGGTCACACTGATTAGCCAACGGGAAGATGGCTGCCACGTTTTTGAATGTTGGGTATCTTTACTGTGTTAAATTTTATCAGTGTCCGGGCCCTGGTATGATTGACTATTCTGTGTTTCGTAATGGTCGAAATGATCTGAATAATGACCGTTCTAAAGGAGGTGGCGTTCTTATAGCTATACATAATCGTTTTTGCCCTAAAGTTCTTACCTTATCAAATGTTTCACTAGAATGCTTAGCCATTACATTCAAATCAAATAATTGTAAAATTATTATTGTGGCTATTTATATCCCTCCAAATAGTTCTGTTGATGTATATATATGCCAATGTGCCGAGATAGAGAACTTAAGGCTAATCTTCTCCGACTATACTTTTATTATAGTTGGTGATTTCAATTTACCTGGGATAAAATGGTCTAATCAGAATCACGCTATATTATCTGGCAGTACCTCGGATAAACCAAATGTTCTTGCTGAGACTATTGCGTATAAGCAGTTTTATCAACACAACTTTATTCTAAATTATAGAAATAATATACTAGACTTAGTAATATCCAATAACAATACTTTAGAAGTATCAAAGTGTTCGTTTCCATTAATTTCTGTTGACGTGGCCCATCCCTCACTTCAAATAAATGGTCCAAATTTTGTTCCATCTCTTAAAACGCCATTCCCGTCTCCAGAGCCTAATTTTAGACGTGGTAATTATGAATTGATGAATGCTTACTTTAATAATATTGACTGGGACTCTTTATTGAGTGACACGTTAGATTTTTCTGTCACCGTATCTAATTTCTATTCAGTCATTCATGATGCAATTAACTCGTTTATTCCTAAAATCCATAAACATAAAAACCAGTACCCTCAATGGTATAGAAGGGAACTAAAATCTTTAATATACAATAAAAAAAGTTTACATAAAGAGTTTAAAGTTACAAAAGATCCTCATATCTACAATGGATTTTCGAGATTACGTAGTTTATGCAAACGGGAATTTAAATTGAGTAACTTGCGCTATTTACAAAGAATCCAATCTAACATTACCTCTGATCCAAAGTCTTTTTGGCGATACATCAATGGTTTAAAAATAAATAATTGCATACCACAAACTATGATGCTTGAAGATAAGTCATCAACAGGTGGCCCTGAGGTCGCTAATCTTTTTAAAGAATTTTTCAGTTCGGTTTATTCTACTAACAAATTGAATATTGGTGAATGTCTTGGTTATTCAAAAAACAATTCAGATTTATACCAGGTACAACCATATAATATTACCTTCTCTGTTAGCGAAATCTTTGAGGCCATTAATTCTTTAGATTTAAATCCATGCCCTGGTCCAGATGGTGTTCCTAATATTATGTTTCGGTCATGTATCTTTTCGTTATCTGCTCCTTTATGTATATTATTTAATCGTTCATTAATTGTTGGATCCATCCCCTCCCAGTGTATAACCAGTTTTATTACACCCATTTATAAATTTGGTAACAAAAGCTTAATAGATAATTACAGACCGATTGCAAAACAATCATCTCTACCAAAATTGTGAAATGAATTAGTATCAAAAGCATTAAAATTGTCTTTTAAAACCATTTTAGATAATAATCAACATGGATTTAGGAAAGGGCGTTCTGTGGAAACTAATCTTCTCTGTTTTTATAATTTCATGGTAAATTCTATGGAATCCGGAATTCAGACGGACGTTATTCATACAGATTTCAGCAAGGCTTTTGATTCAGTTAACCATTCAGTGTTAACTGCAAAATTAAAGATATACGGCTTATCTGATCATTTGTTAACTTGGATTAGTTCTTACTTAGTGAATCAAGTTCAACAGGTGAAAGTAAATGGTTTTCTATCTAATAAAATACCAGTACCATCTGGTGTTCCCCAAGGGGGGCATTTATCACCACTGTTATTTGCTTTATTTATTCTTGACATAGGTGCCTGTTTCAAATAATGTAAATACCAACTGTTTGCTGATGATCTCAAGATTTATGGAAATGTCGTCACAATTTATGATCATTATAAAATTCAAGATGACCTGAACAGATTTTGTGATTGGTGCCAATTAAATGGGTTAAAACTGAACACTGCTAAGTGTTTCAAAATGTCCTTCTCTTGTTCAAGATCCAAATTAATTAATGACTATCATCTCTTTGAAAACCACATTGAGGATATAAGTATCAGTAAAGATCATGGGGTAGTTTTTAAAACTGATCTATCATTCAAGTCACATGTCGAACATATCTGTACGAAGTCCTTAAGAACTCTTGGCTTCTTAATTAGGAATACCAAAAAATTTAAGAACGAACAGTGTCTAAAAACATTGTATATTTCTTTAGTTAGACCTACGTTGGAATACTGTTCAATTATTTGGAACCCCTCACAAGTCGGTTTGAGTCAGTTTCAGCCATATCTTTAGACTTGTGTCCAGCATTAGCAATGAACAATAAAAACCTTTCAACTGGTACCCCATTTGGTTGTACATACCTTATGGCAAAAACAAGCCGATCTATATGAGCGATATCTGGTGTTGAATCGATTATTATTGAGTAATACTTGGCATGTTTAATTTCTTCAATAATTGAGTTTGTCATTTTATGCTTTATTTGAATGATAATCTCTTCATATATAGCTTTTGATAAATATGTTGGTACTCCTTTACCTGCATTGCCATAACGACCAATATGGTTTGCTAAAAATTGGTCAAAACGAGCTACTAATTGTAAGGCTCCAAGAAAATTTCCATTATTCTGTTCATAAATTTTCTCATTACTTCCACGTTATGCTAATCCTCTTGAAGCCAAAAATTTAATAGTCTCAATGATACGTATTAATACTTCTTTCCAATACTTTGTTTCATTTTCTATTTGTTCTATTAATTCCTGATCTATTCTACCAGTAAGTTTTTGTCGGCTCATAAAATTTAAAATATTAGTCTTATGTTCTTTTGATTGTTCATGAGAAGTTAGACGTTCAGATGCATTTTTCCAATCATTAAATCCTTCATTAGAACCGAATTGCGTATCGCTCCCAAACAATCTACATGGTGCACAAAATAGACAACCAATTTTTGGAGAATAAACCAGCCACTTACAGTGAACAATTTATTTATTTTCAAGTTTTTTAATAAAAAATGTTTTGGAACAGAATCTATTGACATTACTATACATTCGAGAAGATAATGAAAAATTACAATCTATATTTTGAACATAACCATTTCTGGTTATGTAATCCTGATGATAATTATCAGATTTCCATTCAATTGGATCATTCAATTTTATAGTCTGATTTTCACGTAAAATGGTATCATTAACATTGCTATTAATTGTGTTAGAAACAATATTAGGAGTAATTTTTATTTTGTCTTCATTATTTACAATAGATTCAATATTTTGATCATTTTTGTTTGAAGTAACAAACAGGCTGTCAGAACTTTTGGTAATAAAAAAAGAAGTCAATATTTGATTTGTATCAATTATGTGTTTTATTTCTTCATCTTTTTCATTTTTTTTTCTAGCATATGGCGTCGTTTTTGATGAAAACGTACATAATAATTACCTAATTAACATTCTTAAATAAAATATATAATAAAATATATGTGATATGATAAACACAACAGTTCCCTTAAGATTAATAAACGTCGTAACTTAACTTAAATTAAACAGAATAAATAAAATAAATAACAGATACCAATTTAAGTAGAAAAATAAACTGGAACAATACTATTCAAATATATGGAGTATCAAAATAAATTAGTAGGTTGCTGTGGTAACATATAGTTATTGTGTGATAATGAAATGGTGTGACTGAAAGTAATGATACAAATATGAGTTTGCCCACATTCTAAAGGTGTACTTCAAGGTTACGTAGCCAATCTTGTGCCTCACTACCGCCTTTGTGGAGCTCTGTTATTCCTCTTTCGTATTTTGTCCGTGGACATGACAAGATTCAATCCCTAAGATTTGATGACCGCTACCTCCGCTAGAGCGCGCTTTGTGCAAGAAAAATCAGTTTTTTTCAAATAACTCGGTTATTTTTAAGATTATAAAAAAATACCTATATACTATATTATAGAAAAAGTAATTGCCTATAAAAAATGTATCTACAATATATTTTGTGGGAGCAATATTTACCTTGATAATCGCACATGAAATATCATAGAATTGGTAATTCCTGTCTTATGACGTCCGTAATCGTGACTAACACAGTTTTTTCTTTGTATTAGGTTTATTTTTATAAATGAAACATTTTGAATTTATTGCTATATAACTTGCTATATAAATTGCTATAGGTATATTGCTATATTTGTGTTTTTATTGGTTATAAATAGTATAATATATTATATTTTGTATATTATCCTATTATCATGGCTATCATCGAAAGACCTATTATTCTTACTATAATATATCCCGTGGCCCGTACAAAATATTTCTTTAAATAACTTTTATTATCGCTAATCAGTTGCCGTCACGTTAATCTACTTCAGTGGTTCAGTCGTATGTGTGTAATGTAATAGAGCTTATCGTGCCAATACGTCGCGTATAATTTATTATATTGTTTTCGATCTAATTTATATAATTTTAATTTATTCATAGATTATTTTTTATTTGAAAGTAGAATATAGAAGTAGATAAATAATATGTCTTTAAGTAAGTGTTGCATTTGTGAAAATCTAATTTACTTGGAAAGTGACGTAGTAACTTTAAAATTAATAAATGCGAGTAAACAAAGATTTGACGGTAAGTGGTTAAAATTTAATGAAACTATAAAAGTACACTCAAAATGTCGTAAGGATTACACCCGACCCCAAAGTATCAAAGCCGCAATCAATGCACTAAATGCAGCGAAGAATTTACATGGTACCAGTTACATCTCACCAACAAAAGGAAAACTAAGGTCAGCTATACCAGAATTTAATTTTAAGTTGCAATGTTTGTTTTGTGATGAAGTTATAGATGACGAGTTTTTTAAAAAAGAAAAAAAAAAAAAATTGAAAATCGTAGGGCTATTCATGAAGTCCAGAGTTTAGAAATAAAGAATTCTACTTTAGACATTGCGATTAAAAGGGGTGATGATTGGGGTAAAAATATTGTTAATCGTATTACTAATGTGTTAGATTTAGTAGCGGTTGAGGCTAAATACCACGGAGACTGTCATAAAAAGTTTTTTACTTTGCCTAAACAAGGAACAAAACGTGGTAGACCCACAAGTGAGGAACTAAATATTGCGATGGAAAAAATATTCGAAATTTTGGAAAGCAGTGATGAATGTCAATATGCAATTGACGATTTGATAAAAAAGGTCCAAGGTGATTGTTATGAGCTCGAAATAAAGTCTGTTGTCGCTCGTTTGAAATTAAAATATAAAGATGACGTTATTGTGTCCACTTCTAAAAAACAAAAAACTACTATCTGTTTTCGTGACACGGGTTATAAAATTTTAACTAATCTATGGTATACTGAAAAAAAAGTGACGAAAATGAAGAAAAGTTACGGATTGTAGAGACTGCAGCTAAAATTATAAGGGAAGAAATTAGATCTCAAGTTTATGAGCTGGATACTTATCCTTCGTCTGACAATTTTTTATGTGATTTGCAAAATCAAATTCCTGAAGCTTTTAACTTATTTCTTCAAACGCTCATTAAAGAAAAAAATGGAAAAAATGAAAAAAAATTACATAGGAAACGTACCGCTGCGGCTCATATTATAATAGCTGCAACCAGACCTAGGTCATTTTATTCTCCATTACTAATTGGAACCTCCATTTACTTACATAGAAAATTTGGGTCTAAGGATTTAATTTCAATGATGTCAAGTATGGGACTTTGTGCAACATACAATGAAGTAATGATTTTTGAATCGTCAGTCCTAGTTAGCGCACAGCCAACTTTTATTTCTGGGGCATTTTGTCAGTATATTTTCGACAATGCGGATCATAATACTAATACATTAGATGGCTTAAATACATTTCATTCTATGGGTGGCATACGTTGTATTACACCAAAACAGTTTGTAAAATCGAGTGGTCCGATAAATCGATTAAAATCAATCATACCATCAAGTAAAGTAGGTACTATACATCAAATTGCATGAAATGATAAATTATCAGTAGAATGGGGCTGGCATGTAAAAAATGACTTATTATTGCCAATACCTCTAAAAGGTCCTTTGATTCCCGAAATCTTGTTAAATTTAATTACGTGTAACTGCACAAAAGGTTGCACTGCTAGTTGTGGATGCCGAAAACATGGGCTAAAATGTTCCATGATTTGCGGATACTGTAAAGGAAATTCTTGCCTTAATGCAATGGAAGCCATTGATGAAGATGATATTGAATCAATACCAGATGAAGATAATAACAACTTAAAAAAAGAAACCGAGAAAAAAAACGATGCTAATCAGGTATATATTTAAAACAATTAATAGGATATTTTGTATACAAATTATTTCGGTGTTATGTTATTCTAATAGGTGCATTCCAGTTATGATGATACACCTACCACTAGTGTTCAAAAACGAATCAAATTTCAATAAAATTAAAAGAATATTTTACTATAAATTAAGTTTTATTTAATTTGATATTTTTTCAAGCAGTTGCCATAATTGTAAGGTATACGTATACCTGTACAGGTTTTAATCAATATTAATTCTTATTATTATATTATATACCTACTACTATATTGTGTAATAGTTATTTTATGTTTAAATAATAACTATAAATTATTTAATTGTAACGTTTTCATTCAAATTAATGTCATGATAATTATGAAACAATAAAATGTTCATTTATAAAAATATAATACAAAGAAAAAACTGTGTTAGTCACGATTACGGACGTCATAAGACAGGAATTACCAATTCTATGATATTTCATGTGCGATTATCAAGGTAAATATTGCTCCCACAAAATATATTGTAGATACATATATTTATAGGCAATTACTTCTTCTATAATATAGTATATAGGTATTTTTTTATAATCTTAAAAATAACCGAGTTATTTGAAAAAAACTGATTTTTCTTGCACAAAGCGCGCTCTAGCGGAGGTAGCGGTCATCAAATCTTAGGGGACTTTTAGTATGTTACTAAGTACCCTTCAATAAAGGTGTATACCAAAATTCAGCTTTCCTGCTTTTTTTTCCGCTATTTGTCAAAATTGATTCTAATTTGCTTGAACTATTGTATTTATTGCATTATTAAATACTTCATAAAAAATAATTTATAAAAAAATTATTATAAATATAAATAAAAAATAATTTTTGGTTTGTACCTACTACCACGTATACTTTTTTATGACAATTTTTAAGTATTTTATAAATATGATACAGTTACACATATCAAAGCCATCTATTCTTTATATAAGATCTTACCTTTCTCCTACTTAATACGTATTTACCTATGAATTACGATGTGTAATAACATAATTACTTATACTATATAAATTATTATAAATTTATTAAACAAAATCAAGTTTTCTATGTTCAAGTCTTTTTTTGGATTATTATATTGTAAAATGTATGTATTATGTCGAATAAGAGAGGGTTAAAACTTAAACTTCTAAACCTGTCTTTTAGGCAATTATAAAGCGAGAGTATAATTTTATTCGGTAGATTAAATTGGTATATATATAATCAACTACGAACTACTTGCAATAAATAATTATCGTATTTTGTTATGTAGTTACACTTTAATTCATAATTTTGTATTTTGTATTATAAAATATATTATATTATATTTTTTTTTGTCGTCAATACATTTTTGTATGTGAATAGGTTCACGTATATCACTTTTTAGTAATCTTTTCCCAAATTGAGGATCTACGATTTCTGGGAGCAAACATTCTCTGTAAAACCTAAAGATCATAAATATTATAATTTATACAATTACGATTATGATAAAATAATATATTTTTATTACATAATATAAAATTAAATCTTACAGTGTTAGTTTATTTTCCATTTCTGTCCGCCAAAATGTTTCATCGAAATGTATACATTCATATTGTATCCAATTTGGTGTATAAACAAAAAAATAACAAAAAATTTGTTTTTGGCAAATTCTAAGTTGTCCCATGACCTGGTAGAAATAATAACTGTCCTTTTAAAGGGACATTTTTCCATTTACTAATTCTACATAAAGAAGCTAAAAAAAATAAAAATAAATGAATAATTATAGTTTTTTAAAATTATTTACCTATACATCTTTTTAAATTTTAATTTGCATCATTTCATCGATTATAAGTAAATTGCCACTAACTTGTTTATTGTCTATGGCTTCTTTTATATTTCTTGTATGTTTAGCAGCATAAGGACATTTAATTTCCACAAGAGCTTTATTTACAATTACACCATCTATAAAAAAAATATAATAATCATTATTATTAATTGAAGATATTTATAATACAATTATACCAGGCGATGCTCCAAGAAATGGTATTTCATGATCCACAAAAAATCCACAAGAATCTATATTTTTTTTTAAATTTATTGGAAGCTTGAATTAATGCTTCTGATTCAAACTTTTTCCCATATTCCAATTGTTTAATATTTTGAAACTGTGTACCATATAATAATGTATGTACTGTATTTTTGCACGATGTGGTTCGCCTCATTTTACACACTTTTCCAAAATTGGACGCAGTAAGACGATTTCTTCTTTCATTAAACCATTGCTGGAAATTCCTTTGATTTCTTGTACTTGCTTCTAACTTCTGATATTCCTCGATATTTAATTTTAATTGTAAAATGAATTGTTCCTTTTTAATTTCTAATTCTTCATTACTTAGTACAGCTGTTCTCAACCTTCTTTCATTCGCGTACCCCTTGACCTAACACCACTATTGCACGTACCTCAAATTTGGAATATACATAATGGAAAGTAATTATAATAATAATAATAATAATAATAATTTTAAAGAAAAACTTGGAAATATTTATTTGTTTTAATAATAGCTTGCGCCATACAATTTTCATAAAAAATAATTATATCAACTTCACAGTTTAATTTTAATGTGAACCTTGAGATTGTTTGCTTGAACTTAATTTTTTGAAATCTGGTTCCACACGTGACAAATAAACCCGTAAGTCTGAACTTACAGACAGTTTATTACGATACTTATTTTTTATGAACGTGTACGTATAAATAAGGCCGTTTCTACCAACACAGTGCTTGTGAACGGTAGCAGAACATTGAATGCTTTTCATGATAACTCAGGATATTCTTCTTTCACATCAGCCCAAAAGGCGATAATAGATTTCTCTTCAAATGCTGCCTCAAGTGAAGAATCCGTTTTTAGTTCTATGAGTTTTTCTTTTTTTTTTTTTTACTGATAAAACTGCTGACTTGAAATGGTTTTCACTAAAAGAGAATGCGATCCAGTGGTCTTCATTTTCACATTTGGAAAGTATTTTTCATAAGCTGCTATGAGGCCATTCAAATGTTGAATAACTAGTTTTTTGATGTCTTGTGATAGGATCATATCAGTTTCACAGAGGAGAAATTGTCTAAAAATAATATACTAAAATTCATCTACTATTGAATTATCTACATTTTATAGTGTTTATATTATTATAACGATAAAACCATATCCCATTAATTACATATAATATCGCAGACTATTCGTACTGTAATAAGTATACAATTATTAAATTGTACTTCATTAATAGCAAACTATTTCAGCTACATTAAATTTCACTTTTTTCGCCATTACTCGATTTTTTTCGCGTACCCCTTGATATCATGTCACGTACCCTTAGGGGTACGCGTACCCCAGGTTGAGAACCGCTGACTTAGTATATCGTTGTCTTAGTAGTATATATGTACCAATCCTGGGCCACTTTTGATATTTATTGGTATTTTTCACTTAAAACTAATTTATTGATATTTTTCACTTAAAACTAATTTATTGATATTTTTGACTTAAAACAAATTAGTTGGTATTTTTCACTTAAAACTAATTTATTGATATTTTTCACTTAAAACTAATTAATTGATATTTTTCACTTAAAACAAATTGTTGATCTTTTTTCACTTAGTTTTTTTTAAATATTTATATTATGATCAGTGGTCTTTTTAACTTAGTTTTTTTAAAAAATATTTATATTATGGTCTGTGGTCTTTTTCACTTAGTTTATTTTTCTCTAATCATTTATATTATGGTCTGTGGTCTTTTTCACTTAGTTTATTTTTCTCTATTTTTTTGAGTTATTATTTTTGATTAAATTATTAATATGGTCAATGAAGTTTTCTCTAGATATTCCTGTTTTATAATGGCCCCAAGCTAAAGTATCAATTCCATTTTCTAATATAAATCTTTTATCATCATGAGCACTGAGTGCTGTTTTATTTTGTTCGATTGTACAAATGTCATAGTTTTTTGTTCTAAAAATATTTTGTTTAACACTTAGAGATTTTTGAGGTTTTAAATATTTTTTAAAATCATTATGACATATTTCTTTATCAACCACACATTTTTTTACTCTTTTAGCTTTTTTGACTTCTTTCCCTGTACTATGTTCTGTGAAGGAATATAATTTCGATCGTAGACCAATAAATTCAGCCATTATTTTACCATTAAGCTCATCTTTGAATTTCCCTATAACTTTCTTGTTAACTAATGGTATATTATAAATATCATCCAAAGGATAATCAGATGTATCATAATGGTCTATATCATTTTTCATATCTTGATAAAAATCATTTGTTTTCACTTCTATTATTAGAGAATCTGTATCACAATATAATAATCTTATTTTATCACCGTATTTCTCCTTCAAAACATTATAATAAAAATCATACATTAATTTTTTAGAAATGTCTAATATAGTCATCCCAACATAAACTGGCTGAAACAATTTAGTCGAAGTTCTTTTCATATGTATTGCAGCTAAATTTTCTGTGAAAATCGTAGCTCTATCGAAATTTGGTTTCGCAACTAATTTTTCTAATTGCGAAGCATTTGTTACTAATCTAATATCAACATGATTTCTTACATTCATCATTGTCCTACCGAAAACACTGTTATTCATCAATTTATAGAAATCTTTTTCAAAATTATTTCTAGCTTTTGTTCTAAGATTTGTGTTTAAATCAATGTAAGGTTTTAACCAAGGAGATTGGTCAAACTCCAATATTTTATGAATTTTCTCTATTCTCAAACCATTACGAATATGTTCTTGTAATGTTATGTAGTGGACGACATACTTTTTTTTATCATATAAATTTAGAGTAAGTTTAGGTAATGGAACACCGTCGAATTGATTTTCTGGAGCAAAAGGGAAATCTGAATGTTTATCATGAAGTTCTTGAGGATAAGTTAAATCAACCTCGAAAATATATCCTCTAGAGGAATCTACACTAAGATTTAATATATCTGTTATTTTTTCTGGATCAATCCATTTAAATCCTCCAGAAGGTAAGTATTGAGACATTGCCCATCCATAAAGATTGTTTGCGTCTAAATATTGCAAATAAACAGAATCTTTATTTTTATTAAATTTTTCCATCATGTATTTATTGTTTGCTTTGGAATATCTAACACTACATTGAGTCATCCCTCCTCTCAATTTTTTTGATTTTCGAAACGGTTCTCGAAATAAAAGTGAGTAAAGGGGAAAAACGTCGATTTCGCGATTTTATTATTTTAAATAATTACGAACGACGATTTCTACCAGAAATATTGCTCTAATTTAAAAATGCCTTGAGATTTTTTTTGTTGCATTTTGGATCTTAATTCTTATGGTATACCTAAGTTCCGAAAAATTTTAGCCATTCACAAGCTATTTATAAACACTTTAATTTTGGGAGTTTTTTTGTTGTTATTCGGTTAAAAACCGTCGTAAAAACTTGAAATTTGGAATGTAGACCTATATTGACTTTTCCTAGGCATGTTAAAATTTTCAAAACATTTGAATAACTTTTGAGCTGTATATAGAATAATATAAATAAATAATTTATAATATAGCTATAATTTATCAGATAATATTATAATTGCTAAACATAAAAACAATCGATTATGATTTTTATGATTTTCTAATTTTAGTTTTGTGCCCGTGAAGGCCATAATAAGGCCATCACATGGAAGTTACTAAATATATTCACAATCTATTTTTTCTCTTTTTTTATTTCTTCTTGTATCTCCTTTAATATATTGCCTCTAAAAGGAGTAAATTTGTATAGTTATGTTTAAATATCTATTTTATATCACTAATCATAGTCAAGTTAACTAGGTATATATTGAATTGTATGTACACTCTCTTGTCTTCGGGCGTAAGTAAATAAATAAATAAAAATGTTTTAATATTACAATCGCAAGTTAAAATATTATTACCTACACGAATCACGAGTCATTGACTATAAATATAATATAGGAATATTATACATATTTTATTAATTTATACGTATTTTTAGATTTCAATGACCGCTAAGAAATGTCAACCCCGTGCGTACGCTTTTACATAATATTGCATCCAAATAATAATTAATATAATAGGTATTATTTTTTAGTGATGTTAGTTTTAGTGTTTTAGTGACGAATCCTGATTTTTTAGGTCAAACCGAACGTACCAAACCAAGCTCGTTACATATATCTGTACAATTTTTTTAAATCAAAATATTATAAATAATACCTTCGTGTAACATGTCTGGTTGTTGATCAACCTGAATAATATCATCAATATCGCTTTCTGATTCATATTCTTTTGAGTTTATAGAACTTATCTCTGCTAGTTCATTTAGAATACGCTTCGTTTATTAAATACGCTCCGCTTCGTAGATATACTCCGTTTCTGTGAGTTACTCATGTTTTTTACATAAATTATAAATAACAAATTACCAATATAACTTCTGTAAATAATTAATGCTTATAAGTTATAAGTCAAAGTCATAAATCATAATATTATATGTGGTAAGTACTCATATAATAGTCACTTGACTTAGTGATGTTATTGTAATTTTTTACTGGAGTATATATACGCATTAGTTCATAGGCATAAATTGAAAAGGGGTAGCACCACCACAAAAAAAAATGTATAGGTCTTAAGTTAATTTTTAATGTTAACGTGTAATACTATATTATCATAAGGCTTTCAAAGTAGCTTATCAAATACCTATGAAATTACTATGATAATAGATATTGAAAATATAATATTTTACTTCTTATCATGTTTAAAACATATTAATGCGTTCTGTACTGATAATCAACTATGATTATAATAGTATTATTTTGATTGCACATTAGATTTAAACATAGACCGGCCCTCTTCACGTCTCCACCGTGTCACGATAGGTAGCGCTTTTCGGTTACTGAGTTACTCTGATACGATACACAAATTATTGTATCCATGACGTTATCACTTAATTGTGATATTATCATAGACCTTTTACTCATAGACGGAGCATCCTGGTAGGATGCGGGTGGGTGGTGCGTTCATTTCTAGCGTGCCAGCAGTGATGCCATTCCTTACGACCAAAAACATTGTTATTAACGCTTGTAATATATTACAACCAACAACAACCATGTAATATATTATTATTGTAATATTATAATATTAATTATTCTTATAATTAATTTAATTAATTTTTATTATTATTATAATATTTAGTAACAGCTATTTTATTAATTAAAATTATTATCATGCATATTTCCAACTCTTTTCCTATAAATGAATATTTTTTAAATTACAAATTTGGACCGCGTATATTATATTTTCTTTTAAATCGGTATTTAAGTATTTTTAATATTATTTACACAATAAATCAAATTCATATATACATATTAATGTAAATTTATTTCATTAAATAATCGTAAAATGTGATAAATTTTACATTAATCTTGTTACTCATTCCGAAATTTTATTAATATAATTTATTATTACCTCTTAGATTTTTGGAAGAACTAGAATGTAGCTTAATTCGATCAGTTGATGCATTTAATTTGTAATTTGCATCTATATATAAATATGAATTTAATTGTAAATATTATTATATGGTCAATTCAAATACATACTTAAAAATGCAAAATATTTAAAATACAAATTACTTTCATGTTCTTTATTTGTGGATAGTGGTTTATTGGGTGACCAGCCTGGTACCAATTTAGACTTTATGTGTTTAATTAATTTTTTTGGTAAGTCTTTTTGTGGTAATAAGTGTTGATCGTTGAGAGATCAGTATCATCATTAGCTTTTTCATCTGAATACAAAATGAAATAATTTAAAAAAAGTCAACTATTATACCATATATGTTTATTTAACCATCATAAATGGGCATAGATGAAGTTGATGATGTAGGTGAATTAATAATATTGCTGATGTTAAGTAAATCATCTTCTGCATCAGTATTTGTGAAGTCCGACCTATACCTAGCACCGTCTGCTACATCTCTAGCGTTTGTTAGTGACCCTATTTAAAATTATTCATTACAAAATTAGTAATTAATAAATCAAAACATGGCAATTACAGTTTTAAAGTATTTACCCAAATTTTTTTTTAGTATTCGTACTTTGAAATACTTAAAGTCTATTTCATTTAGCATGTGTTTATTTTGAATGTACTTGATAATGCATGCTTTATTGTGAGGCCAAGCACATAAATTAACACCAGGCGTTTTACCAGCCTTTATCCAAGTACTAGGAACTGCTTCAACCGAGTTATCATTGAGGAAATGAACAACAGAGTAGGATGACATTATTTTTTAATTAATTTCTACCTAAAATAAATAAAAACAATATGTTTCTTAAATATTAATTATAATTAACTTATATCAAAATATTCATTGGACAATACAAGTATAATTATATACATAACAAAGATTATTTTTACAGAATACAGATATATGCACTATTTAAATATTACATTAATAAATAAGGTTTTAAAAATTTCATAACATAAAATTAAAATTCACTATTAGAATATAATATAGGGATAGCAATTTTTACATTATCAGAGTCATTAAAAATCACATATTTTTTCAGTTTTATTTCTTGAATATTAATTATTGTTTTATAAATACTAGATAAATTATCAACTACAGCTATACCTAATGTTAAACTATTGATTGGTTTAATAAAAAATGGTTCAATTTTATCAAAATATTTAATAACAAGTACATTTTTAGTAATATTTTCAACTTTACAAATATTTAATTTATTCTCTTTTGATTTAAATCCAATATAACAATTAGAACTAGAAGTAGTATTAATTTTGAAGTTGCTCATTATCATAATTTTAAATTGAGGCCCAGAACACTGCTCAACTAATGGCCCCTCATCATGTAGTTTTTTAAGCACTATTTCATTATTGGAAGATAAGGAAATTTTAGGCTCAGTAAAAGTTAAAAATTCATCATATCTTTTGACAACTTGCTCTAAGTGTTTTTCAAATTTTCGTACCATTTTTTTTAAACATTTCAAATAATTTTCAAATGGAAAACATGAACAGTTATCCAGAGTTCCATATTTACGGTAATCGTCAGTTATGTGCAACAATCCATGAATATTATGACTCATAAATTGTTTTCCATATATTTCACCAAATTTATTTACAAAATACTTTAATAATCGTTCAGTAAAATTAATCAGATTTATGTCTATATTTGGTGTTAAAAGAATTCTAAAGCAAATATGTAAGCATATAAAATGTGAGTAACATGGTTCACTAATAACATTTTTCAAAACAATCGGACCTGTATATAGAAGGAATAACCTATACTCTGTAGCCTTCCATCTTAGAATTTATGTGAGGCTTCTAGGAGTTCTAGAAAAATCATAAGTCATATTAGGTTTTAGAGATAAAAGATGACTGGAAATGTTTTGTACTTTAATATTTTGTAAACGTACAGACAAGGAGGAAATTTTTGAAATGGCCCAACCACAATAAAATAAGTTTTTTTGTTACTCCTAAACACACAAGGTGCATATAGTCAAGAGGAAAGTCATTAACTATATCAATGTTAGGAACTTCAGTAATTAAAGATATTTTATCAGTCATATGATGTTCTTCATCGACTCAGTTTAAAAAAATTTAAGTGTGTCCTTTTTGTAAAATTTGTTTCTGGAAAGCAAACCCTGTTTTGAAAATAAATACCTTCAGTAGTACATTTTGTACAGGAAAAAAACCCATTATGACCTTTGCATTTTAAAATAAAACTTTTAGCAGGTGCATCACAACAAAACCCATTAACTTGTATGCGTTTTTGGCCAAATTTTGTAGATATACCAGTAGTAGACAATTCTTTGAGTTCATTTATGAAATTTTGAAGGAATAAATTGCTTTCTAAAGGTTTATCATAACCCCAATACAGACCAATTAGAAAAATATAATGTGAATTTAACAACTGTAAACATCCAAGAATAGGCCAAAATGTACTACAAGAACTCTTTGTAAGAGGTAACCCATCAATACCAATAAGTATTTTAATCGATTCATCATTGAACTGCACATAATTACTCAAATATTGTATTCCTTTAGCGATACCAAAATGATGATAACTTCCTGGGGGAATAGATTGAATATCCATTGGACGATTAGGATTAATTTTTAGTACAGTTCTAGCATCTACAGGAATATTACTAAAACATTTATGTGATTTTAAAGACTTTAACAATGCAGACAAAGCACTGTTTGTAATATTATATGTAACTGCCCATTTGGTAATTAATTTAATTATTAAATCTTCGTCATTCTTAAAAAAACTAAAATGGTTTGACTCCTCATCAGTATCACTATCAGAAACAGTATTAGATATTATATTATTATCTTCAACACATTGTGTGAATGAAGGAAAATTAAATTTATCTGAAATTAAATTAGATTCTTGACTTTCATTATCAATGACAATATTATTACTAACAATGCTTTGGTTATGCAGTACAGCTATATCATTTCTAGATAAAGTAGAGAGTATACTAGTTCTATAACCATCAATTATTTCAATTTCTTCTAAAAATCTACGGTTAGGTTTTTGAGGTTTTAAACATTTTATAAAATCATTATGACATATTTCTTTATCAACCACACATTTTTTTACTCTTTTAGCTTTTTTGACTTCTTTCCCTGTACTATGTTCTGTGAAGGAATATAATTTCGATCGTAGACCAATAAATTCAGCCATTATTTTACCATTAAGCTCATCTTTGAATTTCCCTATAACTTTCTTGTTAACTAATGGTATATTATAAATATTATCCAAAGGATAATCAGATGTATCATAATGGTCTATATCATTTTTCATATCTTGATAAAAATCATTTGTTTTCACTTCTATTATTAGAGAATCTGTATCACAATATAATAATCTTATTTTATCACCGTATTTCTCCTTCAAAACATTATAATAAAAATCATACATTAATTTTTTAGAAATGTCTAATATAGTCATCCCAACATAAACTGGCTGAAACAATTTAGTCGAAGTTCTTTTCATATGTATTGCAGCTAAATTTTCTGTGAAAATCGTAGCTCTATCGAAATTTGGTTTCGCAACTAATTTTTCTAATTGCGAAGCATTTGTTACTAATCTAATATCAACATGATTTCTTACATTCATCATTGTCCTACCGAAAACACTGTTATTCATCAATTTATAGAAATCTTTTTCAAAATTATTTCTAGCTTTTGTTCTAAGATTTGTGTTTAAATCAATGTAAGGTTTTAACCAAGGAGATTGGTCAAACTCCAATATTTTATGAATTTTCTCTATTCTCAAACCATTACGAATATGTTCTTGTAATGTTATGTAGTGGACGACATACTTTTTTTTATCATATAAATTTAGAGTAAGTTTAGGTAATGGAACACCGTCGAATTGATTTTCTGGAGCAAAAGGGAAATCTGAATGTTTATCATGAAGTTCTTGAGGATAAGTTAAATCAACCTCGAAAATATATCCTCTAGAGGAATCTACACTAAGATTTAATATATCTGTTATTTTTTCTGGATCAATCCATTTAAATCCTCCAGAAGGTAAGTATTGAGACATTGCCCATCCATAAAGATTGTTTGCGTCTAAATATTGCAAATAAACAGAATCTTTATTTTTATTAAATTTTTCCATCATGTATTTATTGTTTGCTTTGGAATATCTAACACTACATTGAGTCATCCCTCCTCTCAATCATTTCTCAATGAATAAATGCATATCATAATCTGTTAATAATTCCAATTTTACACCTGTTTTTCTGAGCATACAATTCCATGCAAAACCTGGAGTTGTGTAACACCACAAAGGATCTAACTTATAAGTTTCTAAAGAAAGATGGCGAAAATTTTCAATAATATCACTTAATAAGAAAACATCTATCTTATTATATAACATGGTAAATTCTCTGAGATTTTGTATATTAAACGCATTCCAAACTTCTTGAGCATTTTTATAATCATCGTCTGTTATATGTTTTTTTGTAAGAGAACTATAGAAAAGTTCTTTGGGAGGTAAACATGTTTCACTATACTTTTCGATGCAATCCATATACTCATAAGGATAAGATAATTTTTTAGTTATTAAATCTAGATGTTCTCTTGGAAAATGTTTTCCGAGTTCTTTAAACTGGTTTTTCTCTAGATTATTAGCTAATTCATCTAAACTGCAAGATAGAAATTTGAATGAATCTAAAAATCTTATCTCGACTTGATTTTTACAGACAATATTTGTTGTACTTTTTTTACAGAATTTATTCAAACATTTATTTTTCATACAAGCAGATGATTGGTAGTCCAAAATATTTGAAAAAGATACATATTTTTCCTCATTATCTGGAATCAAGTTAATTCTTTGATTATCGCCGTTGAATTCTTTTATAAATAAATGTGCGTCGTAACCTGAAAGGTTGTGGAATAAAACAGGAATAAATCTAGGAATTTGATGATTTAAATTACAATAAGAATGTGCAGCTCCTCTATAATTTCCAGTTAAATGATCATGGTCTCGAACTTTTCTCATATTATTTTTGAATTCAGTTTTTTTTTCCTTTTTTTCATACTCTGTAACAATTGTGGAGGTATATCCTCCATTTTTCTCTCACAAATATGACATGTTTTTGCGTTTTTAAAATTTTTCCATTGTTTTTTAGTCAACTCTTTCATAGGAACTTTTAAATCTAAATAATTTTCAGCAATATAAAGAGCTTTTTCTTTTATTTTTTGAACAAATACCTTAGGTGCATCCAATCCAAAGTATTCTTCACTTTTCTTCAAACTCCCATCTGAGTATTTTATATAAAATACGAAACTTATAGGAGTATGTTTTTGGTATGGGTTTATATACGAAGTATTATCACAAGGTTGACAATTCTGTATTTTTTCTAACATACACTCAAAGTCTGCGTAAATCGAAACAGGTACTTTTAAAGAATGATTATAATGAGAAAATTGAACAATATTATTGGAAGGTTCAGGTAAAATGACCTTGGTACATTTATTATGCATACAGTAAGTTTTATGTTCGTTTAATTTATCTTGTGTTTTATGACTGGTTAAACACATTTTACACAGAAAACGTTTATGTCCATCTTTGGAAATTTGATCATGTCCTACTAGTTTCCATAAATCTTTTATCCAACAATAATGCTCATTATTTTTCTCTTTAAGATACAACAAATCAATATGTTTCTCCTTCTCAATTTTAGTTATTTTAAGAGGAATAATTACTAGCTTGAACTCATCAATACAATACACATTTATAGAAATATTTAATCTATCAACTATTTTATGTATATCTGTTAATTTAACATGGAATTCAATATCTTTGAATTCTTTATCAAACACATTTTCCCATTTTTTATATTTGGAAACTCTCTGCGGATGATGTTCAGCTGGATATAATGCAGAAAGGAAGGCCCAAAGAAAACATTTATTATCCTCATTTTTCACATTTATAACGGCATGTTTAAGTTGAATAAATTTTGGAAGTTCTATATACGAAGCACCTCTTAGAGGTATAAATTTATTGATACACAATTCCAAGGAGACAATTTTTTGAAGACACCACTGTGATTGTTTAATTTGAAACTCTTGCATTTCATTTGTTAATTTAGTTTTCACTCCAAGATAGTAATCACTTCGATCAGTTGTTTTCAATATTATTTTATTCTTTGTTTTAAAATGTGTGTCCTTATACTCCATGGCATGATAAAATAAACAGGTATGTCAGCAACTTTGTGATAAGCACAATATGGCCGTCGGCTTGCGCCCATTATCAATTCTACGTTATCAACAAAATATTTTATATACATAGTAAATAGTAATCATGATAAAATAAACTTATATAATATATAAAGGTTTTAATTAATAATTTGATATTAAACATGAGTTTTAGGTAATGAATTTTTGCATTTTTTTTTTATTATTCTTTTTTAGATCATGTAGCAAATAATTATTCATTCGCATAAAAGTTCTTGTGCGAATCAAACATTGCATCACTTCTGATGGTAAATTCTTAATTTTTTCTTGTAACTTGATTGTCAAGTCTTTAATGATATTGGGTTTATTTGACAATACACCACCATGTAATTCTGTGAAATATTTTTCCAAAACATGAGCAGCGTTAGTTAATGTTGGTGATGGGACTGTAAGGTTTCCTTTTGACATATGTTGAATCCATGAACTTTCTAATGAAATCTGATCTTCTTCAGCCTTCAGGTATGGATATTTGTGGATAAAGCGATGTGCTACGTATCCAGCTACATATTCTACACATTCCTTTTCTATGTCACCAAATTCTTCATTTCCCATCTAAAATAATACATTTTCATTGACTTATTTTAATAAGTAATTAAATTTAAATAATGAGTATTCCATAGCCTAATTTTTATTTTATGTTTTGTATAGGCTACTAAACAAAAGAAATATTTTATTCAATTGACTAAATGAAGTTTGAAGTCATTCAATTACAGTAAATTAAGGAAATACAAATAAACTGAACTGTCAAATAAATCCGGGTTTGTAGATTTTTATAAAATTATTTTTTATAAACACTTACATTCTGTTCAAATTGATGATCCAAAATATTCATGTTCACATTTTTAATTGTAGGTATACCTTCAACATTCATTATACTAGCTAGTTCTTCATTTTTTGAACAGTCAGTTTCATTCATTAATACCTCAGACTGTGTAAGAATTTTACTCGAAAGACATTCTTCACCTAAAATTAAACTCTTTTCCAAACCATCAACAGTATTTCTTTTTTCAGTGTATGCTGCAGTCGAATGCTTACCGAGAATATACCACCTGAGACTGAAAAATTAGATTTGAATAATTGGTACGTATTATGTGGAAGTTATTAACATAAATGTAAAAATTGTTTTAATTACATACGCATATTTAAATTGCAACGGTGTAATATTATTGAATGATGCCCCACATATTCCTTTGAGGAAACTAAATAGATTTTCAACTACATCTTGATTGATTTTTCGAGTCATTATATATGATATATTATTACCCTTTAAATCATTCAGCAAGGCTTTTAATGACTTATTTGTTATTATTATACCTATGAATTACAATTTTGTACTATTGCGACTAATTTTAACATATTTCAATAAATATTGTAGAACCTACCTTTCTGGAATGGCAATAAACATTTTTTTTCATGTACTCTCATATTAGTTACAAAATCAGTCATTCTATCTAATAATTTGTCTTGTATTTCTATAGATAACCCATAACTAGCTGAATTGTTATCAATTTTTTGTTGAGTATTCAACAAATCAAACCAGTCATTAAAAAGCTGAAACACTTCTGAAGCCTATAAATATTAAAATTATTATGTAATTTTTGTTTGTAATTGAAACTTAAAAAGGTTTTTATTATTGTTGTGGACAAATTATTTTACTTGTAAATTAAACATGATTAAAATATAAAAATCATTTGTATTTATTAATTTATCTGTACCTCTTTCCAGTTATAATCAATAATTATATTTTTATTTCCACAGAAACTTAATGCTTTAGCGACACTATTAGAAAACAATTGAACGGCAAGCTTGACATTCATTCTAGATGCTCCTTCTACCATAATATGACGTTCAGACAATTTATATGCAAGTTTATAATCATTATTGCCATTCACTTTAAACAATTCCTTAATAACATTGACACCAATGTATTTACCATCCGGTAAAACAAAACCTCTATAAAAACCCATAATTATTAATTTAAAGAAACAAATTTCATTACAAAATATTAACTTATCAAGAAAATGATTTCTAGCCAACTTAATCAAGTGAGGAACATCAGCAAAAACATAAATATTTTGAGATGTTATTGGATGCAGAAATGATGTTTTTTCAACAGATATTTTTAAATGTCGCCATAACCCGATGTTGGATGGGCCCATATCATTCACTACTGCCACAACATTATATCTAATATTATATAATTTTACTATGATATCATTTAATAATGCTACAGTCATCGGAGTGTCATAATTATAGAATAGCGGTTGTTTCCATGGTGATATTAGTCCTGTTTAAAAAAATTATTTTGATAAATATTTGAATATGACGTATTAATGAATGAACTAAATGTTAGTCTAACAAATAGTCAGTTTTAATCTAACAGTTAGATAATAGAACTACCTCGAACAATGAGAGTCTGAACACACCTATGTGGACCAATCATTTGTTCATTTTTTTTATCGTAACAAATTCTTTTTGTAACATATGCTTCATCAAATGAAATAACAGTTAATTTTTCATTATCCGTTAGAGTTTCTCCTTAAATAATTATCGTTGACATTTTTAAATTAAATTATTATTATAGTTTTAATAATGAAAATACCTTTAGCTTTCATTAATGTTAATACATTATTTAACACTCCAGGTTCTACTGAAAAATGACTAGCCCAAGTCCTTAGAGTTGATAAACCTACGTTTTTTAATTTTTACATCTATTATTAATTTTCAAAGAAATTTAAAATGATTGAATACCTGGTAATGGAAACTGTTTCTTTTCTCTCAAATACCTGTACCCTTTTGGAGATACGCTCCTTAGTGATATTGCTTCGGCAATATCATCAGCAGTCCATTTATAAACTTTTTGGTTTTCATTAAGAATACAATCAATTTGTGTAGAAGTAAACAATTTTGAAAATATTTTATGGATACGCATGTGAACGTAAGACTCTATGTTATCAAAAAATGTTTTATATTTTTCTTTTTCTAATTGTTGAACTGTAATGATTTCTTTAAGTTTTATTTTTTCTTGTTTAAGTTCATAATTTTCTTTTTTATATGTATCAATAGTTATTTGTAGTCTACAGAAAGATAATAAAACAGTTAAAACATTGTACCTAGGTGATAAATAAATACAATTATTATCAATATGTTTAGTAACTGAGATCAATAAACACAATTATTTATGCATTACAACATGAATACTTGTTATTTATTTATCTATTAAGTATTATTTAACACAGAAAGCAAGTTAATTTAACTAAAATAAAATAAATTAATTTATAGAGCTTAAACAGAGCATTTGATTAAATCAAGAACTTAATATAATATTATTTGTATTTTTATTAAAATTTGTGGTTAGCTTCCCTTTAATATTTCTCTTTTTATCCGTATATCACAATAACACATTCTAAAATGAAAAACAAATTTTAAAAGCAATGCAATGTATTATAACAAAAAGTCTAGAAGAATTAACATAAACAACTGAACACATATAACATGCAACACAAATGGTACTTTTGAATTGTATCAGTTGAATTAGTTTCTAATTGTTCACTTAGTGGATGGACGTCTAACTCATCGTATAAGTTGCCAAATAGATTGGAACGTACAGAATAACTTTTAACATCTCTAGAAACAGAATTTCTAAAATATATTTTGTTAAAAATGTATTAATGCATTGTATGACACACAAGGAGAACATACTCCATATAAAAAAAAATTACGTTATGTTTGATTCTGTTACTTTGAAAATGCCACTAGGGGTTAAAATGTGAGATGATGGAAAATCTTTTTCATTTGGTGTACCTGAATTAACCAAGTTATTTCTCATGTATGGAATGTCATCATACTCAAATCCAAATTTACTAAAAATTAATGTTATTTTAGTTTTTATTTTAAATATTGAATCAAGAAGATGGCCTACGTCAAAGGTATAGCATTTGATTTTAATCTTCTACGACATAACGGAGAATAAGCTCCCACTTTTTGTGCATAAGACTTTTCAGCCAAACAGTGTGAAGAAAAATGAAGTGAACATACAACATCTATAAATAATATAGTAAATAGGTAACATATTCAATCTAATTGGTATTATCAAATGCTCATACCTGTTTCAAAATTAACATTTTTAATATTAGATCCTATTTTAATTTGTTGAAGCCATGCTTCTCGAAGTTTGGGGTCCTTAGGAAATTTATGAAGGTGAACTTTGGGATTTTTTATTACATATTTTCTCTTACTATCACTGACACATTCCTCGTAGACACAAATAGGCATTTTTAAATAATAATCTAGTAGACAGTAGTAAAAGTTTAACACGTTACATTAACATGTGCATGCCACATAAACAAAATCATAATAAAACAATAGTTTATCATGAATACAATTGTTTAATCAAGATTATGATAATATTATTTTTTACATGATAAAGTTAAAGTTCATATTTAAGCGGGAAATTCAACATTATCACAATAATATTTAAGCCAATGAGAAGTGGGGCATGCCGGACGCCATGTCTGCGCTAACTCGACTAGAACTCGTTTTTTGCTGACATACCTGTTTATTTTATCATGGTTTAACTAACCTGATGGAGAACAATCGATGGTACTATCGACGAACTATTCTGTAACAATCGATGTTTACCGCGACATTGATAAAAAAAAAAATGCAAAATATTCGAGGGTCTTCCGAGATCGAACCATGACCACAGAATAGATTAAATCAGAATGGAAACTCTGGCTCGGTCTGATTTTAGTCCGCCATTTTGAAAGGGCTCAGCAGTTTTCCCAGATAGCAAATAATTTGCGTTTTTATTATTTCTGTACTATTTGGCTACACTGTTTACCTAGATTTTTGTTATCAAATGAAAAAAATGTAATGTTTTGTTTTGTTATCAGCCTAAAAAATGTTTCATATTTTATACACAGAATAGATTAAATTTAACTTATTCTGTGTTTTATACATTATTACATTATTTGTTGTACCATGAATACATTTTACAATAGCCCTTGTGGCATGAAATGTTGTGTTCCTGGTTGTCAGAGTAAACGGAAAAACAACTCATCCTGTACTCCGATAAGCTACTTTTCATTCCCAAAGGATAGTTCTAGGTATGTAATTTTATCAACACTTCATTAAAATTGTTTGCTTTCTTGTCATAAACACTATACTTTAAAGTTCAAACATTAATTTTCAACATGTTTTTTTTCAAGCTTATAGCACACAATTCATGATTAAGACTCAAAGTACTCTTCAAATCGCTTAGCAACTTTCAAACTTGCAATGCTTCAATTAATTTAATATATTAAAAGGTCATGTTATATGTAGTTGACATAACTTTATCAATTATGTATTATTATTATTTATTATTATTCTTTTTCTAGATGTACCGTTTGGTTGGAAAAATGCAATTGCAAAGCATTATTATGTATTGATCCCGTTATTTTAAATAAGAAATATAGATTATGTTCTTTGCATTTTGAAGATAAAATGTTTGGTAACTATCAAAAAAACCGACTTAAATGTGACGCAATACCAACAATATTTGAAAATTGTAATAAAGCGGTTCCAATAGAACAACTGGATGATAGTGTTACTAGTGACAACACACCATCTTGCTCAACATCTATAGCTGGTAAATAATACATTATTAATTAATTTATTATATAAAAGAAGGCATTATTTTTAATATAATTTATGTAATGTAATGTATATATATTTTTTTCTTAGACTCGTCTACTATTAATATGTCAGATGCATCAACATCGTTTGAAGTTGAAACATGTAGTTTGGGTGTTCAAACACCTAAATTTCTTTCTCAAAATACTCCACGGAAGTTAAAACTACATAAAAAACTTGCTGAAGAAATACGGCTGCGAAAAGAATCAGAAAACAGAGAAAAGGAGTTATTAAATAAAGTAAATACCTTATCTTTACAGTTGGCTGAAAAATATTCAGTTGAATATTGTCTTAAAGTATGTAAAGAAAATTTAAAACCTACATTATTCATGTTAGTAAATTCACAAATGAAAAATTTAAAAAAACCACAAAAAGGTAATAGATATTCAAATGAGTTAAAACAACTTGCACTTAATATTTATTTTCTAGGTCCTAAAGTTTACAAGCTATTACAAAATTCTTTATCTCTTCCTACTAGCCGCACCTTAAGAAATGTAACAAGTAAATATGAACTTAATCCTGGTCTAAATGATTTTCTTTTTAATTTTTTATCTTTCAAAATCAGTAATTTTAAATCTGAAGCTTTAGATTGTATTTTATGTGCTGATGAAATGGCCTTAAAAACAAATCTCTTTTATAATGTTTCTAAAGATAAAATAATTGGATTTCATGAATCCATATCTCAAAAAAAATATGAACCGGCCAAATATGCTTTGGTTCTTATGATAAGAGGTATAAATCACAATTGGAAACAACCAATTGCTTACTTTTTAGTTTCTAGCAGCTGTACTGGTACTGATTTAAAAGATATAATTTTAACTTCAATTTGTCGCCTTCAAAATATTAATTTGAATATTAAAGCGTTTGTTACTGATCAAGGATCAAATTTTACCCGTTTAGCAAATGACCTTTATGTTTCTCCTGATCGGCCATTTTTTGAAATAGAAGGTAAACAAGTTATATATATATATTTGACCCCCCTCATCTTTTAAAATCGACCCGTAATATGTTATTTAAACATAATTTTCAAGTTTATAAAAATATTATAACCAAGGACCATATTGTTTCTTTTTATAATTTTGACTCTGAATGCAACCTTCGTTTAGCTCCTAAATTAAAATATTCTCACATATATCCAAGCCCATTTGAAAAAATGAGAGTCTTTTTAGCTGCTCAAATTTTTAGTGAGAGTGTTGCAGCTGGCATGTCCACAATCTTGGTTTCAAAAATTTTACCTCCTTCTGCTCAATTCACAATAGATTTTATTTATGATATGGACAAATTATTTGATATTTTTAATTCTTCAAAAATTCCAGGCCTTAAATCTTTTAAACGACCATTTAAAAATACTTCAGAGCAAATTAATCATTTAAATAAAATGGCTGATGTATTTAAAAACTTAAGGGTTATTCATAAATTTAATAAAACTGATGAAACTAATCGTATGAACTTTATCAAAGGTTGGTTAATTTCTATATCTGGATTACAAATGCTTTATACTTCTTTAAATCCAACAAAAGATATAAATTATGTTCTTTATACTGGTAGAATTAATCAAGATTGTTTAGAAAATCTATTCTGCACTTTCCGCCAACAACAAGGCAATAATTTTAATCCAACCCCCATTCAATTATGTTGGGCTTTTAAAAAAATATTTTGCTTAAATTACTTTCAAACGTCACCTGGCGCAAATTGTATAGAAGATTTGGATCAAATACTGTGTTCAGAAATAGCTTCTGATGAATTTTGTAATTTATTAGAGCCAGAAAAAAGTCCTTTTAAATTTAAATCAATAAACATCGGTACAACTGATTATAGAAATTTGGATTTACCAGAGAGAAACACATTTACATATGTGTGTGGTTATATTATGAAGAAATGTTTAGAGAAGCATACATGTCAGGATTGTATTAATTATGCTCGTCATCAAAAACAGTTAGACCAGTCTCATCTCTTATCTTTCCTTAAGGCGTATCCTACAAGTGACCAATCAACATTTGGAAACTTAATGACTCCTCATAATGATTTTTATAATTATATTTATGAGTTAGAAAATATTTTCATTAAATTATTTCCTTCTATTTCTCTAGACAACGGTGTTGGTTACAAAGTAAGACTTCACTTAAGTAGTGTTCCTTTTAGTCATCCTTGTAAACTTTTTGATACATCTTTTTTATTAAATTTATATACTCGATTCAGAATTTTTACAGCAATTAAATTTTTAAATAGAACTTTTCTCAACGAGAAAAAACTAAAAAATAGAAAATTAGCGGTTTTATCTCATTTGTAAAATAGTTTATAATATTTTATTTTTTGTTTTTGTTATTTATTTTTATTATTATTTTTTGTATATTGTCTAAACAATGAATTATTATAATTTTTTCTTATTTTTATATTTGTAATTTTGTATGCATGTAATTACAACTACTACTGTACTATATTAATAATTTTGTAAATTTTGGTATACTAATAAATTGAAATTAATGAAATTCTGTTTACTTATTGTTCATTCTTATACCTCTTATCATATATACTAATTGAGTCGTCCAGTTGCATAACGTCGTATGTCCACTTTTAATCAATATTGATATTTTGATAATGTTTATATTGTCTAAATATCATTCATATTTGTGTAAAAATATTGAGTTACAAAACGTAGTATATTCTGTATAATTTTCAATTTAAACATTGGATGTAGTTGCAAAACAGTGTAAGTCCATTGATTGTTGTATATCAAAAGGATGTATGTCCCCAGTTTAATAGCACATCCGCAAAACGGAGTAAATCCCTATATATTGATATAGGCTGACCGTATCAACAGTTACAAAACGTAGTGATATAAATAGAATAATATTTTATTCGTTGATTCCTAAATGTTGTTTATTATTATGATGTTATAACTCAGTTTATGGTTTAATTTTAAAACCAATGTTGGTTTAAAGTGTTTAAACACTATGATACTATTTTAATAAAGTATGTTTCTATGGACTATGATAATAATTATCACATGTTTATTTAAAAGTAACACAACGTTATCCTACAAACTGTCATTCGTGTAAATACAACACAACTAGTTCGTCTAATTGTTATATTATTTTTTTCTATTAATTAAATAATTAATACATTACAATGCAGACTAGTGAAAATAGTATCATACCGATAACACCCCGACGAGGTAGAAAAAAAATTGCATTACCATCTGAATGGCAACGACAAAAAGAAAAACGACAAAGGTAATTAATTGATTTTATTTATTTATTACCTGCCTACGTTAAATACATTCATTAATAATTTAATTGTTTTCATTTTAGATATTCATCTATTGGATTTCTTAGTCGTCCTCAATGTGAACATAAAAATAAAAATCAACAACAGTACCAATGTAGAACTTTGACAATGCAAGACGTGCGACGAGCTCATCAAATGTTTTACGAGATACCAGATAAAATTAAGCAAGACGAAATCATTTTGAGATTTGTTATGATAAATCCTGTACGCAGAACTCGTTCACGTAAGGATTTTTTTAAAAAAGAATTATCTATTAAATATTTTTTGCCTAAATTAAATGAAGATAATGGTCGTAAAAATGTATTAGTCTGCAAAAAAGCATTCACAGACGTTTTTGCTATTTCTAAAAAAAGAGTAGATCTCGTGTGTAAAAAATATTTTAAGACTGGTAAGTCACCAAAAGAAAACCGAGGTGGACAAAGAATGGCCCAGAAATATGAATCTCAACGGAAAATGGTGAAAGCATTTATTTCAAAACTTCAGCCGATTGAGTCTCATTATTGTCGTGAAAAAAATACTACTCGACAATACTTGCCCAGTGAAATGTCAATTTCCTCACTGTATAAATTATTTAAAAATTCTACATCTGAACAAGACGTAAAATATGAATTTTTTCGCTCAGTTTTTTGTACAGATTTTAACTTAGGGTTCGGGTCTCCGCCGACTGATTGTTGTTCTTTATGTATCTCTTTGAATCAAAAAATTAAAGTAACTCGATGTTTGGTAGAAAAAAGAGAATTGAATACCACTCTAGAAGTTCATAAAAGAAAAGCCGACTCATTCTATAAATTATTACAAAAAGAAAATGATGGAGAAATCACTTTTTCATTTGACTGTCAAAAAAATTTAGTGTTACCTAAAGTTCCCGATCAAAGTGCCTACTACTCTAGACAACTTTACGTATACAATTTTACAGTTTGCCAAGGTACATCAAAATCAAAACAATTAAAAGAAAATACGTTTATGTACATTTGGTTGGAAACAGAGCATAAAAAAGGATCTAATGAAATCGCTTCGTTTGTGTATCACCGTTTAAAAAATACTGATTTAACTAACATACATACTATTCGACTGTTTTCCGATGGATGTGGAGGACAAAACAAAAATCAAATTATGTTGTCCATGCTTTCAAAGTTCTTACATGAATGTCCGTCTTATATAAAAAATATAAATTATTTTTATCCAATAGTTGGACATTCATTTATTCCTCCAGACCGCATATTTGGACGATTAGAAAAACAATTTAGAAAAATTCCATGTTTAACAAGCATTAACGAGTACATGAACATTTTTGAAACAATCGGCACTACTATTCGTGTTTCTTCTGAAGAATGTAAAGTATATGACTGGAAGTCATCATGTCTTGAAACCTTAAAACCACCTGCAAATTGGCATTTTAAATTTGCACCTGTTAAACGAATAATATTGTCAAAATCCAAACAGAATATTTTAGTGAGAGGAGAGCCAAATTATCATTTAAATGTAGGCCAGGAAAAAGGCTTGTGTAAACGTGGTAAAACTATAACTTCGATGAAACCTAACGTTATAAATAAAGGTGTTCAAGTAAATGCTGCAAAAAAGATTGATGTAGACAATTTACTTAAAAAACACTTTGGCTGTAACTGGAAAAATTTACCAGATCTCGAATATTTTAAGACTGTAATGGATGACGAAGAAAATAATGAACAAGATCATGAATCAGATTTTGGAGACATAAATGAAGAAGAAGAAGAATTTTCTTAATAAAAAATTCTATTGTGTAAGTTATGTTAATTTGTATAATTTTTTTTTACGTTAAAAATTTTTTTTAAATTTAAAAGTTGTGTTTTTTTACGTTGTTTATATTTCAAAAGTTTATAAGTTATTTTTCCAATTATTTAAATAATATTGACAGAGATTAAAGTTTTATGTTATATTTTCTAGTACTTTTAATTATTTTTTAATTTTCATTTAAAATTGTTTTTTTCTATGTCAAAAAAGTAATAAATTTTTATTTTGAATTTTTGAATTTTGAATTGTTTTTATTTAAAAAAGTTTAAATAAAAAACAATACATTTTTTTATAAGTAGTTACTTAGAAAAACTGTTTACCAAAACTAAGAATGAATAAAAAAATAACTATGGTCAAAAATTAAAATTGTATACGTCAAAAGGTAGTATGTCCGTATTTTAGTTGCAAAAAAGAGTATGTGTAAATTTAAATTTCAAATTTATGGAAACCCGATGACCAACGATTTATATAGTTTATGAAAAAATAAAGTTTTTATTTTTTACCTATTTGTGAAAAAAAAATCAATGAATTTACTAAAATATTTAAAAAAAATAAAGGTTTTTCGCTTATACTGAAAAAATTCATTGTTTGGACATACGACGTTATGCAACTGGACGACTCAATTATGCAATATAAATGTATAGATTGTATATTATGTTCTTATGTAAAATAAAATAAAAAACTTATTGTTTATAATTAAATATATTATGTCACATCAAAATAAACAGTTGACTATATTAAATACCTTATTACTACAAACAATATATCCCTACAATAATTTTTTTTAATGTTAAATATCATAAAAAATAAGATATTTGACTTAATGTATTAATTATCAAGTGTTTTCAATTAGTAAAATAGTATTATATTCTGAATACTATAGAAAATCAACATATATAATAATTGGTAAATTCTTATGAACATAAATTTTATTTTTTCAAAAAATGTTTTGTACATTAATATTATTTGAATGAACAATATTTAGGGACTTTTACTATTTTACTTTTTTTTTTTTTTTTTTTTTTTTTTTATTAGTATTAAAGGCTTCGACAGCTAGGTCATTAGCCTGTACTATTTTACTTATTATGTTTAAAATTTAAATTTAAAATCCATTTCGTTAAATGTCGATTATATAATGAATAATATAATAAATGAACATGTATTTATTTTTTTTACTTACATTTTTCAAATAATAACAAATTTAAAGCGTAATATCTAAAAAAATATTGTACACTTTAATATTAATTGTACCAAACATATTTTATATTAAATTTTAGGTCAACACTGCTGAGCCCTTTCAAAATGGCCGACCATATTTTCGGGCGGCCATAAGAGCCTGTGTATTTTCTTATCAGTTTCCATTCTGATTTAACTTATTCTGTGCCATGACTTCAGAGACCACTGTTTGTTTTTCCTACCTATCCACTCTAACGCCCTAACCTATAGCCTACCATTATGTGGCAACTTAGCTGTTGAAAATTAACTATATAAAGTATTAACCTCTATTATTTTTGATAGCTTTGCTCACATACCAGTGTTCAACGATAATTTACGCAGATATGTAAATAATTGAAATTAAGTTATATTTTTATTTACCTTTGAAAAAAAACATTGGTGATTAAATAATAATTTTTATTTTATTTGGATCTAAAAAAGGACTTTGTTCATTTCCAAAGGAATACTCTTTTTTATAAGGAACTTGACAAAGACTGTCACATTCTTTGCATTATATTTATTTATTACCTATGTAGCATGTACATTTTATATCAACAGTAAAAAACCTCCTAAATAAATGTGTTACCATTTGTTACAACAATTAATTTTATTCAAATGTTGTTACTATAATCAATGCAACTAATGGCATTTAAATGAGTTGAAAAATATAAATGGTATTGTTACTTAGTTTATTGAACTTACAAAAAACACAGAAATAAAATTACTAGCATACAAATTAATAATGTAGGCAAATTTATTATTTTGACCAATATTTTATTCAAGTAAATTTTAAAACACAGTGTAATAATATACTATTACAAATAGTCAACAATTCAATTTAAAAAATAAATCTCATTTTAAATAATTATACCATATTAATTGAATCTGATAAATATTTCGAACTTGATGAAAATTTAAACAAATGTTTTGGAATAAATAAGAAAAATTTTTCTATAAGATCATATATAGGTAGGTTTATCACCTATATATGAAAACATAATTATTACACCTTTAGAAATTCATTGCAACATAATTGAAAAATCGTTCTCCTGTGTTAATGATATTCACCATGTAGAGGAAGAACTTTTATTCGTGTTTTTATTTCATTCTAATAATTTATTTGTAAGACCAGAGAAAATATTTTATGTTCCTGTAAGCTTCAAAACAATTAAAACTATAAACATCAGTATTTTCGATCAAAATGGAAACGAATTTATCCTACTCAAAGATCCAATTTTTTATCTCGATTTATTAGACCTCAACAGAAAAAATAGTTAACCAATCCTGAAAATCTTCTGCTTCATTTTAGTCTTTAAAACTAATGAATATAAACCTGGTTGCCAATATTCTAACCAACCCGGATTAAGAATTTTTTCAAAAAAATTTAAAAAATCAATATGCATATTTTATTTTTAAAAAAAATGTATAATAAATGGAAAACTATAAAACACTTTTAAATTCAAACACATACTTCATCTCATTAAAAAACTTGGAACTTGGAAAAAAATATAAGGTAACAAACTTTGAAATTGTTATGACAAATATGGGCAAAAATTATTAGTAATTTTAGATAATAATTTAAAAGTAATTTTACCAGACCACTTTTCTAAAAAATTTACAGTTAATGATATTGAAGAAATGAACTCGAATCCAGTGAAGTTTACTTTAATTTATAAAGGTTTGGAAAAATTGAGTAATGGTTACTCAAAACATTTAGTCATTTTTGAGTAAAATACCTTTGTTTATATATTCTTTTAAATATTCCAAGAATATTTAAAAACTCTATAATAAATATGAAAAAATATATTTTCAAGCTTTATCCTTTTGAAACCGAAACTCTAAATAAAAACGATTCTTTACTTCCTGTTCCTATTCGATGTTTAATTGTTGGAGGTTCTGGTTCTGGTAAGACTACAATTAGTACGTTTACATGATAGAAGTTAAACCCTTCTTAATTTAAACTGATTTTATTACAAGTCGATCTAATTTTCCTTACTTGTTTACATGTGAGTCTTTAATATTAATGTATTATAAGCAGATTCATTATTCCATGAAATTGATATTTCTTCCTAGCTCCATTAAAATATTTAATAATTATCAGTTATAAATATTTTATTTAAAAATTGTACTGACTAGTGACTATTGAACAGTGAACTACCAAATTGTCCAAATTTATTTCTTAAATTAAAAAATTCTTATTCTATATTGTAACTCTGATTTAAAATGGATCCTCTTCAAGCAATTGTTTGTTTAAACCTATACAAACTTAAATGCGAGGCGCGTCGTAGTAAGTTTAAACTCTTGTTTCTACGCCATCGACAACAATTTAAGAAAAAAATCATGTACTTACAAATGGGTTAAAAATAAAATCTATCAAAATCTGAATAGTGAATACTGAATAGAAAGTATTTAATATTTATAGTATTATGTTATCATTATTATTGATTATCAAAATAAAAGTAATTGCACAGAATACCCACAGGTACCGTTTACATGTACAAAAATAAAACCGATTATATTTATTAAACCGATTTAATTTGATTAAACCACATATTCGAGCGTCCTTATATTAAAAACGGTTTATGTTATTAAGGTCGCTTTAAAGCGTTTACATGACGAATGATAAAACCGTTTTAATTTTTAAACCGCCTTTAATTGTGCATGTAAACACAGTAATTGTTAAGGAATATTATCACAGAGTATTGGGTTGATTATCAACATCTATATGTGTTCTCAAAAAATCTTGAACAACCAGTTTATAAATTTTTACAAAAAATATTTGATATTAATTTTAATATTGATTCGCATTTCTCTGATCAAGATATAGTACCTGTCGACGAATGTCAAATAAATAGTCTAGTTGTTTTTGATGATTGGATTTTGGAAAAAGATCAATCATTAGTAAAGGAATATTTTGTCAGAGGCAGACATAAAAATATTTCCTGTATTTATTTAACTCATTGTTTTAGCTCGAGTGATTTAAAATTGATACGCAATAATTTAAATTTTTTGTTTATTTTTAAACAACAAAAACACTACGTAAGTAAAATTTGGGAAAGTTTTTATAGTTCAACTCTATCTAAAGAAAAATTTTTTAAATTTTGTGCACTTTGTTGGGAAAAAAAATATGGATACATTTCTCTGGATATTATAGATAATCATATATATAATAAACTAGAGAAAAAACTATGTTAAAATTTACGTAAGACGTTTATGTTTAGGTTTACGTAAGACGTTTATGTTTAGGTTTACGTAAGACGTTTATGTTTAGGTTTACGTAAGACGTTTATGTTTAGGTTTACGTAAGACGTTTATGTTTAGGTTTACGTAAGATGTTTATGTTTAGGTTTACGTAAGACGTTTATGTTGTAATATAATTTAGATATATATTTTTTTTTAAATATATCTATTATAAATGAATGATAGTGATATTAAAAAAATTCAGAATAATCTTACAAAACAAATGAGAAAAGGAGGAGGTCTTCAAAATAGTGAGATGTTTAAACCAAATACTTTAAATAATGATAAGGACAAGGAAAAAATAGAGAAAACCAAACAAGTATTAAAAATTAGAGAAAAACTACAAAATAATTTTAAAAATGCAAATCAAAGAGAAATCAACAACGAAATAAGAAAAGAAAAAGCTTTCGAACCTGTAGTGAAAGTATTAAGAGACATAAAAAATGCTGTAAACAAAACAGATGTTGATTCACACACAGAATTGGTACCTGTAAAAACATCAACATTAATAGAACAACCAATCCATACAGAAAACAAACCGAAAATGATATCAAGTTTTCAAATACCAACAAGAGATGAAGAAAATCAAACAATAAAAACACCAGAAACAACACATTTAGGCAATATCGCCGCACAGAAACTCATAGATCTAAGAGATAAAGCTTTTGGAATTTGGATTTATGATAATAAAACTACCAATAAAAAAGGTCATGCAATTGGAAAATACGCAATAAGTTTTAACGGCAACGATATTATTTTAAACAAGAATCAATATACAGGAACAGAAGGATTGTGGAACTTGTTGACAGAGTCAAATCTATGGGATGAAACAAATAATATTATATTACCGTATACAGATGAGGATTTAAAAACATATAAAAAAATATTATTAGAAACCGACTCGATATATCAAAAAAACGATAAAAAAACAGGAAAACCAAAATCATCCAGTTCTAATAAATATAATCTAATAATTAAAAATATTTGGAATGAAATGAAAAAACCATCTGAACATGTTGGAGAAGGTTTAAAATATTACACGGAAAATCCTGTAGAATATATGTATATAAATAATTTAAACCAAATAATAAATCGATTGTGTAAAATCGCCGAAGAAGAAAGAGCAGGAAATAATAATTTTCATAATGAAAAATTAGGTATGGTAACCTTTTTCAAAAATGAAATGGAAAAGTTGATTGATTCTCCAAAAAGTACAGAGTATTTGATCGAAATTATAAAATGTTTGCCAAAAAAACTAATTAAAGGGGAAGGTCTTGTCAATCATATTTTAAACAGTAAATTTATACCTGAAATACATTGGCCTACTTATAACTACTTAGGTCCAGGTACAAAATTAAATAAAAATAAAAAACCTGTTAATAAACTGGATGAAGCAGCAAAAGATCACGATATTTACTATGAAAAAAAATCTAAACATAAATCTAGACATAAAGCTGATTTGATTTTAGAACATAAGGCTTGGGAAAGATTTTCAGATCCAAATGTGTCTTTAGGTGAAAAATCTGCTGCATGGGTTACAACAAACATCATGAAAACAAAACGAAAATTAGGGATGGGATTAATTTAAAGAAAAAAAAAAGAAATTGTATAATAAATGAAACTTAAACTAAATGATTATCAAAATAAGAAAATTCAGTTGGCTCATGAACAGAAAAAAAATGTTACAATCCTTTTAAAACCTTATCAAATAGGTGAGGGAAAACTATATAATTTAACCAATACACAAATAAATATGCTAAAAAAAGCCAAAAAAGAAAATAAAGAAGTCCGATTAGAATTGGAATTTAATCAAATAAAAGAAGGTGGATTTCTTCCTCTTTTATTTGGTGGAATTGCAGCAGCTGCTGCTGCAGCTCAAGGAGGATCTGCTATATGGGATAGTTATTCAGAAACTAAACATAAGAAAGCAATGGAAAAAGAAACAATTCGACACAATCAGGAATTGGAAAAAATTATTCAAAATGTTAAAACATTACATATTGGCTCAGGTTTGAAGAGAAAAAAAAACAATCAAAAAGTAGATCTATCTGTTAATTTCCTTGTTAAAAAATATGGAGAAAAAGCATTGACTAATTTTGATATCTTAAAATTTACTGAAAAAAATAAATATTTTAGAGGGTGTTTCATGAGAAACGAACTTCCTTTAAAACCTTGGACAAATGAAAGTGGTATATTAAATTTAAATGATTCTAAAGAGAAAGGTTGACATTGGGTTGCATGGATAAAAGAAGGAAATTTAAAAATATATTTCGACTCATATGGAGAATTTAATCCACCTACAGAACTAGTTAAATATTTAGGGAAAAAAAACCTACTAATATCAACGAATATATACCAAGATGATAATGATCCACCTATTTGTGGTCATTTGTGTTTGGAATTTATAAAAAATTATAATAAAATGTATTGTTAATTTTAAAGAGAAAATCTTTAAAATTTTTATACTATTACAAATTAATGAATATAAACCTGGTTTAAGATTCTTTTTTTAACCCGGATTTTTCGCCTGGTTTAGAATTTCTTTTTCAAACCGGATTTTTTGTCTGGTTTAGAATTTTTGTTAAAAAAAAAAATATATGTATAATAAATGGAAAAATTTTTTTAAAAGTATGATGATAATATTATCCGGGCTGAATATAGAGATTTCAACCCAACTTCTGTGTTAAACCTTAATACTGAAAATAGGAAGACAATTTTCTCAATAGATGGAAGTGATTGTTTTCTAGACTTAAAATCCACAAAATTTAACATTTCCGGAAAAGTTGTACAATTAGACGATACTGAATATCCACTTAATAGCAATATAAAATTAGAGAATGGTTTTCCAAGCAAACTATTTTCCAACATCCAACTGAAAAAACATGGAACATTACTTGAGGAAATCGAAAACCCTGGTATAACAAGTAATATGAAAGGGGTTGTTGGTTTTGCTTTAAATAATAACCATGGTCCTACTATAAACTCAGGATATCAATCCAGATTTAAAGGAGGGGGAAAATTTAATTTTTATGGCAATTTGTCAGATTTCGGTTTGGGTTTCTTTGAGGATATAACATATCCACTTTACAAAGGAGACATTCAATTAGAGTTTACTCGAAATCATGACCATGATGCATTATTCAAAGAAGAAATTTCTGATAAAAAAATGCCAACAGATACAAAAATTATTATTGAGGACTTTAGGATTAGTTTTCGTGTAGTAAAATATGATAGTATGAGTAAAACCCTCTTAATAAATGAATTGGTTGAATTATCAGAAAAAAATAATTATTTCTTGGATTTTAAAACTATTAAATGTATTGAAGTAAGAAAATTGAGTGGAAAGAAGTGTACTCTTGATATAACAAACATGTATAGAAATGCTCATGATCCTTTATTTAGGATTGTAGGTTTACAAACAAACAGAAATACTCAACTAAAAGAATCAAGTAATTTTGATCATTGTAATGTTAGAAATATTTACTTTGAAATAAACGGAGAAAAATACCCAGAAGAGATGTTGAATATCGATTTCAAAAACGATAAATTTGGCAATATTTACGATATACTTGGAGACTACAAAAAAGTTTTTTACCAAACATACCGAGAACTCCCTTTAATCGACACAGGTCCAGAACAGTTTAAGAATTCTAAACCTTTATTCGTTATAAATCTGACTAGACAACCTGTGAGTATATCAGGTTCTAAACACACAGTCATTTTGAATATTGATTTTGATGGAGATGTATCAGATGGTACTGTTTGCTATATTTGTCTAGTTTCAAGTAACAAATTTGTATACGATATTATACAAAACTCAATTAGAGAAATTCGATAAAATTTAAGATTGTCTATTATAAAATGGATGGTATTTTAAAAGAAATTATACATTGTCTGAAATGTAAGAAAAAAACAAAAAATATCGATGCAAAAAAAGTTCAAACGAATAATGGTAGGTGGAGAATCTCAGCAAAATGTGTTGAATGTAACACAAATAAAAGTAAATTTATTCAATCTCTTCAAGATGAAGAAAAAATTAAAAACAACCAAAAAATAAAGGCAAAGGATAAACTTTCAATAGCTCAAGAACTTCACAAACCTGTAAGGAAACGATTTCCGAAAAGAAAAATATTTACCAAGGGTATTGATGATCTATGGGCTGCTGATCTAGTTATAATGAAAAACTATGAGAAAGAAAACGATAATTATTCTTATATGTTAAATGTAATTGATACTTTTTCCAAATTTGCTTGGTCTTATCCACTTAAAAAGAAAGACGGAAAAAGTGTATCCAAAGCTTTTGAAAAAATATTAAAGGAAGCTAAAATACAAAACCATAACCCTCCAGTTTTACTCCATACCGATAAAGGACTAGAATTTGAAAATAAATTGTTTAAAGAAATGTTAAAAAAATATGAGATTAAAATGTATCATACTCAAAATGAAGAGAAATCATCAATAATCGAACGATTTAATAGAACACTCAATGGAAAGATGAGAATACATTTCGAAGTACAAAACAATAAAAAATGGATACATAATTTACAATCCTTGTTGTATGAATATAATTTTAAAGATATTCATAGAACTATTGGAATGAAACCTTGTGAAGTTAAAAAGAGTTATGAATGTGAGGTTTTAAGAAAGGTATTCTCTGAGAATAAATCGAAACAGAAAATTAAATTTAAAATTGGAGACAGGGTTAGAATTACCAGATTTAAACAAAAATTTGCCAATAAATTTGATCCTAATTGGACTCGTGAAATATTTATAATAAACGAAATTGTGTACACATCTCCTATAACTTATAAAATAAAAGATATTGATGGTGAAATTATTGAGGGGACTTTTTATACAGGGGAACTCCAGAAATCAAAATTTTAATTTTTATGTTGAATTTCAATATAAAAATGTTATTATTTCAAAAACATTTTGAAATAATTATGTTAAATAATTAGAGAAAAATAAACTAAGTGAAAAAGACCACAGACCATAATATAAATAATTAGAGAAAAATAAACTAAGTGAAAAAGACCACAGACCATAATATAAATATTTTTTAAAAAAACTAAGTGAAAAAGTTCAACACTTTGTTTTAAGTGAAAAATACCAACTAATTTGTTTTAAGTGAAAAATATCAATTAATTAGTTTTAAGTGAAAAATATCAATAAATATCAAAAGTGGCCCAGGATTGGTACATATATACTTCTTGTCTTTTAATGGTTCAGCGAGTCCATCAAATTCGTCTGGTCCAGTTTTTTTTTATTTTTCTTTGATTTTTTCGTTGGAAAAAGTTGTCTTTTTTTTCGATTATTCGTAATTTTTTGGCTTTTATATGACAAAAATTTTTTTCCGATTATACCTATCATTAAACAATTATATAATAACTTAAACATTTAATATTAGTACAATGATAAAAAAAAAATGTATTTTAATTCATTTTTCCATAAAGCTAATGCACAAATTAGCACAATATAAAATAAATATACTTATTTATTATTATAAATCTATCAGTATATATTTAATCATTTATATGTAATTAATGTTACATTTAAATATTATAGTAAGATATAAGCATTTAGTATGTAAAAGTAATTATTTTATATACATACCCGGACTTTTGTTTGTAATTGTTTTATGTATTTGGCTAAGAAAATTTCCTCCCGAATTAAAAGAAATTATTGCAGCCCTTACACGAGTATTGTAACCATTTTTTTGTGAAAAATTTATTCTTTTTCCAGCTATAAATTTATTGATGACACTATTAAATTGTTCACAAATATTATTAGTTACATCTAGCAATAAACTTGTTGCATTATCAATTAGGGCTGAAACAGACGACCGGTTTTCGCCGGTTTCTTTTTACATTGAGTTAGATTAGAGTAAACAGACGATACCGTTTTTCGCCGGCCGGTTAGTTCTCGTCGGAACTCGCCGGCCGGCGCATTTACCAGGCTTGGTGGGTACCGGCGACCGGCCGGCGAAAAAACCACCGGTTCCCAGCAAATTACATATAAAATGATTGGAGTGAACACACGACCGGCCGTTTCGCCGGCCGGCGGCCCGAAATTTGTTACATTTCTTACATTATTTTGATGCCCGATTCGAAGATTTTAAAACTTAAACTTATTTATTGTCCTATCTCCCTATTGACCCCTCCTGAAAACTCATTCTAAATATGGGGCCATGCCCCTATACACATATTAAAAACCATAATATTATATTTAACAGCGAAGATTGAGTTTATGTAAACAATAAAATGATGATACTTGTTCTCATAAAATAAACATCATTCACTGTACCTTCTGTGAGTATTTATTTCTCATTGGTGTTTATTTTTAATGTAATTCAAGGTAGAAAGAATGTTCAAGATAGAACATTTCAGAAATGTATCATTGCGGTAAGTTGTAATATTCACATATACATGTGTATCAAAAGTTTTGATACAATTATATATGTGAATATTATAGCCTGGTAAATGCGCCGGCCGGCGAGTTCCGACGAGAACTAACCGGCCGGCGAAAAACGGTATCGTCTGTTTACTCTAATCTAACTCAATGTAAAAAGAAACCGGCCGGCGAAAACCGGTCGTCTGTTTCAGCCCTTAGTCGTCGTGCAATATTTTTAAGTTCTGCCATTAAACCGCATTTTAATGCAACGGGTACTAAATTTTCACCACGAGATTTATTATTGCAAAAATACGTTTCACATTCATCATGTTGTCCAAGTATATGATAAAAACTATTATTAATATTATTAATAAGCCCTAAAATTAATATATTTGGTATTTTATTTCATATTAATTAATTATTTTCATTTTACACGTTATATAATTATAATTTATTATACCACCTGATTATTTTTCATGTTCCTGTGCGTTACAATTTTTACGATATTCAATCGCTTTTCTTATAGCAGTAGAAAATTTAATTATGTTTGATGAAATGAACTGTCTTAGTAAAACGGGAAACTTTGTATTTTTTGTGACGGCAGCAATTTTCGTGCTGAAATTACGCAATAAGTGATTTCTACACTCAATTTTTTCTACCAAACGTGTTGGACCATAAGAAATAATTTCTTTCAATCGTTATTCGTTTAGTCACGTTGCTATCACCATCACCTATACAATATTGAATATAACATATATTAACATATATATATATATATATATATATATATATATATATATATATATATATATATATATATATATATATATATATATATATATATATATATATATATATATATATATATATATATATATATATATATATATATGTATATATATATATATATATATATATTATTTAATCTACACACTCAAACTAAGTTCAATTATTATTTACCAATTAGTCGATTAAATTTGAGACCATGTAACTCTATACTTCTCAAAAACCCTTCTGAAATACCGTCTGCTTCCATACTAGTTGAAGATTTTCGCCAATTCATAAAACATTCATGTTCTTTTGGTTTATGTTTTAAATTATTACTTCGTTCACATATTACACAATATCTATTCCTTATACCAACAAAAAGAACTTTAGAAGTATGAAAACCAATAATTGTTGCCTAAAAAAATGTTTATAGTTATTATTTTATTCAAATAAAAATGTATTGTAAAAAATTACTGCTCCGGACAATGAGTCATATTTTGTTTTATAACTTCTTTTTCCCCACTGGCCATCTGCCACTACAGGACACATAGGTATTCCGTCCGTATTTCTTTTATTTTCTTCCCATGCACATTCTTCTATAATTTTAGCTATATCATTTGAATTTTTTACAAAAGATTTTTCGCTCATACACGGAATATCAATACATGCTGTAAATTCTTGAACTTGACTATAACCAATTCCAACCGCCAAAGATGCACTAGTGACCGCTTTATTTATTGAAATTATATTTTGATCTGTCATATCAGAATTTATTGTTGTTTCGATATTACACATTTCGCATTTAAAAATCCACGAGCAATTAAATCCTTTACGTATTTCTTTTACAAATTTTGAATCAATAAATGAACATCCCATCCCTTGGATATGCATTTGACATTTGTTATTTAATATTTGATCAAATACATACATTATATTTACTATTCGACGACCAATCGGTAATCTACATAAATATAAAGTACGAGTATATAGTATTATTAAAAAAAAAAAAAAATAGTTATCTATATTTTATATAGGTAGGTACTTTGAAGTTTCCATTTCCAGTGTAGATAATTCATGAACTGACTGTAAATTTTAGTCGATAACTTCTGTTTCTTGTTTCAATTTGATTCGCTATTTGTATTTGTATTACTACTATTACATGTTAACATAATATGCTCACTAAAAATGATAATAATATATTATGATTAATATTTAATTAGTAGAAAAATTTAATAATATACGAGTATACATATACTATGTAACAGGTGCTAATAATATGCGGTAAGTATGCGATCTACCTACACGTCCCTAATATAATATGGTATGTGCCGTACGTCGTATGTGGTCCAATTTGTACCTAATATGTTATATATTATATAATATTATATAATATTATACATTATTATTTTTATTTTACTTTATAAAAAAATAAATACAAAATGTATCAATGACAATAATCCATTTTGGTCGCCTATGTAAAATAAATATTTACAAATTTAGTTTAATAATTCAAATGAGTATATTGTATATATATATTTCAAGTATAAATCGTTCGGACAAGGTAAATCGCATACTACATTAGCAAATAATAATTTAGCATTATGTTATATTAATATAATATATAATTATATAAATGCAATATAGTATACTCAATAGTATCAGATTCTGGTGATCCATTAATAGTTATATTTATTATTGTTTCATCAATATAATTGATAGGAACACCATTAGGAAATTCACTAAACAAAAAAAAAATGTATTTCATGAGTTTTTTTATAATACTACAAAAGATAATAACTTGTTATTTATAAATTAGTTTAATCAAGTATAAATGAATAAATGATTATAATTTTAAAATATGAAATAAGTAATCAACATTGGTATAGATCAAGGGCGCACCCAATGGGGGGGGGGGGCTAACGGGCTAAAGCCCCCCCCCCAAAAATAGTTGGTAATATTATTGTGTTGTGTTAAACAAAAAACAGTGTTTAATAACGCTTTAATATGGGCTGCATTCTGCCTTCTGCGTATTGTGTAATGTCGTATTGCCGTTATCAGTAAACCGAGGAATCATTCAGCGTTCGTATAAAAATAGATTTGAGAGAATATCCCATAATAAACTTCAACTAAATTTCCAATGATAAATCGACAATACAATATAATAATATAGCCATTTACGATTTCACTTTTATCGACGAAATTTCGTTTATTAATTGTAGCCCGCAGGCATCATTGTGACAACATTTAATCAATATTGTCGAACATTCGTACAAGTGAACGTCGCGTCGTTGGTTATTTGCATTAATTTTTTTTTTTTTTGTTAATTCTAAAAAGTAAATTCAATACAATGAATCAGAAACGTAGTCGTTCTGGTTCACTGTTAAATTATTTTAAAGTGGAGTCACCAAACACCACACCAAATGTTGAACTACCAGAATCAAAAAAACAAAAACCACCAATCGCAACAGAAAATTCATCAACAATAAATAACACTGCTACAGCTACACCAAATGAATCTAATATCCAACTAAATGACGGTAATAACATAGTACCAAAATGTGATATACCTTTATATGTTGACAAAAAATTAAGTGATCATGAAAAAATAAACATTATTCAAAATATGTGGGTCCCCGATAATAGTTATATTTTTAAAACTCAGTAAATAGGTTCACAAAACAGAAAATTTAATCGATTTTGGTTGACAAAATATAAATGGTTGGCGTATTCTAAATTAGAAAATAGTGTCTATTGTAAGACGTGTGTCTTATTTGCCCCTTCATATGCTGGTAACTGTTCTTCTCAGGCACTTAATCAATTAGTAAAGACAGGATATAATAATCGGAAAAATGCTTTAGAACGATTCGAAAAACATTCATTTTTAAATTATCATAAAGATGCTAGTTTAAAATATGATACTTTTATCGACATTATGGGTGGAAAATTGTTACCAATCGATAAAAAAATTGACAAAGATTCACAAAAACAAGCCTTAGATAACCAGGAGAAACTTAAACCAATTATTAAAACAGTGATTTTATGTGGGCGTCAAAATTTGTCATTAAGATCTCATCGAGATTATGGCGTTTTTAGTACAAAAAAAGAACCCGCGGAAAACGAAGGAAATTTTCGTGCCTTATTGAGGGCTAGAATTGAATCAGGTGATGAAAGTTTAAAGAAGCATTTTGAAACTTGTGGTAAAAATGCTACTTATATAAGCTGGAATATACAAAATCAAATTATTGAAACGTGTGATGAAATTATTAATCAAAAATTAGTTACTAAAATTAATAAAGCTAAATTGTTTTCTGTCTTGGCTGATGAAACCACAGACGTATCAACCGTAGAACAATTTTCTTTATGTGTGCGATTTGTTGAATTGATGAGCAATAATGAGTATAAAATTGCTGAACAATTTTTAAAATTTGTTCCTGTGCAATCTACTACAGGTCAATGCCTAGCCGATGTTATTTTAGAAACATTAAACAATATTGGGATTGATTTAAAATTTTTACGTGGCCAAGGCTACGATGGCGCTTCTTCTATGAGCGGTCAATTTAAAGGCGTACAGGCGCTTATTGCGAATAAATATCCAACAGCAATATACTTACATTGCGTTTCACATAGTTTAAACTTAGCTTTATCAAATGCAGCTGAAGTAGTTCCAATTAGAAATGCTTTTGGTATTCTTGAAAAAATATATACATTTTTTAATACTCCGTAACGTCAAAATATCCTTCAACATAATATTGAAATATCGACATATAATTCAAATAAAACGAAATTAAAGCAACTTTGTCCAACCAGATGGGTCGAACGTCATGATTCTGTTATTATATTGAAACAAATGCTGTTGCCTGTAGTTGCAGTTTTAGAAGAAATACAGTCATGGAGTTGTAAAGACTCATCGTCTAATGCGTTTTTACTCTTATGTGGAATTCGACAATCAAGTTTTATAATATCTCTATTGTGTGCAGAAAAACTGTTAAGTTATACTTTGCCAATCAGTAAAATTCTTCAATCGACTGATTTGGATATTTCGGAGGCTTTAAATAACGTAGAGAGTGTAATATCTGTTCTTCAAAACATACGAACTAATGTTGAAAGTGAATTTAAAATTATTTTCAACGAAGCATGCGAAATTTCTGATGCCTTAGAAATAACCATTTCTATGCCTAGATTAACAAAAAATCAAACAAAACGATGTAATGTACCCTCAGAAAATGAAGACGAATATTATAGACGTGCCATTTTCATTCCATGGCTAGATTCCTTTATTAATAGTATATCTGAACGATTTTTAAAGCACAAAGATGTGATTAAAAGTTTTAAGTGCCTTTTGCCGACTGGACATATTCCTAATCAAACAGAAAAATCACAGTATTCAAAACTATTGGAATTTTACAAAAATGATAAACCACAAAATGGAGTTAATGCTGCCCGCCGAGTTCGATTTATGGTACCAAAAATTCCGACACCAAAATCATTCATTACCACATAATGCGATCGATGCATTAAACTCGTGTAATGATACTCTATTTGAAACTATATTTGTACTTTTAAAAATATTCTCAACATTGCCTGTGTCAACTAGTACAACAGAAAGGTCATTTTCTTCTCTAAGAAGAATAAAAACATACTTGAGAAATACAATGAGTCAGAATCGACTGAATGGATTAGCTATGCTTCATATTCACAGAGAAATCGATGTTCAAACTTCAGAAGTACTATCAATATTAGGAAAAAAAGGACCAAGACGACTTAACTTCATAGTTTAAAAGGTAAAATGTATGAAAAATAATCAATATATTATTTATAATATAATAAATAAATAATAATATTTTACAGATATAACTTCACCGTAACGGCGTGACTAAATCAAAACTCAAAGTGCAAAAAATTATATCATATTGTTAATTTCATAAAAAAAAGTGACGTATAGATCGTGTACAAGCGAGCTTTCCGATTTTTGTACATATTTTAAAATAAATACAATAACTGTTAAAAGATAATTTTATTTAGCCCCCCCCCAAAAAACAAATCCTGGATGCGCCCCTGGTATAGATACTTACGGAATGTTGATCTCATTCGCAATATTGTTGTTTTTAGCTCTTAAACATTTCATGCGTAAACGGTTTTGAAGTTTACTAATTGGTTTCTTTGCAATCAGTTGTTTAACATACATTTTTTTAAAATTATTTGAATTAAAATAATTAAAAAAGAAAAAAATAATATCCAAACACAAAACGCCAAATAAAATAAAACAAAATAACGTAGGTACTAACTACTAAGGTCTAAAGTAGTAAATACTATTTAAATATAATTTTCTTGTCTTATAGGTCTGATTTCATTTATACTCGTAAGACAAATGAAGCTAGAAATTTATAAGACTAGTCTCTACGAGACTACGATAATCAATCGATCGATAATCGAATGTAATTCGGTTTAATAATTCTAAATTAAGCCTTTTTAATGAGAATAATATACAAATATGTTATTTATAACTACGCCACTGTATAGTGTATACATAATAAAATTATTTGTAAAAGAAATAATCATAATATAATATTATAAATTATCTCTTGATATCATATTATATCATTATAATCCATAAACTTTATTAGACTATAATAACAAGTTATTCGTTCCTACGAACCATACATTGTTGATGGAATTATTATAATTAGCCCGCCCGCCCGCCGTACAAAATTAAACTTATTTTGTCGTCTTTCCGAAAACATAGATACCATTGTGCATGAACATTGGACACAATTATTATGCAGTAGTTCGCGCGCAAACAATACATTCAGCTGCCTGCCTTGCAATAGTGGTGGTGGAGTGAAGAGTCTACTACTCTAGTAGTACCCGTAACTGTCGTTCACATACTAGAGCAGCACTTATTTACGCTGTATACGTGGTGTACATTTTTCAATTTCAAAAAACATGTTTATCGCCAAACTGTATTTCTCTTTACCTATTTATTGTAGACTTAAAATTAACGTATCATTAAAAAGAGGAGAGCTTTATCTATTATCTCTCGTCGGTATTTTTCAATAACTTTAATACAACGTCCACAATTGATGATAAAGTTTTTGACTATTTTTGTTTTTTAACGGCCAATTTTCAGGATAAAAAATTGAGATAAAGAAAAAATCCGACGAGAGATAATAGATAAAGTTCTCCTCTTTTTAATGACATATTAATTTTAAGTCTACAACAAATAGGTGAAGAGAAAAATAGTTTGGCGAAGAGCATGTTTTAGTAACAATTTTCGGGTGTATAGCATCCTCTTAAATGAACCAATATCCGACTCGATGCTTATGACCAAAATATTAATGACTCTGCCAGAAAATTACAAACATTTCTACAGTGCATGGGATTCGATACCAAATGTGGACAAAACATTGTCTAATTTGTCATCTAGACTCATGGTATTGGAAACAAGGCAAACTCAAGGTTATGATGCTCAGAGAAATACTGCAAGTAGTAATGCATTTTCAGCAAAGAAATCGTATGGAACAAATAAAGAAAAACATACAAAAATTGGCGATTCTGAAAATCAACGAAACAATGATAAAAAGCCAGGAAAATGTAATCATTGCAAAAAACAGGACATTGGAAGCATGAATGCCGGATTTTCTTAAAAGAACAAAAAGAAAGAAATAAGAGCAATTCGGTAAATGCGTTGGTATTGTACAATCAAAGGGCATCGAAATCAGCGAGTCAGAAAAATGGTATGTGGATTCAGGCGCTAGCGATCACATGACCAGCAGAAGAGAATGGTTCAGTAACTAAGAGTTATTTTAAGTGCAATTACCAGTACGTATCGGTGATGGTAAATATATTATGGCTATTGGTAAAGGTAATATAAATGTACAAGTGAGAATCGGCCATAAATGGGTTGACAGTAATTTGTCGAACGTTTTACACGTACCTGATCTACAGGTAAATTGGTTTTCGTGTGGAGCATGTCTTGATAAAGGTATACAAATGATGATAGACAGTGACGGCTGTATATTTAAAAAAAAAACAATCGTATAGTTGCTATTGGAGTTCGTGAGAATAAAATGTTTTCAATGGTTCTAAGAACAAGGCCATTACGAACGGTTGATCAAGCAAATGTTGCAGTTAAAAATCTCACGTTACTACAGTGGCATGAAATAATAAGTCATCAGAATGTTAAATATGTTCGGAGCTACTTGAAACATATGCGTATTCCATTTACAGAAACGAAAAACAAATTTTTTTGCGAAGCTTGCATTTATGGTAAACAACACAGAGAGCCATTCACATTAAGTAATACTAAAACTACAAAGCCAGGTCAGTTAATTCACAGTGATGTATATGGCCCCACGGGGAAAACTCACTTGGAGGTCAACGGTATTTTGTAATATTCAAGGATGAATATTCTAATTATACGTATGTGAATTTATGAGACAAAAATCAGAAGTTAAAAATAAATTTGAACTATTTTTAAATACAGTAAAAAATCAGTTAAATATTTCAGTAACTACTTTAAGAAGTGATTGTGGTCTGGAATATAAAAATACTGAAGTAAAAGCTATATCGGATAAGCTTGGAATAAAACATGAGACGAGTGTATCATATACACCTCAACAAAATGGCAAAGCAGAAAGATCATTGCGAACAATTGTAGAAGCGGCCAGAACTATGTTATACAGCAAAAATTTGTCTAAGGCACTTTGGGCAGAGACAGTGAATACAGTATTGTATACAATAAATCGTACAGATAACACAGGTCAAGAAAGAAAAACACCTTATGAATTATGGTTCAATAAAACACCAGATATAAATCATCTGTAAATTTTTGGTAGCGAAGTATATGCACACATACCAAAAGAAAAACGAAGAAAATGGGATAAAAAGGGTAGAACAGGTATCTTCGTTGGATACTCAGAAGAAACCAAAGGATATCGTATATGCTTTGATGGAAGAGAAATTTCACTAAGCAGAGATGTAATATTCAAAGAGTCAACAAGACCACCTACAGCTACACAAGTAAAAATCATAGATGAATAAGAAGAGGAAGAAGTAAATTCAAACGGTGAAGCTTAAGATGAGGAAGTCAACAGCGAAGACGAAGAAAAACTGGACGACAATAAACAGATGCCAGTAGAAGTAGAGGATCAACAACAAATGATACTCAGAGACAGAGGAAAGCTCAATAAACCTATTAGGTATAGATATGCATTATTTTCAGCATGTAATTATTTTCAGCATGTGACCCAGTTACATATGAAGACGCTATTACAGGCGACAATTCAGATGATTGGAAGGCAGCAATGAACGATGAAATGTCATCATTGAATAAAAATGAAACATGGACACTTGTGTACTTGCCTGAAAATAAAAAACCCATAACAATAATGGTTGGATATACAAGACTAAATACAAAGCGAACGGAGATGTCGATCGGTACAAAGCAAGATTAGTAATAAAGGGATGTGCGCAAGTTTATGGAATAGATTATCAAGAAACGTTCAGTCCAGTAGTGAAATATGATTCTATTCGAGTAATACTTGCGATAGCAGCAGCCAGAAAATTAATGCTCAGACAATTTGACATTAAAACAGCGTTCTTATATGGAGATCTTGAAGAAGACATTTATATGAAACAGCCAAAAGGTTACGAAGATGGAACACAATTAGTATGCAAACTTCAACGGAGCCTATATGGGTTGAAACAGGCACCCAGGTGCTGGAACAAAAAGTTCAAACGGATGCTGATGAACTTTGACCTAAAAGAAACAAAATCAGATCCTTGTGTATTCGTAAGTAATAAAAACAATCGATTACTAACTGTTGCTATTTTTGTAGAGCTGGTGGACATAATGATGATCTACCTGAAGGACAACTTTGAGACAAAGGAAGGTGAACTTGAACATTTCTCGGGTATTGAAATTGATCAGAGACCTGATGGTTCAATTTTCATACACCAATCTTCATATGTCAAGGGTATTTTAGAGAAGTTCAATATGGAAGAAGTCAACGTCCTGCATATTCCCAAAGATCCACAACACTCATTAGATCCAAATCTGTCAGGATCATTGAAAGCAGGGGAAGTGCCTTACAGAGAATCAGTTGGAAGTTTGTTGTATCTAAGCCAAATAACAAGGCCTGATATAACGTTGGCAGTAAATCTTGTCAGTCGTTATCTAGAAAAGCCTCTGACAATTCATTGGAATGCGGTGAAACGTATATTTAAATATTTAAAGGGAACGTTTGGTTTTATGTATGATTCTAGTGTAACACCAAAGATGCGTGGATACAATGACGCAGACTATGCCGGTGGGCGGTGACACAACAACGAGACGGTCAATATCAGGATTCATTTTTATGATGGGAGATGGAATCGTAGCATGGTGTTCACATAGGCAACTTGCACTTTCGACTACTGAGGCAGAATACATAGTGTTCGAAACTCAGCGTCATTTCGTGCATACCCAGCCTGACCAGCCGTACCGAGTGCGCGCGCCGTTGGCGTATAAACGGCGATAAAAGCTGCCGCCGTTGAATGCAAGTTGCATCGCTCGTGCAACCGGTCTATGACTTTCAGTGCGCTTTGTAGAGCGGGCGGCTGAACTCACGTTCTTTTTGTGCATTTCCGCCGCACTGTGTAATTCAGCCGTCAATTGTGGCCTATCCTTCTGTTAGAAATCGTTGTGCGATCAACGCCTACGCGGGTGTACATCTGTGGGTCTCAACTTGAGCCGCCGTGTACCTTTCCGTCTAAAAGTGCCGTTCGGTTTTGCACGCCTTAGCGACCATTATCGTCGCCGCTGCCGCCGAACACGTTTTTGTATACAGCCGTTGCAGCCGCCGCCGTCGCCGCTGCCACCACTCCACTCCGCGCTTCTATCGCTCGCCGCCGCCGGAACGTCTTACATAAATCGCCTGTACGTCAAGGTCATCTCCGTCGCTCGCCGCACGTGGCTAATTCTACGTAGACCGGGGCCGCCGCAGCTGTCGCCGCTCCACTCCGCGCATCCATAGTCGCCGCGCGTTGATAAATAAACGAGCGACAACACAACATACGTGCGTGCGCGACGACCGAATAATTACGACTAAAGTCCACGACATACCGCCGCCGCCGTATCAGCTGCCGCCACTCCACTCCGCGCATCTATCGTCGTCGTCACTGGTATCGTTGCCGATTATTATTATTTATTATTATTATTATCATTGTGCTCTAGTGTGAGCTAATCACTTATTATTATTGTACGCTGAGACGGGGAGACGTCTCCGCCAGCTTTTGTATTATTGCAGCCTTAGATACTTGTTCTTTTTTCTTCTTATTATATTATACTGCTACGGGCACATGTGCTAAATTATATTAAACGGTGTTACCTAGTTCCCTGTAATCTCGTCACCCGAATCGCTAGGCCGACCGCCGGTTCCGTAGGAGCCCGACGGTGCCAAAACACATAGCGATGAGCCAATCGATACAGGAACTTACTTGGTTGACGCTACTTATTAGTGATCTTCTGGAGACACTGGGAGAAACACCATTTTTGTATGCAGACAACCAAAGCGCCATCAAACTAGTGAAAAATCTAGAATACCATAAACGAACAAAACTCATCGATGTTCGCTATCATTACATTCGTGAGAAGTTCAGTGAAGGGATGTTTTCTCTGGAGTATGGGCCAAGCAAGGAGCAGTTAGCTGATAAATTGACTAAGCCAACTCCACGACCAAGATTCCAAGAACTCAGGGATATGTTGGGAATTAGATACATAAATCCTAAGTTAGGGTATATTGTTTAAGTGGAAGTGTTGAATGTAAACAACACACCATATACTATGTAGATTATAAGCAAATCATTCACACTGTAGAACAGAAGACGCTGAATAGACATTTTATATCACTATAGTATATTCGTTCTATGTAGCAGCCTGTAGGACGATTAGTCGTTGTTATATATTACGCCTCGGAGCACTATAGTCTGTTATTTCATATCAATTATACATATTATTATATTATGACATATATCCGATCTTATTATTATTTACCAATAGCTTCTGTTTACCTGTGTACTTTACAATAATGTTGCGAGCTCACACGTTGATTAAGACATGGCTAGACCCTAGGATATGGGGTCATTATAAATTTGACACGGTCGTTTCGTGGAGTGTGGACTAGACTAGTGTGGACTAGACTAGTGTCATTCACGATAGCACAATAGAAATTCACAAATGTAATAAAAAACCGTGACTAAAGTATTTCATGAATGGAACAGATTCCTTTATTCCGACACAAAACAAGAAGAAAAATTAATCCATGAAATAGGGACGGATTCGGATGACGTAAGATGTTGCCACCGCCGATGTCCATCGAAAGATGGGGCCTCGTCCGTAGACACAGCCGCCGGCCGCTGGTGCGCTACCTTATCGGCATCGAAAGCTTTCCCCCTCTGCCCGGTGTCCGAGGTAGGTAGGAAAGTGTCGGTGCGATATCATCGCCACCCGGGATGTGGCTGGAGAGAAGCTAACGCGGTGCGCGGTGTCGGTGTACATATTGTACCTACGACACACGGTACCGCATCAAATTACCAAATTAACCTTACGCGAACGTGTCTTGATAAATTATTAATTAATAACAAAAGACAATAGAACCATGGATATGAACACACGGATCGCGAGGCTACTGGTAATGTCCTCATTACTCTAAAAAAGAATGTATAAAAAGGAGGGTATTCAAGAGAATAGAGGAGACGAGAGCTGGTGACGACACAAACACCATCACGTTGTTGTAGCTCACTCCTCCCGCTACTATGTATCATCAAAATAAATGTAAAATTGAATTGTGTTTGTATTGAAATAAATATCACAAGTTGTTATATTCGGCTGTTTACTGAATAACATCACGGTACGTAACATAAATGGCGCTGCGGAAAGGGTCTTCATAGATGTGACAGGATCTTCAATATATGTAACATAATAAATTCAGTCATCGTTCTATCGTCGTCGAGAACAGTCGTGTGTTCCACTATTATCATAGTTTATTTTATAGTTTGTTTTTATATTGAGTTTTTCTTATTAGTATTAATTCAGTTAACCATGAAGTGTATAAAATGCGCAGATAATGTAATTAAAGAAGATGAAATAATATGCTCAGATTGTAAAATAAGTGCTCATTTTTATTGTCAAGGTATAAATGAAAATAACTTTAATAAAATGTCAAAAAACACTAAGAACAAATGGACGTGCACTGATTGCAAAATTAAATGGGATAATAACAAAAAAATCATACCAGCAAATGAAGTAAAATGTGATAATATTTTACAATTAACTGAGTCTGTACAATATATGAGTGATAAATTTGATCATTTCAATATTACAGTTAATAGAATATTAAACGAAATGAAAGAACTAAAATAACAAAATACAAAACTACTAGCAACAAATGAAAAATTAACAAACAAAATACAATTTCTAAAAACAAAAGTAGATGATTTGGAACAAAAAACATTAGAAAAAGCAGTTGAAATTGTAGGCGTACCTATAACCACTAATGAAAATTGTAAGTCACTAGTTGAAGAAATAACACACAAACTTAATATAGAATGTAATATAGTGAAAGCTTATAGAATAACAACACAGCATAAAACAGATATGAAAATAATTGCATGGTTATCTAATATCGATGATAAAAACCGATTTATATCTGAAGCCAAGAGAATGAAATGGAACGCAAATCAATTTAAAGATAATTGGCCGCAATCAAGAATATATATAAATAATCACTTAACAAAAGTTAAGCGATTATTACTGGGGAAGTCGAAAGCAATGGCGAAAGAAAAAGGATACAAGTATGTTTGGATGAACGGAATTGACATTTTAGTAAGAAAAGAAGAACATGCCAAAGTTATTAGAATAAAGGAGGAAAATGATCTAAATAAAATAATATCAGTGTTGCCACTGTGTTCATTATTTTAAAAAGTGAAAAAAGTGACTTAAATTTTTTTTAAAGTGACTTTTTTCTTGAAAAAAGTGACCAAAACCGTCGCTGTTGTTTAAAAATTTGTATTGCAAATATAAAGACAAATAATACAAGTGTAATTTATTATAATTTATAATTAGAATCATATACTATAGGTAACATTAATATTAAATATATATAATATTTACATTAAAATTAAACAAAGTATAAAGAACAAATTATTAATGATAGTTAAATATTATTCATATTTATTACTTATACAACAAATAAAATACTCAGACTCAAATAAAAATAAAAATAAAAATTGTGTAACTTTTTAACCACCTTTATAGTTAAATATTATTCATATTTATTACTTATACAACAAATAAAATACTCAGACTCAAATAAAAATAAAAATAAAAATTGTGTAACTTTTTAACCACCTTTATAGTTAAATATTATTCATATTTATTACTTATACAACAAATAAAATACTCAGACTCAAATAAAAATAAAAATAAAAATTGTGTAACTTGTTAACCACCTTTATAGTTAAATATTATTCATATTTCTTACTTATACAACAAATAAAATACTCAAACTCAAATAAAAATAAAAATAAAAACTGTAACTTTTTAACCATCTTTATAATATACTAAATATAATAATAAACAATAAAAATTATTTTTTTGATTTTTTTAAAATAAATTGAGATATCAGATTCGATTTTCTTTTTTCAATCTTTGTTTGTAGTGATTCAGTCTTGATACTTCTTTTTCGTTCGTCATCACGAAGTTTTTTTGCTGCGTCTAACATCCCTACTGCTACTTGTGCATTTACTAAATCGTTACTGTCAATTGCTTTTTGAAGTCTCTCCGTAGCTTCTTCTAAAAATGTATCGGCTGCTTTTTTCTGTTTTTCTTCTACTTTTTTAGCATTTAAATATTGTTCTTCTAGATCTACAATATTTTCTTTTGTATTTATCAGTTGTTTTTCTTCTTCCATTCTAAGCCGTTCTTCTTCTTCCTTAAGTTTTTGTTGATTTTCTTCTTCTGTTTTCTTTTTTTTTGATTCTTCTAAAAAGTTAACATATTTAGAATGTGCGAGTCTGGCAGATAATAAAAGTTCTTTGGTCATTGGAACTAATTCTGGTTTTTTATTATATCGAGACAATCCATCCTGTATGTTAAGACGACCATTCAGCATACGACAAGACATGGCAGATTTGTCATCAGTCAGTATGTTCCCTGATTTTGAAAAACCACGTTCAACTTCTGCACTTCCATGTGATAAGGTTAAACAGGCTTTAACCACTTGGGTGACTGTTGGATATTTTATCTCACCTAATCCAGATTTTAAGTCAAAAATATTGTTCCAAAAATGATCTATTCTTGCTGAAGTGTTTGGTAAAGACTCAAACCTTAACAACTTCCATTCATCGACTAGCTTATTACAATCTACCTTAAATGGCATGATACTTGCAATTTTATTAATATCAATACTACTCCTCGATTTTTTAATTTCATCAATCTTTAAGCATCTAAAATATTTAAGTTTTGATGAATCTTTAATCGATGACTTATTTAGTATATGATTTCCAGCTGAGACTAAATGTTTTCTTACATTTCTTAAAAATATGTTTTTATCAAGTTCATTTAAATTATTAAGATGTATTTTTAATTCATTAGGAAGATGAACAAGCAAGTCACTTATGTCCCTCAGATTAACTTCACTAAATAAATCAAAAGCATTATGTTTTAACCATTCACTTATAACATTTTCTTTGCATACATAACCAGCAATAATACATACAAGTTGACTCAATTCTTCATACATTATGTGTATGAGCGGTTCTTGACGTTGAAATGTACCCGTGAATCTTTGAAAAATAGACGCAGACCAAAAAACAAACTCAAGCTCTGCTTGAAATGTACTACATTTTAAACAATCAATAATTTTTTTGTATTTCAATGTATGAATTAAGGACTTTTGATGATTAGGAATAAATTTTATAAAATATTCTGAAATTCCAATCCATTGTTCAATAATACGTGCGGTGGCAGAGCTCAGTGTTAGCCACCTCGATGAACAATGTTTCAGAAACTTATGCTCTGATAAACCTTTATCTTTTTGAATTTTTAAATAGTCTTCACCACGTTTAGGCCAACCATGAAAAAAGTAATAAATGTCTATGACAAAATCTGAAACTCTATTTCCCATATATTCTAACCCTTTCAAAAAACTATTATGAATAATATGAATATTGCATGTTCCAATATCAATAAGACTCTTACCGCGTATTAATTTGACATTTTCATTGACTAATCTAAATACTTTTTTGTTCACATTTGGTCCGTCACTCCCAAGCATCAATAATTTTTCAATGGGTATGTTACCGTTGTTCAGTGCTTTCATAATGTACTCTTCTAAAATTTGTCCAGTGGCAGTACCAATAAAAAATGTTTCCAGATGATGAACAACTAATTCATTTACTGCATTAGACCAATATCTAATAGCACATTGTAGTTCTTTTGCACCTTTGTCATTAGTAGTTTCATCATATATCAACGTATAATATGTATTTTGACACTCATCAAGTAAAATTTGTCTGAAATAGGGACCAAGCGAATCTGTTATTAAGTATGATAATTTGGTACGGTTTAAAGAGAAACTGTTGTTTACAAATGATTCAGGAAACATCGATTTAAATATTTGAGACATTCCATCACTTGATGCTGCTGACATATTGCTAATAACAGTTTTCATCGTCCAAATGAGTTCCACTTTTGTAGCCAAGTCCCTTGAACTAGTCTGTATAAATAATGATCTAATATTATTTTTCTCTCTGATATTGAGTTCAAAGTTAGTTGATGTAGTAGGTAAACTGGCTGAAAGATGAAGTTGTTTTTCTCCAAGCTTGTCCTTATAATTAGAAATATGTTTTGAAGTAACTGCATGTTGCTGTATAGCTTGGAAACCTTTCAGTTCACAATTAATAGTGATACTACATACAATGCAAAATACTTTGGAGTCCGAATGCTTCCGTCCCCACGTAGATACTATATTACCTCTGGAGTCTTTTCTTTGTAACCACTCTTCATTCACTCCACATTTACCCATGACTAGATATAAAATTAAAATTAAATAACAACATAGACACTAATTGAAAATAATTTAACTTAAAAACAAAATATTAACAAACCAAAACACACGGCTGAATCATATTTTGATTAATAAAATGTGAATTATTATATTGTGATGCACGCGTGCTTATCACTCATGCTTTATATTGTATTAGATAATATAACTTTATCCTGATAAGGTGTTTAGCTCAATCACAAACATATAATATGCATTTATAGCGCTATCTAGTAATTTGTTATTTCATAATATTTAAACTATTCTATAGAGTATAAGGTGTAGGCAGTCAATATAGTTAGGTACCATAACGATATAAGTTCATTATAATAATATCATAATATATCATTATTGATATTATTAATATTAGGTATTAATATTTTTTTGTTGATATATAGTAATAAAAAAGACATATTAGGCTAAGATCTTGTGTAGGTAAAGAAAGTGAGAAAAGTGACAATTTTAAGGAAATACATACTAAATAGTGACAAAAAGTGAAATGATTTTAGAAAAGTGACAAAAAGTGAGAAAAGTGACGGAGTGGCAGCCCTGTAATATAGGTATAATAAATATTATATTTATTATTCCTTAGAATAATATTATCAATGTATGTACATCAAATTTTTAAATATTTATGAATGATAACATTAACGAACTAATAGATAAATTAAATAATATAAATACAAATGTTTTAAATGATATTAATGGTTTAAATACATTTTTTATTGATAATAATACTTTTACTATTTTCCACTTAAATATAAGATCAATTAGCAAAAACTTTTCTCAACTATTAATTATGTTAAATAATATAATTCAGTCTATTGATTGCATTGTATTAACTGAATGTTGGCTTAACAATTGTGTTTCTAATATAAATATTGAAGGTTTTCATACTCATGTAACAAAAAATAACAATTTTAATCAAAATAGCGGTATTGTATTATATGTTAAAGATTGTCATAGGATAGATAAGGTTAGTGAAATAATTATAGATAATTGTAATTGTTTAAATTTAAGTATTTATAGTAATGAGACTCATCAGGAAATAATTGCTTTGTATAGAGGACATAATAATAATTATACAAACTTTGAAACTAAATTAATTGAATTAATTAACAATATAACAAATAATAAAATAATAATAATAGGAGATATCAATATTAATATAGCAGAAGATAGTAAAGATGAATTAAAATTAGATTACTTAAATTTAATGGCGAAATTGGGATTTTATAGTTGTATAAATGAGAGTAGTATATATATACCGATCCTGGCGCACTTTTGATATTTATTGATATTTTTCACTTAAAACTAATTTATTGATATTTTTCACTTAAAACTAATTAATTGATATTTTTCACTTAAAACTAATTTATTGATATTTTTCACTTAAAACTAATTTATTGATATTTTTCACTTAAAACTAATTTATTGATATTTTTCACTTAAAACTAATTTATTGATATTTTTCACTTAAAACTAATTTATTGATATTTTTCACTTAAAACTAATTTATTGATATTTTTCACTTAAAACTAATTTATTGATATTTATTGATATTTTTCACTTAGAACAAATTAATTGATATTTTTCACTTAAAACAAATTAATTGATATTTTTCACTTAAAACAAATTGTTGATCTTTTTTCACTTAGTTTTTTTTTTAAATATTTATATTATGGTCTGTGGTCTTTTTCACTTAGTTTATTTTTAAATATTTATATTATGGTCTGTGGTCTTTTTCACTTAGTTTATTTTTCTCTATTTTTTTGAGTTATTATTTTTGATTAAATTATTAATATGGTCAATGAAGTTTTCTCTAGATATTCCTGTTTTATAATGGCCCCAAGCTAAAGTATCAATTCCATTTTCTAATATAAATCTTTTATCATCATGGGCACTAAGTGCTGTTTTATTTTGTTCGATTGTACAAATTTCATGGTTTTTTGTTCTAAAAATATTTTGTTTAACACTTAGAGATTTTTGAGTTGATAAACATTTTTTAAAATCATTATGACATATTTCTTTATCAACCACACATTTTTTCACTCCTTTAGATTTTTTGACTTCTTTCCCTGTACTATGTTCTGTGAAGGAATATAATTTCGATCGTAGACCAATAAATTCAGCCATTATTTTACCATTAAGCTCATCTTTGAATTTCCCTATAACTTTCTTGTTAACTAATGGTATATTATAAATATTATCCAAAGGATAATCAGATGTATCATAATGGTCTATATCATTTTTCATATCTTGATAAAAATCATTCGTTTTAACTTCTATAATTAGAGAATCTGTATCACAATATAATAATCTTATTTTATCACCGTATTTCTCCTTCAAAACATTATAATAAAAATCATACATTAATTTTTTAGAAATGTCTAATATAGTCATCCCAACATAAACTGGCTGAAACAATTTAGTCGAAGTTCTTTTCATATGTATTGCAGCTAAATTTTCTGTGAAAATCGTAGCTCTATCGAAATTTGGTTTCGCAACTAATTTTTCTAATTGCGAAGCATTTGTTACTAATCTAATATCAACATGATTTCTTACATTCATCATTGTCCTACCGAAAACACTGTTATTCATCAATTTATAGAAATCTTTTTCAAAATTATTTCTAGCTTTTGTTCTAAGATTTGTGTTTAAATCAATGTAAGGTTTTAACCAAGGAGATTGGTCAAACTCCAATATTTTATGAATTTTCTCTATTCTCAAACCATTACGAATATATTCTTGTAATGTTATGTAGTGGACGACATACTTTTTTTTATCATATAAATTTAGAGTAAGTTTAGGTAATGGAACACCGTCGAATTGATTTTCTGGAGCAAAAGGGAAATCTGAATGTTTATCATGAAGTTCTTGAGGATAAGTTAAATCAACCTCGAAAATATATCCTTTAGAGGAATCTACACTAAGATTTAATATATCTGTTATTTTTTCTGGATCAATCCATTTAAATCCTCCAGAAGGTAAGTATTGAGACATTGCCCATCCATAAAGATTGTTTGCGTCTAAATATTGCAAATAAACAGAATCTTTATTTTTATTAAATTTTTCCATCATGTATTTATTGTTTGCTTTGGAATATCTAACACTACATTGAGTCATCCCTCCTCTCAATCCTTTCTCAATGAATAAATGCATATCATAATCTGTTAATAATTCCAATTTTATACCTGTTTTTCTGAGCATACAATTCCATGCAAAACCTGGAGTTGTGTAACACCACAAAGGATCTAACTTATAAGTTTCTAAAGAAAGATGACGAAAATTTTCAATAATATCACTTAATAAGAAAACATCTATCTTATTATACAACATGGTAAATTCTCTGAGATTTTGTATATTAAATGCATTCCAAACTTCTTGAGCATTTTTATAATCATCGTCTGTTATATGTTTTTTTGTAAGAGAACTATAGAAAAGTTCTTTGGGAGGTAAACATGTTTCACTATACTTTTCGATGCAATCCATATACTCATAAGGATAAGATAATTTTTTAGTTATTAAATCTAGATGTTCTCTTGGAAAATGTTTTCCGAGTTCTTTAAACTGGTTTTTCTCTAGATTATTAGCTAATTCATCTAAACTGCAAGATAGAAATTTGAATGAATCTAAAAATCTTATCTCGATTTGATTTTTACAGACAATATTTGTTGTACTTTTTTTACAGAATTTATTCAAACATTTATTTTTCATACAAGCAGATGATTGGTAGTCCAAAATATTTGAAAAAGATACATATTTTTCCTCATTATCTGGAATCAAGTTTATTCTTTGATTATCGCCGTTGAATTCTTTTATAAATAAATGTGCGTCGTAACCTGAAAGGTTGTGGAATAAAACAGGAATAAATCTTGGAACTTGATGATTTAAATTACAATAAGAATGTGCTGCTCCTCTATAATTTCCAGTTAAATGATCATGGTCTCGAACTTTTCTCATATTATTTTTGAATTCAGTTTTTTTTTCCTTTTTTTTCATACTCTGTAACAATTGTGGAGGTATATCCTCCATTTTTCTCTCACAAATATGACATGTTTTTGCGTTTTTAAAATTTTTCCATTGTTTTTTAGTCAACTCGTTCATAGGAACTTTTACATCTAAATAATTTTCAGAAATATTAAGAGCTTTTTCTTTTATTTTTTGAACAAATACCTCAGGTGCATCCAATCCAAAGTATTCTTCACTTTTCTTAAAACTCCCATCAGAGTATTTTATATAAAATACGAAACTTATAGGAGTATGTTTTTGGTATGGGTTTATATACGAAGTATTATCACAAGGTTGACAATTCTGTATTTTTTCTAACATACACTCAAAGTCTGCGTAAATCGAAACAGGTACTTTTAAAGAATGATTATAATGAGAAAATTGAACAATATTATTGGAAGGTTTGGGTAAAACGACTTTGGTACATTTATTATGCATACAGTAAGTTTTATGTTCGTTTAATTTATCTAGTGTTGTATGACTGGTTAAACACATTTTACACAGAAAACCTTTATGTCCATATTTGGAAATTTGAGCATGTCCTACTAGTTTCCATAAATCTTTTATCCAACAATAATGCTCATTATTTTTCTCTTTAAGATACAACAAATCAATATGTTTCTCCTTCTCAATTTTAGTTATTTTAAGAGGAATAATTACTGGCTTGAACTCATCAATACAATACACATTTATAGAAATATTTAATCTATCAACTATTTTATGTATATCTGTTAATTTAACAGGGAGTTCAATATCTTTGAATTCTTTATCAAACACACTTTTCCATTTTTTATATTTGGAAACTCTCTGCGGATCATGTTTAGCTGGATATAATGCAGAAAGTAAGGCCCAAAGAAAACATTTATTATCCTCATTTTTCACATTTATAACGGCATGTTTAAGTTGAATAAATTTTGGAAGTTCTATATACGAAGCACCTCTTAGAGGTATAAATTTATTGATACACAATTCCAAGGATACAATTTTTTGAAGACACCACTGTGATTGTTTAATTTGAAACTCTTGCATTTCATTCGTTAATTTAGTTTTCACTCCAAGATAATAATCACTTCGATCAGTTGTTTTCAATATTATTTTATTCTTTGTTTTAAAATGTGTGTCCTTATACTCCATGGTTTCTGTACCAGTAATTTTTCTCTGGTGTATACAATGCAAAATAAAATTTACTTTTAAACCATGTTGTTTATTTAATCCTTCTTGAATTTTACCTAAAACTATTCTTTCTACATGATTCATAAATTTTATAGTATCTTTGAACCCTAAATTATTATTAATTGTGAATGTTTTAACTCTGCTGTTAAAGGCAGTATCTTTTTCCAAGATAACAGATCGATTTTTTTTGGATTTATTAAAGAGTTTTTCACTGAACTTATAGAAAACTCTATGGTCTTTAGGTACTCTTTGTTTTTTAAGTTTCTTGGTTGTTGTTATTGTTTTCTTACGAATCCTTGTTGTAATTGTATTATTAGGATCATTATTTTTGTGTTTTTTTGTTTGGCAATGTTTCGACCAATTTTTATAAGCAATATTTGTGTCACAAACTACACAGTATTTAGGATGATATTTAGTATTCATATTCATATTCATATTCATATCTGTCATTTATTATACGATATATTTTTTTATTTTTCAATTTTTTTTTTTTGTGCGGTGATTGTCGATTTATTGCATTTACACTTATTTCCTTTTAACTCAACTGAGTAATTATCGCTTGTATGACGTCATACAAAAGATAACGAAAGTAGGTCATCCTTCGAATTAAATACTCAGTTGTTTTTTTATAATAATAATATTAGATTAATTATTTTTTTATTATTTATTTACTTATCTACTATTTAAATATTAGTTTTTTAATAATATTTATATATATTATAAATAATAGATGGTTTTAATAAAAATTAAAAATAATAGTATACATTTAGAACGTCCCTTGGTTAATTCTGGTAATTTTTTACTAGGACTTAAGGCTTTAACATTTACTGGTTTACATAATTTAATCAGAATTGAAACAGATATAATTACAATTGGCGGTATAATAGTTACTGTGGAGCCAGGCAGATATACAATTGAACAGTTAAACAAAAAAATTAATCCTGTTGTGATAAGTCTTTCAGAGGAAAATATAGTTAAAATAACATGTAATACTTACTATCATTTAGATGAGAATTTCTGCAAATATTTGAATTTAGAGTATATAAAATTAGATTACTCAAAAATAAGTGAAATAGAAATCAGGTATTTTCCTGTTATCAGATTAGACAGAGATTGTATTATTAAAACGAAAGAATATAAACTTCAAGACAAAATAGAATTTGTAATTTTAAACACAGAATTTGTGATAAAAAAAGGCATTTATTCTTTAAAACAATTTCAACATGACTACATGAGCTAAATAAAAATGCCACTTATAATAAAACAATAATTAAATTAGATGAAAATAATATTATACATTTTACTTCAAACATCTCTTTTATATTCGAAGATTATTTAAAAGAGATTTTAGGAGTGGAAAATTACCAATATGAATTACGACACTCTAATGTAGAAATCACTCATATTGGTAATAAAACATCAAAATTTATAAACAATAAAATGTGGATATTAGAGGGAAATATTTATATGGATATAATCTATTATACAATAGAAGAATTAAATAAAATTATACCAACAAATATGAAAATATCTCTTTTAAATAATTATACCATATTAATTGAATCTGATAAATATTTCGAACTTGATGAAAATTTAAACAAATGTTTTGGAATAAATAAGAAAAATTTTTCTATAAGATCATATATAGGTTTATCACCTATATATGAAAACATAATTATTACACCTTTAGAAATTCATTGCAACATAATTGAAAAATCGTTCTCCTCTGTTAATAATATTCACCATGTAGAGGAAGAACTTTTATTCGTGTTTTTATTTGATTCTAATAAAATATTTGTAAGACCAGAGAAAATATTTTATGTTCCTGTAAGCTTAAAAACAATTAAAACTATAAACATCAGTATTTTCGATCAAAATGGAAACGAATTTATCCTACTCAAAGATCCAATTTTTTATCTCGATTTATTAGACCTCAACAGAAAAAATAGTTAACCAATCCTGAAAATCTTCTGCTTCATTTTGGTCTTTAAAACTAATGAATATAAACCTGGTTGCCAATATTCTAACCAACCCGGATGAAAAATCCGGATTAAGAATTTTTTCAAAAAAATTTAAAAAATCAATATGCATCAATATGCATCAATATGCATCAATATGCATCAATATGCATCAATATGCATCAATATGCATCAATAAGCATTAATATGCATATTGTATTTAAAAAAAAAAAAAAAAAAAAAAAAAAAAAAAAAAAAAAATGTATAATAAATGGAAAACTATAAAACACTTTTAAATTCAAACACATACTTCATCTCATTAAAAAACTTGGAACTTGGAAAAAAATATAAAGTAACAAACTTTGAAATTGTTATAACAAAGTATGGGCAAAAATTATTAGTAATTTTAGATAATAATTTAAAAGTAATTTTACCAGACCACTTTTCTAAAAAATTTACAGTTAATGATATTGAAGAAATGAACTCGAATCCAGTGAAGTTCACTTTAATTTATAAAGGTTTAGAAAAATTGAGTAATGGTTACTCAAAACATTTAGTCATTTTTGAGTAAAAACCTTTGTTTATATATATTCTTTTAAATATTCCAAGAATATTTAAAAACTCTATAATAAATATGAAAAAATATATTTTCAAGCTTTATCCTTTTGAAACCGAAACTCTAAATAAAAACGATTCTTTACTTCCTGTTCCTATTCGATGTTTAATTGTTGGAGGTTCTGGTTCTGGTAAGACTACATTGTTAAGGAATATTATCACAGAGTATTGGGTTGATTATCAACATCTATATGTGTTCTCAAAAAATCTTGAACAACTAGTGTATAAATGTTTACAACAAATATTTGATATTAATTTTAATATTGATTCGCATTTCTCTGATCAAGATATAGTACCTGTCGACGAATGTCAAACAAATAGTCTAGTTGTTTTTGATGATTGGATTTTGGAAAAAGATCAATCATTAGTAAAGGAATATTTTGTCAGAGGCAGACATAAAAATATTTCCTGTATTTATTTAACTCAATGTTTTAGCTCGAGTGATTTAAAATTGATACGCAATAATTTAAATTTTTTGTTTATTTTTAAACAACAAAAACACTACGTAAGTAAAATTTGGGAAAGTTTTTATAGTTCAACTCTATCTAAAGAAAAATTTTTCAAATTTTGTGCACTTTGTTGGAAAAAAAAATATGGATACATTTCTCTGGATGTTATAGATAATCATATATATAATAAACTAGAGAAAAAACTATGTTAAAATTTACGTAAGACGTTTATGTTTAGGTTTACGTAAGATGTTTATGTTTAGGTTTACGTAAGACGTTTATGTTTAGGTTTACGTAAGATGTTTATGTTTAGGTTTACGTAAGATGTTTATGTTTAGGTTTACGTAAGATGTTTATGTTTAGGTTTACGTAAGATGTTTATGTTTAGGTTTACGTAAGACGTTTATGTTGTAATATAATTTAGATATTTTTTTTTTTTAAATATATCTATTATAAGTGAATGATAGTGATATTAAAAAAATTCAGAATAATCTTACAAAACAAATGAGAAAAGGAGGAGGTCTTCAAAATAATGAGATGTTTAAACCAAATACTTTAAATAATGATAAGGACAAGGAAAAAATAGAGAAAACCAAACAAGTATTAAAAATTAGAGAAAAACTACAAAATAATTTTAAAAATGCAAATCAAAGAGAAATCAACAACGAAATAAGAAAAGAAAAATCTTTCGAACCTGTAGTGAAAGTATTAAGAGACATAAAAAATGCTGTAAACAAAACAGATGTTGATTCACACACAGAATTGGTACCTGTAAAAACATCAACATTAATAGAACAACCAATCCATACAGAAAACAAACCGAAAATGATATCAAGTTTTCAAACACCAACAAGAGATGAAGAAAATCAAACAATAAAAACACCAGAAACAACACATTTAGGAAATATCGCCGCACAGAAACTCATAGATCTAAGAGATAAAGCTTTTGGAATTTGGATTTATGATAATAAAACTACTAATAAAAAAGGTCATGCAATTGGAAAATACGCAATAAGTTTTTACGGCAACGATATTATTTTAAACAAGAATCAATATAAAGGAACAGAAGGATTGTGGAACTTGTTAACAGAGTCAAATCTATGGGATGAAACAAATAATATTATATTACCGTATACAGATGAGGATTTAAAAACATATAAAAAAATATTATTAGAAACCGACTCGATATATCAAAAAAACGATAAAAAAACAGGAAAACCAAAATCATCCAGTTCTAATAAATATAATCTAATAATTAAAAATATTTGGAATGAAATGAAAAAACCATCTGAACATGTTGGAGAAGGTTTAAAATATTACACGGAAAATCCTGTAGAATATATGTATATAAATAATTTAAACCAAATAATAAATCGATTGTGTAAAATCGCCGAAGAAGAAAGAGCAGGAAATAATAATTTTCATAATGAAAAATTAGGTATGGTAACCTTTTTCAAAAATGAAATGGAAAAGTTGATTGATTCTCCAAAAAGTACAGAGTATTTGATCGAAATTATAAAATGTTTGCCAAAAAAACTAATTAAAGGGGAAGGTCTTGTCAATCATATTTTAAACAGTAAATTTATACCTGAAATACATTGGCCTACTTATAACTACTTAGGTCCAGGTACAAAATTAAAGAAAAATAAAAAACCTGTTAATAAACTGGATGAAGCAGCAAAAGAAGAACACGATATTTACTATGAAAAAAATAAAGATACAAAATCTAGACATAAAGCTGATTTGATTTTAGAACATAAGGCTTGGGAAAGATTTTCAGATCCAAATGTGTCTTTAGGTGAAAAATCTGCTGCATGGGTTACAACAAACATCATGAAAACAAAACGAAAATTAGGGATGGGATTAATTTTAAAAAAAAAAAAAAAAAAAATTGTATAATAAATGAAACTTAAACTAAATGATTATCAAAATAAGAAAATTCATTTGGCTCATGATCAGAAAAAAAATGTTACAATCCTTTTAAAACCTTATCAAATAGGTGAGGGAAAACTATATAATTTAACCAATACACAAATAAATATGCTAAAAAAAGCCAAAAAAGAAAATAAAGAAGTCCGATTAGAATTGGAATTTAATCAAATAAAAGAAGGTGGATTTCTTCCCCTTTTATTTGGTGGAATTGCAGCAGCTGCTGCTGCAGCTCAAGGAGGATCTGCTATTTGGGACAGTTATTCAGAAACTAAACATAAAAAAGCAATGGAAAAAGAAACAATTCGACACAATCAGGAATTGGAAAAAATTATTAAAAATGTTAAAACATTACATATTGGCTCAGGTTTGAAGAGAAAAAAAAAAAACAATCAAAAAGTAGATCTATCTGTTAATTTCCTTGTTAAAAAATATGGAGAAAAAGCATTGACTAATTTTGATATCTTAAAATTTACTGAAAAAAATAAATATTTTAGAGGGTGTTTCATGAGAAACGAACTTCCTTTAAAACCTTGGACAAATGAAAGTGGTATATTAAATTTAAATGATTCTAAAGAGAAAGGTTCACATTGGGTTGCATGGATAAAAGAAGGAAATTTAAAAATATATTTCGACTCATATGGAGAATTTAATCCACCTACAGAACTTGTTAAATATTTAGGGAAAAAAAACCTACTAATATCAACGAATATATACCAAGATGATAATGATCCACCTATTTGTGGTCATTTGTGTTTGGAATTTATAAAAAATTATAATAAAATGTATTGTTAATTTTAAAGAGAAAATCTTTAAAATTTTTATACTATTACAAACTAATGAATATAAACCTGGTTTAAGATTCTTTTTTTAACCCGGATTTTTTGCCTGGTTTAGAATTTCTTTTTCAAGCCGGATTTTTCGCCTGGTTTAAGATTCCTTTTTCAAACCGGATTTTTTGCCTGGTTTAAGATTCCTTTTTCAAACCGGATTTTTTGCCTGGTTTAGAATTTTTGTTAAAAAAAAAAATATATGTATAATAAATGGAAAAAATTTTTGAAAAGTATGATGATAATATTATCCGGGCTGAATATAGAGATTTCAACCCAACTTCTGTGTTAAACCTTAATACTGAAAATAGGAAGACAATTTTCTCAATAGATGGAAGTGATTGTTTTCTAGACTTAAAATCCGCAAAATTTAACATTTCCGGAAAAGTTGTACAATTAGACGATACTGAATATCCACTTAATAGCAATATAAAATAAGAGAATGGTTTTCCAAGCAAACTATTTTCCAACATCCAACTGAAAAAACATGGAACATTACTTGAGGAAATCGAAAACCCTGGTATAACAAGTAATATGAAAGGGATTGTTGGTTTTGCTTTAAATAATAACCATGGTCCTACAATAAACTCAGGATATCAATCCAGATTTAAAGGAGGAGGAAAATTTAATGTTTATGGCAATTTGTCTGATTTCGGTTTGGGTTTTTTTGAGGATATAACATATCCACTTTACAAAGGAGACATTCAATTAGAGTTTACTCGAAATCATGATCATGATGCATTATTCAAAGAAGAAAATTCTGATAAAAAAATGCCAACAGATGGAAAAATTATTATTGAGGATTTTAGGATTAGTTTTCGTGTAGTTAAATATGATAGTATGAGTAAAACCCTCTTAATAAATGAATTGGTTGAATTATCAGAAAAAAATTATTATTTCTTGGATTTTAAAACTATTAAATGTATTGAAGTAAGAAAATTGAGTGGAAAGAAGTGTACTCTTGATATTACAAACATGTATAGAAATTCTCATGATCCTTTATTTGGGATTGTAGGTTTACAAACAAACAGAAATACTCAACTAAAAGAATCAAGTAATTTTGATCACTGTAATGTTAGAAATATTTACTTTGAAATAAACGGAGAAAAATATCCAGAAGAGATGTTGAATATCGATTTCAAAAACGATAAATTTGGCAATATTTACGATATGCTTGGAGACTACAAAAAAGTTTTTTACAAAACATACCGAGAACTCCCTTTAATCTACACAGATCCAGAACAGTTTAAGAATTCTAAACCTTTATTCGTTATAAATCTGACTAGACAACCTGTGAGTATATCAGGTTCTAAACACACAGTCATTTTGAATATTGATTTTGATGGAGATGTATCAGATGGTACTGTTTGCTATATTTGTCTAGTTTCAAGTAACAAATTTGTATACGATATTATACAAAACTCAATTAGAGAAATTCGATAAAATTTAAGATTGTCTATTATAAAATGGATGGTATTTTAAAAGAAATTATACATTGTCTGAAATGTAAGAAAAAAACAAAAAATATCGATGCAAAAAAAGTTCAAACGAATAATGGTAGGTGGAGAATCTCAGCAAAATGTGTTGAATGTAACACAAATAAAAGTAAATTTATTCAACCTCTTAAAGATGAAGAAAAAATTAAAAACAACCAAAAAATAAAGGCAAAGGATAAACTTTCAATAGCTCAAGAACTTCACAAACCTGTAAGGAAACGATTTCCGAAAAGAAAAATATTTACCAAGGGTATTGATGATCTATGGGCTGCTGATCTAGTTATAATGAAAAACTATGAGAAAGAAAACGATAATTATTCTTATATGTTAAATGTAATTGATACTTTTTCCAAATTTGCTTGGTCTTATTCACTTAAAAAGAAAGACGGAAAAAGTGTATCCAAAGCTTTTGAAAAAATATTAAAGGAAGCTAAAATACAAAACCATAACCCTCCAGTTTTACTCCATACCGATAAAGGACTAGAATTTGAAAATAAATTGTTTAAAGAAATGTTAAAAAAATACGAGATTAAAATGTATCATACTCAAAATGAAGAGAAATCATCAATAATCGAACGATTTAATAGAACACTCAATGGAAAGATGAGAATACATTTCGAAGTACAAAACAATAAAAAATGGATACATAATTTACAATCCTTGTTGTATGAATATAATTTTAAAGACATTCATAGAACTATTGGAATGAAACCTTGTGAAGTTAAAAAGAGTAATGAATGTGAGATTTAAGAAAGGTATTCTCTGAGAATAAATCGAAACAGAAAATTAAATTTAAAATTGGAGACAGGGTTCGAATTACCAGATTTAAACAAAAATTTGCCAATAAATATGATCCTAATTGGACTCGTGAAATATTTATAATAAACGAAATTGTGTATACATCTCCTATAACTTATAGAATAAAAGATATTGATGGTGAAATTATTGAAGGGACTTTTTATACAGGGGAACTCCAGAAATCTAAATTTTAATTTTTTATGTTGAATTTCAATATAAAAATTTTATTATTACAAAAACATTTTGAAATAATTATGTTAAATAATTAGAGAAAAATAAACTAAGTGAAAAAGACCACAGACCATAATATAAATATTTAAAAATAAACTAAGTGAAAAAGACCACAGACCATAATATAAATATTTTTGAAAACTAAGTGAAAAAGACCACAGACCATAATATAAATAATTAGAGAAAAACTAAGTGAAAAAGTTCAACAATTTGTTTTAAGTGAAAAATATCAATAAATTAGTTTTAAGTGAAAAATATCAATAAATATCAATTAATTTGTTTTAAGTGAAAAATATCAATAAATTAGTTTTAAGTGAAAAATATCAATAAATTAGTTTTAAGTGAAAAATATCAATAAATTAGTTTTAAGTGAAAAATATCAATAAATTAGTTTTAAGTGAAAAATATCAATAAATTAGTTTTAAGTGAAAAATATCAATAAATTAGTTTTATGTGAAAAATATCAATTAATTAGTTTTAAGTGAAAAATATCAATAAATTAGTTTTAAGTGAAAAATATCAATAAATATCAAAAGTGCGCCAGGATCGGTATATATATATACTACTAATGAGTATACTAGAGTTTGTAATAATACCAGCACAACAATTGACCATATTTTTATTAGAACTAAAGATATTGATAGTATTAAACCTATTTTATTAAAATCACTAATAACAGATCATTATAGTACTTTGTTAATAGATCAAAATAAAGTAATGAAGGATGGGAATAAATCCAATATTAAATCATATTTAAATATTAAAAGCCTTTGTTCTTTATTAGCTTCAGAAAGTTGGGTTACTATAATAAATGAAACTAATGTCAATAATTGTGCTGATAAATTTCATAGAATATTAAATAATTATGTAAATAAAGCCAATAAACATAAAGAATGTATTATTCCTTCAAATAAACGAAAAATCAAACCGTGGATAACATCGGGACTAATTACCTCAATAAGAGTGAGGGATAAACTAGAAAAAATGACCTTAAAACGATCGAACGATATTCATTTTTTAAACTACTATAAAAAATATAAAAATAAACTATGCTCATTAATTAGGTATGTTAAAAACGAATACTATAGAAATAAAATAATAAATAATTCTAATAATATTAAAAAAGTATGGAATATAATTGGAGAAGTAATAAATAGAGATCATAAAAATAAAACAAATATTTCTCAAATTAATTATAATAATGAATTAATAGATATAAATACTGATATAAATAAATGTGTAAACATATTCAACAATCATTTTATAACTGTAGGAGAAAAGATAGCAAAACAAATTAATTATGAAAATGAGATGATAATTAAAACGAATTTAATTGATCAACGTTATGAAAACAATGAAAGTATAAATAAAGGCAAATTAGATTACAAATATTTCCTTGAAGAAGAAATTATAAATATTATTAAAACTTTAAGACAAGGTGCTTCTCCTGGTTTTGATAATATATCTTCAAACGTATTAATAAAAATAGCAAACTATATAATAAAACCAATAACCTATTTAATTAATTTAAGTTTCTCTAGTGGTGAATTTCCTAAAATATACAAAAAAGCAATAATAACTCCATTATATATGTTGTGTCTCGGGTAGTTAACACAATACACTATGGTTGAGTATCAAGACTTTTTATTATATAAGAATAAAGTGAAAACATGGTTGATTACACGGGTGAAACATATTCTACAAAAAAAACCTTGTGAAAATTTGTAGCATGTGTCTAGCTGAACGTAACCGCACAATACGCAGTAACTCTCAGTGTCGCCAACACAACATCTCTCCCTACTGAATTTGATAACAATATTTTTATAATTTTAATAATAATAATATTAATAACATAATAATATAAAGTTCAATGACAAACTCATAAAAAGAAATATTACAAATAATAATAATACATTTTTTTTTTTTTTTATTTCTTAAATTCTTAATATTATATATGTGACATGTGATATAATAATAATATAAAAAAAAAACAATTAAATATATAATTAATTTATCAATTTTAATTATTACAAAAACTTTTTTGGTTTATTAATATGTCTTTTAGATCGCCTTACTTCCATACTATCATTTATATCAACCTTTTTCTCACTCTCATCTCTCTCTTTTAATTTGTATAGTAAAAGTTGATCAATGTGTCTCTTAATTTGACCACACTCAGTGTCCACAATCAAAATAACTTTTCCTACTTTTTCTTTAATTTTTCCTGTAATCCATTTTTGTCCTTTACTATAATGCCTTGCTAACACCGTATCACCTATTTTAAAATTTACATTTCTTTTACCTCCAAATATTTTTTTTTGTTTTATTCTGACTTAGTTCGACCTTAGTTTTAACATCCAAATTATTATTTATGTATGGTTCCTAATTGAACTGTTTTATAATTAAATCAAATTTACTATTTAATTTTCTATTCATATGCAATTCAGCTGGGCTTTTACCTGTGGTACAATGAATAGTGTTTCTATAATCTAATAAAAATTTACAATATGCTTGTATTACATTAGGAGTATTATCTAATATTTTTTTCATTTTATCCTTAAAAATGCCTACCATATTTTCCGCTGCCCCATTGCTTTGTGGATGATAAGGTGGTGTTAAAATGTGTTTGATACAATTATTTTTCATAAATGTTTGAAATTCTTTAGAAGTCCACTGTGGTCCATTGTCAGTCACAAAAGTTTGACAAATACCATACCTAGAGAAATATTCCCTCATAATATTTATAGTATTTAATGAAGTAGTTGAAGTCATTGGTATAACTTCTGGCCATTTAGAAAACTCATCAATTATAACAATAAATATTTTTTTATTAAGTTCAAGAAAATCAGCATGTATCCTTTCCCCCGGTTCATTTGGATATTCCCAAACATGTAATAAAGACTTAGTAGGTTCTTTTCTGTATTTAATACAGATACTACATGAAGCTACTAACTGCTCAATATGTTTGTTTAGTTGTGGCCACCAAAAATAATTCCTAACCATCATTTTTAACTTAACAACACCAAAATGAGTACTGTGCAATTCATTTAAGAAAATCTCCCGTAAACATTTTGGTACAACTAATCTGTGACCTAGAAAAATACAATCTTGTTCAACAGTTAATTCGTGTTTTTGTAAGTAGTATGATTTAATTGGTTCCTGGATTATTTTAACCTTAGCATTTGGCCATCCTGTTAAAATATATTTTTTAATTACACTCAATACCTCATCTTGTTCAGTTTCTTTTTGTATCATGTTTTTATTTATACCTTGAAAATAATCATTAAGAAAATGAATTGTTGACACATCCATTTCCCTATCATTTGTATGTGTGATTGCTAACCTACTTAATGCATCAGCACTTTGGTTATTTTCAGATTTAACATACTGAATACTATAATCATAATTTGCTAAGAACAAGGCATATCTCTGTATCCTATTAGCTGCCACTTGAGGTAAACTTTTTTTTTCATGAAAAATATATGTAAGAGGTTTATGATCAGTAAGTAAAATGAAATGTCTCCCATATAAATATTGGTGGAATTTTTTAATACAAAAAACTATAGCTAATGCCTCCTTGTCTATCTGAGAATATTTTTGTTCAGCCAGATTCAATGTTCTAGAAGTATATGCGATCGGCTTTTCTTCATTGTTTGGTAAGATATGTGAAATTACACCCCCAATACCATAGGAACTAGCATCGCATGACAATTTAATTTTGTAATTTTGATTGAAATGTGTTAATATTGGAGCTGAAGTTAGAATTTTTTTTATTTCATTAAAAGCATTATCACATTTCTTATTCCAATCAAATTTATTATCTTTTTTAAGTAGATTGTATAATGGATATAATATTTCAGTGCTATTTTTGATAAATTTAAAATAATAATTTACCATCCCTAAAAAAGACTTAACTTGTGTTATATTAGTGGGAATTGGTGCTTCTACAATTGCTTTAATTTTTGTTTCACTTGTATTTAATCCATGTTTATTTATTTTGTACCCTAAATACTGTATTTCATCTTGAAAAAATGCACATTTTTCTTCTCTAACTGTTAAACCACATTCTTTCAACTTGTTAAAAACTTCATTTAGTTTATTTATATGTGAGGCTACTATGAATTAAAATATCATCTAAAAAACAAACCACATTGTCTATTTTCCTAAATAAATATTGTACCAACATAACTTTTATTATAATTTTTATTTTTTACATCTGAAAACTTAGATTGAACCTTGTCAGTTTTATTTTTATTAAAATAACAAACCTTTTTTAAATGTCCCTTCTTATTACATATTTCACAATTTCGATTTTTAAAATAACAATTACTATATACATGATTCATATTACCACAACATGTACATGTGCCGTCAGCATTGTCACCATTCTTCCCATTTAACCACCTTGGCGTTGGCTCCTTCCATTTGTTTGATGATTTCTTTTTTATGAAGTTGAGGTCACCTTTGGTAGCCTGTTGAAAGTTCTCCAGACTTTTCTCTGCGCCTTCGTGTGCTTGACATATTTCTTTAGTTCTTCCATAAGTTAAATCCGGTTCTTCACATAGTTTCTTTTTAAGCATACGGTCGCTTACACCATGAACTATTTGATCACGTAATGCTTCCTCCAAGTTATTTCCAAAACTACACTATATTGATAATTTTTGTAGTTTTGTAATAAATTCAGTGATCGTTTCATTGTTTTCTTGTAGACAATTACGGAATTTGGAACGTTCAGCAAGAATCGAAACTTTTGGTTGTAAGTAATCTTTCATATTACTTACTAACTTTTCATACTCGACATCTTTAGGTAGTTGTGGAGTACAAAGATATTTAAGTACGTTATAACCTTCACTTCCAATTAAGGTTAAAAATATAGCTGCTTTATTTTCTTTTATTTTATTCACCAGCATATATAGTTCTAGTCGTTCTACCCAGGTTTCGAAATCTTCTTGCTGTAATTTGAATTCTTCTATATTACCAATTTAAGCCATTTTTTTTTTTTTTTTTTTTTTACATCCGTTCTGATCCGTGTGGATTTGATATTAATAAAACTTCTCAAAATGCCATCTTCGTCGCCACTGTTGTGTCTCGGGTAGTTAACACAATACACTATGGTTGAGTATCAAGACTTTTTATTATATAAGAATAAAGTGAAAACATGGTTGATTACACGGGTGAAACATATTCTACAAAAAAACCTTGTGAAAATTTGTAGCATGTGTCTAGCTGAACGTAACCGCACAATACGCAGTAACTCTCAGAGTCGCCAACACAACAATATAAATCAGGTGATGCACGAGAATTAACTAATTATCGGCCTATCTCCTTAGTATCAGCAATAGCAAAAGTAATTGAAAAATGGGCAAAAATTCAATTAAATAGATTCATTATTAATAAAAATGCCTTAAGTAATAAACAATTTGGTTTCAAAGAAAATATAGGTTGTCAAGAAGCAATTACTTATCTTTCTAATTTAATATATAGATCATTAGACTCGGGTAGGAGATGTTTTGGTATATTTTTAGATATTTTTAAAGCCTTTGATTCTATATCTCATGAACTATTATTACATAAATTAAAATCAATAATAGGATATAATAAATTTTGGTGTTGGTTCGAATCTTATCTCTCTAATCGATTACAGGCAGTTAAAATCAATGGCATTGAAAGTGATTCATATGAACTAAAATATGGAATACCTCAAGGGACAGTACTAGGACCTATATTGTTTTCTATTTATATAAATGATCTACTACTATTAAATATAAATGGTAGTATATCTGCATTTGCAGACGATACGGTATTATTTTTTGAAGATGAAAACTGGAATGAGGTAGAGACAAAAGCTAATATAGGTATGTCAATGGTAAACAAATGGTTGGCTAATAACAGTTTAATGTTAAAAGTAAACCAGAACACATATCAATAAAACTACACACGTCAAATTGTAAAGAAAAGCATAAAGCGATATGCCTTTCAAATTGTATTAACATTAATAGAGCATCGGATACCAAATATTTAGGTGTAATTTTCGATGAACACATAAAATGGACTAAGCACATAAACATGTTAATAAATCGATTAAGAAAATGTTTCTATATTTTTAAAGAGCTTAGAAATATTCTTGATATAAATAATTTAAGAATGATTTATTTTGCACTAGTTCAATCTATAATAACATATGGCATAACCACATGGGGTTCGGCTTATAAAAACGCATTAGAACCACTGATGATAACACATAGGACTCTAATTAGAGTAATGATGAGAAATTATTATTTATATACTGAAAAAACGGAAACCTTATTTAATAAACTTAAAATATTACCTATAAATAAATTATATAACAAATTATCAACAATAAAAATACATGCAAATAAAAAAGAATATGAAATATCTAACGTATATAATACAAGAAATGAATGCAATTATAATCTCAAACTTCTTAAATGTAATACTACTTTAATGAAAATGTTTTACATAAATAGAGGAATTGAATTATATAATAAATTACCAAATAATATTAAGACAATTGATAAAAATAAACTCTTTAAACTTAAAATAAACAAACTATACAGGCAATTTCATGATGAGACTTAATTATATTTATTATTATATATTAATTAAAAATTGTATAAATACATATGTAGATTTATATTCATGTAATAGATATTAAATAAATAGAAATAAGCAAAAACTATTAATTAATTATAGACTCCCTAATCTCACCACAAGCATCGCTTATAGAGATTAGGTATCAACATGTATTGTACCACATCTTAATTATTATAATTGTTATTATTTTTTGTTGATTAAATAAATAAATAAATAAATAAATAAATTATATTCATGACATTCATTCTAGGGGGGTCAATGTGGACACAAAGTTAATGTAGACTCACAAAGTCTCTTTCTAGAATATAAACATCCAACATACAATTATCATATCTTATCAATAACATATACATTTTTTTTTCTACAATTTTATGCATTTACAAATTTATTTGAAATTGTTCTAGGGGGGTCAATGTGGACACAAAGTTAATGCAGACTCACAAAGTCTCTTTCTAGAATTTAAACATCAAATAAATAATCAAATGATCATAAAACAAATTTTACAAATTAATATAATTTGATATCGTTAACTCCTAAATAACATCATTTTCTATAATAATAATCCATAACCGTATTTTAACCATTTTTTTTTTTTAAATTAATTGCGAGATAGTTCGTTGTAAAATTCTTGCAATGTCAACGTAAAAACTCCAGTGGCACACACTAAAACATTGCTCTTATTACAAAAAAAATGATTGTAATTTAGAAATCGAAGTTATATACTTAGTTATTGAAGTGGATACTCGGGATTTTTTTTTCTTATCATATTAGAATTAATTTAATATATCTAGTTATTTTAATAAGAGTATTAACTAATAGCACAATACAACCCCATGAGTCGAAGGCAATAACACCTTTATGACTTACATATTATGTATGAATAACTATCACCAACTAAAATTAAAATTTATGTAAATTTTCGAATTAAAAAAATATATATATATATATATATATATATATATATATATATATATATATATATATATATATATATATATATATATATATATATATATATATATATATATTAATTAACAATGAATCGATAAAAATTTAAATTGTTATATGAGGTAAAATTTGTTTTATACAGGTGCGTCTGCATAATTTTGGTGACGTCTCTGTAATTTTTGAGTTGACGTAGTTTTCAGGCAGTATTTGACACATTTATTTCTAATACACTTTATGATAAAGTAAGTGATGAAATAGCCTACAATTATTAATATAGCATATAATAAATAACTGTGGTTGGTTAGGTTGGTCATTTTTTTTAAATTTTCCTCCTCCGTGTCTATCATGTCTACCAAAAAATCTAAAGATTTGGATGATTTAGCAATGTCGTTTAATTGATTATCAATTTTTTCCAAAGCTGGTATTTTTACCATGGATTCTTGAACTTTATTAATTTTATTACTGAGATTTATAGATACGTTTGTAATATGAAATTGTGGTGTAAAGTCGATGTTTGTTGTAATATTAATATTACAATTATTTGGTTTTAGAATGGTAGTCGGTGTTATATAATATGGTTCTTTTATTGATAGTATTCCCGAGCCTGTAATTTTTATTGTTTTGCTCGTTTCTGGGCATATTAGTGTGACTGTTTGTGAATTTATTGATGCATAAATCCAAGAATTTTTTGAAATTAATTTTTTATAGAATGTTTCGGAAGTTTTGATGTGCCTTATATCACAGGAGTCTGGTAAATATTGGGGATCGATAAATAATTGTACTTCACATGTGTCATGTGTATTTCTAATTATTGTGTCATGTGGGTAGCATATTGTTATGTCTATAGAGTGTTTACATAAATTATAATCCTGATGCGTAAAAGTGACGAATTTTTCATTATCCTGGCTTATTTCTAAATATTCGTTTGATGGTTTAATAAAAATATAATTGTTATTTTTTATGGGTACAGGAAATGGTGTTATATGATTATCATATAATTATCTATTTCGCACAACGGAATATATATGGTATAGATTAAGTACGTATCCATAAAATGTAAGGAAATAGTTAGCAGCTTTAAAAAATCCATAAAATTAATGATTTCTTCGGGATTTTGTGGTATAGATAGTTGTTTTGGAATAATTTTTTCAATTTCTATTAGTTGATTTATCATTGTTTTTGGATTTATTATCGAAGGATGTAACTGTCCATTTTGACCCCAGATGACTGACTCTATAAGTTCCTCTGTTTCCTGATTGAATTCAGTTAATATTATGTTGAAAAATATTAAGTGCTGAGTTAAAGTTTGTGAGATATCTATTATTTGTAATTTTTGTGTGTTATTATTAACAGCATTTATCAACTGGTCTAACGTTGTTTTTAATTTAATAGTATTGTCATTTATGGTGTTTGTTACATTGTTATAATTATTTAATGTTGATTGTACAATTCTTGTTTGTAAATTAATTATATCTAACGTTGCTTTATTCTTTTTTCCCTGAGTTTTGATTTTTGTGTCAATTTCGATTAAATCGTCCTCATTTAATGTTCCAAAAGCCCATTTCCCGAAAGTTCCTACTACATTTATTAAACCTCTCTTAATTATTTTATGTGTTTTTAAGGCATTATATGTGTTGAATCTTTTTTTTAATTGTGATATCGTATTATTTATAAGACCACTAAATTGTTGACAAATTTCTGTTACGTTTTCTATAGATTTCACCGTACAAAATATTATTGTTTTATCATTTATATCAATTAAATCATTATATTTATTTTCATAATTGGAGGTATTGACAACAGTTATCAATTTAAAAGTATCAGTAGTAAGCTTAATTTTGGAGATATATTCGTAATAAATTCCCGAGTTAACAATTTTAATATCTGTGAATTTATTATTCCCTGTATCCGCAATAACAATGAATGAAAAAATAAAAATAAATTTTATTAAGTTAAAATACATGATTTATGATATAATGTCGTATGATGTTTTAATACTTACAAATTTAATAATCCTGTGTATTTGTTGGAACAAAAAATTTTATTAATTTAACAAATATCTAAATTTGAGTTACAAAAATAAAAAGACGAACATTCGACAACGGTTGTCATCAGACTGACAAAATACCAGATAATTAAGTTAATATATACCTATATAGTTAAACTTATGCTGATATTGAGTTCATGATTTTCCCATAAGAGTAAATAAAACTAAAAAAAAAATCTTGTCAGCGGTATATTTTGCGTAATTTTGAATTAAATTCTGGAAAACTGTTGACTATCATAATTTTAGTTTTTAATTCGTATATTTTCGCTATAATTCTGTTTTGTTTTTTTTTTGCACAGTTTATATTTTTAATATATTATATAAATTTAAGATTAATAGAATATTCTTAAGAATAGTAATAAATATTATTTGTTTGGTGAAACTTTTTTATGTGTTCGATATGTATAGGGACATTTTTTAATTCCCCATTCTTTGGAAGTTCTATTAAATAAGCATTAGGATTTATTTTTTTAATTATTGTGTATGGTCCTTCGTATCTGTTAGAAAATTTGTTTTTGCGGACGGGTATTTTTACTAAGACCTTTTCTCCTACTTTAAACTCTATTTCATATTTATTTTTGTCTTTATATTTTTTTTGATTTTCGAATGCTTGTTTTAATATATCAGGTATAGTATTTCGGACTTTTTGTAAATTTTGCAGTTCATGAATAACTGAGTGATCGCATGTATTTGGAATTAAAGCAATGTCAAAAATTGAGCTTGGCTCGTAACCATGAAGTAAATAAAATGGAGAGTATCCGGTTGAAAAATGTATTGCTGTATTATACGCATGTAAAACTATTGGTAGTATATCAGACCATTTTCCATTATCTTCCGTAATATAAGGCGCTATCATATCGGAAATTATTTGATTTTGTTTTTCAACATTACCTTGACTCGTTGGTCTGTAGGCAATACCTTCCGTTTTTTTTATATTCAAAGCCGTTAAAATGTCGGCAATTACTTTAGCTGTAAAATGAGTACCATTGTCCGACCTAACAATTTTCATTGCTCCATATGCTAAAATTAAATCTAATAAGAATTTTGTCGTAGATTTTGCATCGGCGTTTCTACATGCTTTCGCGACACAATATTTAGTTATCCTACAAGTGGCTACTAGTATATATTTAAAACCTCTCGACATCATCAATGGGCCAATATAATCGATTGTTATATCCGAAAAAGGAGTCCCATGTTCTATAGCAGGGGTCGGGAACCTTTTCGTAGGAAAGAGCCATTCTTTTAAAAAAATACAAAACTATGATATCCAGGGAGCCGCACAGGTTTGAACAACCTTTTTTTAGTAGGCAATAAAATAAAAACATAATACATAATACGTCTTAAATTTAGAAAATATACAAAAACTTTATTTCATTAATTCATTATTATTATTATTATTATTATTATTATTATTATTGTTTATACATGTATAATTTTATTTAATTAAACACAATAAAACACAAAACAACGTATCTATTTAATATTAGTGGGATTTTTGACACTGAATTTCTCCAGACAGCTTATTCAATTCTGGAAAGAAATCTGTAGTTTTCAACTTCAAACAAGCATCAAGGCTGATATCATTCAGTTGATTTCTTAATTTATTCTTAATAAAAATCATATTTGAAAATGTTTGCTCACAAATGTAAGTAGATCCAAAAATGGTCAAAATTCCGAAAGCGACCATTTTTAATTGGCTGAAACTTTCGGGAAGACTGTTCCATACGTCAAATATAACTTGCTCTTCTTTTTGACATTTAGCGAGTTCCGTCCATTTATGGTTCGCAGCTAAAAATCCTTTTTCCCTTTCCAGATTTTCAATATCCGTTTTCAAATTCTCAAATTTTGTAGACCAAAAATCTTTGGTTTTTAGTTCTATTAATTGCAATGAAAATAGTCTTTTGTCGACAGATGGAAACGATGGAAAATTAATTTGTCCAGTCTCCGCTATAAGTGGTGATGTCAAGAACTTCAACATAGATTTATATTTTCGAAAATCTTCAAAACGTCTACTAAACGAATTTTTCATGGATTGAATGGCCAATTTAAAATACTCCAAATCAATAATACAACCTGAGCTTTCCGTGTACTCTTTCAAAGATTCAAAATGATCAAGATTTCCGCTCTCAATATCATCTGAAAAAAGCTGAAGTTGTTGTTCGAAAGAAAGAACAGTTTCCAGTAGTGTATGTGCTGTATTTCCCTTACCTTGAAGCTTTTTATTTAAGTGATTTAGAGATGAAGTCAAATCTACAGCAAAATACAATTTTTGTAGCCACATATCATCGCACAATTCGGGGTAGTTGATGCCTTTATTTGTTAAAAAATCTTTTATGGGTTCGAAACAATCTGTAAAGCGCTTCAAAATAGCCCCTCTCGATAACCAACGTACATTATTAAACATTAGAAGATCCTTGTATCGGGCATTAACTTCATCAAGTAATGCACGAAACTGTCTATGGTTCAGAGCTGAAGCTATGATTTTGTTAATAATTTTCACTACTAGTGTCATGACTTGGTTAATTTCAACTGGAAATGTTTGAGCACATAAAGCTTCTTGATGAACAATACAATGAAAAGATAGTAGTTCATGTTTCACATTTTGGCCAAAAAGAGTAACAACTCCTTTTTATTTACCAACCATATTTGGTGATCCATCAGTGCAAAGAGATATCAGCTTATCTAAATTGATTTCTTTCTCTTTACAAAATTTTGTAATTGCAGCGCAAATGTCCTCTCCTCGAGTTTGTCCTTTGAGCGGTAGTAAACCCAGTAATTCTTCATGAACACCCGTAGACGAAACATATCGTCCCATTAAAGTGAGTTGAGCAATGTTTTTAACGTCACATGATTCATCACAAGCTAAGGAAAATACAGGTGATGACTTCAGATCGGAAAACTGTTGTTCTGTGACATTTTCAGCCATTCTAACAGCTCTATCACGAAAAGTAGTTGCCGACAACGGAATATCCTTTATTTTATTGATTATTTCTGTTTTATTTTTAAATTCAGAAAATAGATGTTCTGACATACCAATAAAACATTTTTTAATATATTCTCCATCAGTGAACGGTTTTCCAGATTTCATGATTTCGTGAGATACAACAAAACTAGCTGCAGTCAAATTAGACGCCGACTGCAACCAGTTATTAAATTTAGATGTCGATTGGTGAGATTTACGAATCAACTCGGCCACTGCTGTTTTTCTTTCATTTCCAGCTGGGTACGTCTTACCAAAAGAATCGTGTTTTGATAAAAAATGACGTTCAATATTAGATTTTTTATTGTTTTTGAAGTTTTCGTCACAAATAAGACATTTTGGTTGTCCCATGTTGTTCGGGACAAATGCATAAGTATCAGTCCACTCACTTCTAAATCCTCTATTTTCCTCTTCAATTTTACGTTTTTTGTTTGTAGACATCTCGAAGTTTATAGAAATACCTCTATTGGAAAAAAAGCACAAGAAAAAAATACCGAACAACGTCGCACTGATTTAATTGACCTGACGAGGACCGTGCTCACGTATCGACTAATATAATTTTGTATTCTACCGAATAATGATAGTCGAGTTTAATAGAACACACACATATATTATATACACAATAAAACTAATTGTGCGATAAGATTAATAAATAACAATGAAAATATTCCCGATCCATGTAATAAAGATAAAATAGATAGAACATACATATACATGTTATAAACACAATAATACTAACTGTGCGATAAGATTAATAAATAACTATTGAGAAATTCAGAATTATTATCGTTATAATAACGTATAATATAATTTATATTTTACGGATATATCTATATTGATAATTATCCAAAGAGCCGCAGATTGCATGTTAAAGAGCCGCATGCGGCTCCGGAGCCGCAGGTTCCCGACCCCTGTTCTATAGGGTATGTTTGCATTTTTCCTACTTGAAGAGATTTGTCTGGTTTACGTTTTTGACAAATTAAGCACGAAGTTACGTATGATTTAATATGTTTATGCATTAATGGCCAATAATATAGAGATCTTATTTTATTATAAACTTTATGTACACCAAAATGAGCTCCTGTCATTTTGTTATCATGGAAATTTTGTATGACTGCGGTAATAAGTGATTCTGGAATCGCTAAAACTGGTTTTGGTTTACCCTTTATTTTTTCTTTGTAGTATAATAAGCCATTATCATTGTTAATAAAATGTGCCTTAGCTTTATTTTGCCATTTAGTATCAGAAATATCAGGATTTTCAATAGCAGTTATTATATTTTTTAAGTAGTTATCTTTTACTTGCATAATTTTTATATTAACTGGTTCTACTAAATTACAATTTAAGATATTACCATTTAAATTTTTTTGAATAAAATCGTTATAATTAGTAGTGTTATTAAATTTTCGTTTATTGTTTAATGTATTTACTGTTGGTTCGGAATCACTTTTGTAATTTGTTTCTGACAATTTAGTTAAACCAATTGGATATCGTGACAAAAAATCTGCCGCCTGATTAAATATACCTTTTTTATAAATTATTTTGAAATCAAAACCTATTAATTTAGTTCTTAATCTATTTAAAATTGCTGATTCCGACTTAAGTGTTTGTAGCTGTATAAGATTTTTATCAGGCGCGGCTCCAGGAACCTATTTTGGGGGGGGCCAAGTCCCTAAAAAAAAATTAAAAAAAAACACACATTTTAAATAATAAATTCTAGACGTCTATTTTTAGTCTTAGCAAAAATATCTAAAATTTCATCTATATAATTATACATATCAATTTCTCTATGTGCATTAATTAAACATAAATTGGACAGCCTATCTTCAGTCATTCTCGAACGAAGCCATGTTTTTACTCTTCTTAGAGTAGAAAAACTTCTTTCCGCAGTAGCAACGCTTACTGGCAAAGTTGCCAATATATGTAGTAACGTCCTAATGGTTGGAAACATATCTTTATCACATTGAATATATGCTTCAAGTGCTGTACTTGGGCGTTGGTCAATTGATTGAACTCTCCATTTCTGAAGCCAGAGCAGAATTTCACCTAAAATAATAGTTATTTAAATGACCTTATTGATTTTATAAATATAAATTCATACACAATATTAATATGAAAATATTTGCAAAATATATTATTATAATATTATATTAGTATTCTTAAAATTACATAATTATACCTTCCAACATATCAATCATCATCATTTCAGAAGTAGAAAATAGCGAAGAAAACTTTTTTGCCACTTGAGTAATTCTTTCTAACTTTTTTTGTTTGTCCCAGCTATCAACTTCAGTTAACTTTACAATAGTATTTGGTATTAACAAACGTAGATCAAACGCTTCCAATGTATCTGTACATAACCTGCTAGCAATGTCTGTTTTAATGGAATCTAATAATGGGACATAAATGCTACGTAAATAAAATTGTTCTGTATCTTTAGCAGGATAATTTTCACGATGAATTTGTTTTTTTATTGATCTAGGCATTTTAATATCACATCCAACTTCCGCTGCTAAGCTACTGCTTTCTAAGAAAACAGTATGAAATTCTTCAACACACTTCATTCTTTTTTCTTGTAATATTTCCTTAATGCCTTCTATAGCTGAAGAAGCATTAGCCAAATCTAAGGATGGTGACTGCAGAAGACGTGATATTGGCAATGTTAGTTTGAGAACATCAGCAGTAGACATAAGGGAAATAACAAAGTCACTATTATTTATAGCAGACAATAACATTGATGCTTTTGTAGATGAAATTCTATCGGCCCATGTTGTAATTTCAGAAAGTGCATCAACAATCTATGGCAAAAATGTATAACTAAATTTGTAAAAATGATTTTATATTTAATTAGTTTAAAAAAATTACCTTAGGAAGTTCTGATTTAAACTGTAAAATGCCATCGTGCATCTCTATCCACCTTGTTTGACACAGTCCAGTTAGTTTTTTATCAGAAATATTATTTAATATAATTTGTCGTTTAGCTGATGCATTAAAAAATGCAATTATTTCTTTTAAAGTCCCTATTGTATTTCTTATAGGTACAATTTTAGAACTCTGAGCTAATGAATTGTTCAACGCATGATTGTAACAAGGGCAATATACCGCATTAATACATTCTTTTTTTAATGTAGCAACAGCTCCACACTTCTGAGATACCATTACCGCACAACCATCAGTGGCTATTCCAACACAAAGCTTTGGATCAAGATGAAAATCTTTGGATAAAATATCCAAAACAATATGACCGAGAGCTTGCCCAGTTAGTTTTAATTCTCCAGAAGTTGATTTGTCTTCTGGTCTTATTGATTTATAAGCATCCACAAAGCACATAAAATCCTCATGTACTTCATTATTATGAACATAACGCAAAGTCAAACTAAGCTGTTCAGTACAGGAAATATCGGTGGTTTCATCAAACACAATTGCATAAAATCCAGCCATCTTAACATTTTGAATAATTTTTGATTTTATAACACTTCCAATACAGTCCAAAAGTTCAACTTGTATGTTTTTTCCTATATAAGTTGACCGAGAAGAAGTATTTTCTAAATGTTTCTTTAACTTATCATCTCCTGAACGTATTTTAAATTTTAATAGTTCCCTAAAGTTACCCTCATTAGACGTAGGGGATTCTTTAGTATTAAAAGTATCAATTAATGCACCATCGTCTCTGTGACCTCTAAGTGGTATATTTTGATATCCACAAAAAATCAATGTTTCAATGATGGGACGTAAACGTTCACGATTTTCATTTACTTGTTTAAGTCTTTGGGTATAAACTTGATTAACAATATCTTTTTGTGGACAAGCATAAGTTTTCAAAAAATCTTTTCCAGATTCCACAGCATTTTGGTGATACTTGTTATTGTTATGTATATTAAGTACACCATCTTTTCCAGTCAATTTGGAAAATTTTATAAGTGGTTGTGTAACAAGATTTTTTAAACTATTATTTGAAGTAGATAAAGGTGCAAACAAAAAACAATATTTACAGAATAATCCTCTTGCTACATGAGATATAACCAACCAATGATACAGCTTCAAATGAACAAAAGAAGGTGATCGTTTTTTTAATTTACCATCACGGATTTGTTCTGTAGACGGGAAAACATAATTATCAGGTGGATGCCAATGGTCTTCTAGAATAGCTTTTTTTATATAATCATTTATGTCTTTTTTTCCAATAAATGATCCAATATCTGGTTTTGAAATGGTGAGATTTTGTACAACTGCAGCATTATCCTGAATCACAAACATTAATATTATTCTATTATTCAAATCAATTTACAAAACATTTAAAGAAAACACTATTTTCAATAAAATCACTAGTATAAAATAATATAAATAAACTTACATCATTTGTTTTCAACTGGTCAACATTTTCTAATTTTCTTTTTGTACCAATATTGCTATTTTCTGTACTATTCTGTTGCGGATGTTCGTTCTTTTTCTATTATTATATTATAATTATAAAATATATAATATTATAATTAATATGATATAACAAAAACATCCTACAATTAGGTACATATTTGAAATATTACACTCATTCTGTAGCTAGGTACCTACATAGTACATACCTACCTATTTTCCTATTAAAAGTTATTTTGTATTCATAATTATCTTGATAATTTATCAACAAATAATATAAATGTATTTATGTAGATAATACTTATTACTATTAATTTAATTTAGAACTATTGTATGTATGTACCTACCAATATAAAATTATAAAAACAATTAAGAAAAAAATAAGTAGGTTTAACAAAATTAAGTTTTAGTCTGGAGTATAATAAATTTGGTTATTTAAGATTGGTTTTCATTTTAAAAATCATCATTGAAGGTAGTCAACGTTTGTACTGTTACCTAAAGTAAAATGTAAATCAAAATTTATAATAGGTACATGAGGCTATTCTTTTATTTTTTTTTATATATTTTAAATATATTAGATAGTGTTTAGTTAAACACACAATATACAATATTTATTTATTTTTTAATTTTATGAGTACCTATATTAATAAGTTATTACATTAATATTAGCGTTCTATCAAATAAATGCAGCAATTCTTCTTTTTTTTTTTATGAATCAAAAATACTAATTTAAATAAAAGTACCAATATAAAATAATATAAATATTAAATAAACTTACATCAATTGTTTTCAACTGGTCAACATTTTCTAATTTTCTTTTTGTACCAATATTGCTATTTTCTGTACTAATCTGTTGCGGATGTTCGTTCTTTTTCTATTAGTTTAAATTTATTAAATTAATATAAAAAGGAACTAAATACTTCTTAAATATTGAATTATAAAAACATAGGAACAGACCTGCTTTGTAAACAAAAACTTGCTAAGTTTTGCTTTTGGATTGCTCATTTTTATGATTAAAGTTAAAAGTAAGAAGTAGGTATATAGTCTGTAGAACAACAGCGGTCAGCACTCAGCACTCAAACAATTAGTATGAATATTATGAAATATGAATTGAGTATAATTTAGGTATGTAATAATTAATAAGGTTAAGGTAAAGTGTAAATAGAAATATAACATAGATCGCCATTCCTCAATCGTCGACTAAGTGGTATTTTCCCAATGATTCCCGAAGTCATTTACGACCTACGGGACTGCATTTGGACTATGAAACGATAACACGCATGCAGACGCTCGCATTCGACCGCGTTCGAAAAGTTATTTATAGAAATAATAGGTAGGTAATACATATTATTTTCTTATCGTATAATCGTATCAACTATCATTTCAATCTCACACCGTAATAATCTAAGACCGTGCTCACACCAATAACCGATATTAATTATACTACAAACTAGTTATAGTATTTATTATTTTATTTTAACTTACTTTATGATACAATTTTAAATTTATTTTATCATGACATACACATTTATTTGTATTACCATTTTCAAATATTGATAGAATTGAGAAAACATAGTTTAATTATAAGAAACCCTTAGGCCTGGGGGGGGGCCACGGCTCCCTCGGCCCCCTCCCTGGAGCCGCGCCTGATTTTTATGGTCTGTCCAAACAGTAAAATGTCTACCATGTAGATATTGTCTAAAATGAGTGCATCCAAAATATAGAGCTGCCATTTCTAATTCTAGAGAAGAGTAATTATTTTGTGCAACGTTTAATTTTTTAGAAGCATAAGAGACGGGATGTATTTCGTTATTTTCATTTTTTTTGTTGTAAAATTACACCTAAACCTTTTTTCGAACCATCGGTCACTAGGATTATTTCTGCATTGTCATCAAAGTGAGCTAATACTGGTTTATTAGTAAGTTTATTTTTTAAATCATTAAACGCGGTTTCATGTATTTCGGTCCAATCTATTGATGATTTTTTCGTTTTAAATTTACCTTTAGTTAGTTCTGTAAGAGGGTGTGCTAATCTACTGAAATTAGGAATAAATCTACGAAAGTAATTTGCTAAACCTAAAAAACTTCGAAGTTGTTTTATTGTGTTAGGAGACGGAAAATTTTTAATAGCTAAAAGACCTTCTTCGGTTGGTCTTATCCCCTGCCTATCAATAAATTTTCAGAAATTTTTAATTTTAAGTTATACTTTTTTAGTCGATCAAAAGTTATTTCAAGTGAATTTAAATGTTCATTGAAAGTTTTTCCGAAACAAATACAATCATCTAAATAACAACAATTTATTCTATAACTTAACCCTGCCATAATTTTATTCATGACCTTTTGAAATTTTTGTGGTGCATTCGTAAGACCGAAAGGGAGACGTGTAAACTGATAATGTCCAGTTGAAGTTGAAAAACTAGTGATTTCTTTAGAATTATCATGTAATTTTAATTGATGGAACCCTGCCATAGCGTCAAGACAAGAAAAATAATTATTTCCGGCTAGTGTGTCTTAAATGTTTTGTATAATAGGTAAAGGAAACGCTTCCTTATGCGTTTTTTCATTTACGCGTCTATAGTCTAGAACCATTCTATATTCTAAAGCGGTTTTATTTGTTGTGCCTTGTGATTGACCTTTTGGTACAAGAAATACAGGAGAGGAATAAGGACTTAAAGAATGTTCGATTATACCGGCTTCTAATAATTCTTTAGTTTGTTTTTCGATTTCTTTATTTTCTAAAGTGCTTAATTTGAAATTACGTAAATTTACTGGAGTGTTATCTGATAATTTTATTTCTATAGGTTCTGTGTCTACTTCACCTAAATCCCACTTAGATTGCGAAAATATACTAACGTATTTTTTTAACAAAGTTTTTAATTTATTATGTTGCTCATTTGTTAGTTCTGGGTTAATATCAAAATTTAATATTTTAGTGTCCGGCAGAATATGATCTAATTTCTGCGTATTAATTTGTGGACGTTGCAATTGTGTTTCACTGTCGATTCTCACGTTGGCATAGTTTTTTCCACTTAGTCTATCTCCAATTTTATAGCGAGATTGTAAAATGCTGTGTCGTGATTTTAAGGTGGGAAACTCATTTACTACGACAGCGTGTGAAATAATATTTTTATCTTTATTTGAAGAGGCACCAGGTGTCCAGTGATTTAAATTATAAAAAACACATAAAAATTTTCGTCTCGGTTTGTAAAATGCTAACGCTGTGTAAATATTATCATCATTTGATTTAGTTTCTTATAATATGATTAAATTGAAATTAAAATGGTTTACTACGGCCGCTAAGTCTTCAGTTTCTAACCATATTGGTTGTTTAAAGTCGGTTATTTTTAAAAGATATGTCGATTTGTTCATTACGTAGTATTTTAACTAAACTATGAATACCACAATAACCATCGTCTGGTACGTTTTCTAATTTTACGAATTTCGAAGCTATTGACGTTATTTGATTTTCCGATAAATTATCTTGCTCGTTTATTTTTGCACTATTTAACTTAGATGATTCCAAAGATACATTATTTGTTTCAAAGATATTTTCTTTATTTAATTTATCACAATTTATTTTTTTTATGTCAGAATCGTTCGTTTTTGCGATTAATTTATTTAGTAATGAAATATTTTCGTCAAATTCGTTTAAGTTTTCGTAATTATTTTGAAAATTAACATCAGTATTATTTTTATCTAATTTTACAATTTTACTTTCTCCTTCACACTGCTTATTAGTGAAATTACACTCATTAGAAAAAAGTTTTGATTTAAAATCAAAAATAACTTTATCATTTATATTTTTATATATTGTTATAGAATTATTAAAAAAATCTATTTGTACGCGATATTTACTTAAAAAATCGGTGCCTAATAATGGCGGTCCGGCAAGATTTGATACTAAGAAAAATTGTATTGGGAAAGTTAAATTATGAAAAACTATATCAATATCTATTTTACCCTCTACCTTTAGAGTTGAACCATTAGCTGTTTGAACTTTAACATTTTTTGTTTCAATTAAAGAAGTTGTTGATTTTATTTGTTCACTATTTATGACAGAAATAGTCGCACCAGAATCTAATATGAAAGTAGTTTCTTTATTATTTATGTGTCCTAATATCTCTAATCTAATGCCTGAAGTTAGTACTTCATCAATAGTTTCAGTACAACTGGAAATTCGTTCACTATTTGATTTATTTTAATTTTTTATGATTGAATTTAAATTAGGATTTTCTATTGGAATGTCAAGAGGTGACCTAATATCTACCTCATGACACGCGTTTTTTTAATTATTATTAAATCGTGTTTTATTTGGATTATAATATTGATTTGAGCGACCTGGACTCAGATCTTCAGATAAATTATTGAGTTGATTGGGGATATTTATTTGATTATTTGGGTAAGAGTTTGGTTTTGAATAATTAAATTTATTATCGTCAAAATTATGATATTGTGGTTTGTTAAATGTTCTATTATTTTCATATTGAAAACTAGAATCTCTATTAGTACTAAGATTTTTTATATTATTACCATTTCTATAACTTGCCTTATGATTTTGATTAATCATGAAGTTTCTATTATTAAAGTTTTGTCCTTTATTAAAATTTGAATTTGCATGGTTATAATTATTTTTATTAGACTTATTCTGCACATTATTAAAATTCCTTCCTCCGTAATTATTAAAATTACCATTATTATTATAACTCGTATTATCGTTATTATTATTATTATTATTATTATATCTTTTATAATTATTTTGATTTCTATTGATATTTCCATTATTATTGTATGATAATTGATTTGCCACAAAAGCATTTTGTTCTACCAGTTTTTGATTTAAAGACTCTATTTCTGCTTTAAGAGCATCATAATTATGTATATTATTTCGTTCATTTGCAGTTGCTTTTGCCGATTCTACTTTTCGTAAATTATTTTGTAAATCTAACAGTGTATTGTTATTCATTAATGCAATCGGGTTATAGAAATCAGGTGGGAGAGCTTCCAAAATTAAATCAATTTTTTCGGACTCTGTCATATTTGGGTTTGCCTTACGGGCCAATAATTGAAAATCTGCTAAAAATTGCGAAACGGTTTCTGTTGATTTTAATTTTATATTTGCTAATTTAGCTTTTAACATTCTAGTTCTACCCGGTGAAACAAAATGTTCTTTTAGTGCTGTCTCTAATTGAATCCACGATGGTGTAGGATTATTAATAATAAAATTTTGATAAAATGCTCTCGCGCTTTTTTTAGATAAATAGGTAGATACATAGCTTTTTTATCGTCAGCCCACTCATTAGCAACGGATATTAAATTATAGTTCTCAAAAAAATCGTTGATACATTCTTCAGGTTCGCCATTATAAAACTCTGGTTTAAAGAAAATTGGTTTCGACATAATTTGAAAAAGCTTCCGCGACTTGCGTGTATGTAACAGTTTTAAATAATTCTTTAAATTCTGTTGGACATAAATTTTTGACCTATTTAAACCTATCCAAATATAAAATTGACCAAGTACGTTGCGAAATATAAATACTTTGATTATTACCTATTCTTTTGAGGTAATATTTGAACATTTGCTTGAAAAAAAATTAATCAAGTACTATAATATTAACCATAAAACATTAACCTCCTTCAGAAAACGGGTCAGTATTGTGCTTGTAATTATGAACAGATTTTGGGGACAAGTTACCCGGCGCCTCCACCAAATTGCAACACACCTCCCTCGCTCTATTCGATTGAATTCGAATGAAGGGGCTGTCGATATCTATATATTATTCTATCCACTTAAGAAGCAGTCGGTTGGCTAATTCCTACTACACTAACCGGTCTTGAGAACCGGGTCGTTGAAATAATATATAAATAAAGTTTTCCTAGTTATATTTTACAGGTCCAAGAAACTTATGACCTGCGTTCAAAAAACTAACACGTACCGAGTGTATTAAAGGTGCAAAGAATATATTATAAACTTTATAAAATAAGTATAAAAGGTAAAGATACAATTAACACTATCACCGGAGTAACCCTGTTCTTGAGGGTAGTGTATGTAGACCACAGGTGTAGCGGAGTACGAGTAAAACGAGCAACTTTATAAAAATATATTTATTAAAACACTTATCTAGGTGGGTTATTTCACCTGTAGAAATTAAGTGTGAAACGATTAATTAATTTATGTAGAGACAAATATTACTTGTCTCTACGTTGATGATAAAAATGCTACTCTTTTAAGTTAATGATTAAAACTTGACTCGTTTACGTTGATGTTAAAACTCGACTGGTCACTCATATATTACGTTCAGTATTCGTACTCTACACGTCCCTGTGTTCTGTTTACCTAAGCATATTTATCTGAGCACGATATTAATGATGAGTTAGTCATTGCAATCGTTACAGTAGATACAATAATAACAATCATTTTCGTCAAAATGATAATGATTATCATAATAGAAACAATAACTACAACCCACGTAATAGCACTAATAATTTTAACAACGATAGACGAACAAATTTCAACAGTGACATTATGAATTACAATAAACTTAAAGTTGTTTTACGTGTAATCGAGAAGGACATAATAGCTTCCGAATGCAGGTCGAATAATAATCAGAGAAACTACAATACCTATACAAAACCCGCAACTAATTATAATTCAAGAAACATAGTATGTGAGTATTGTAGTAGGTCAGGACATGATTTAACGATGTGTTATAAGAAACAGAATGACGAACGAAAAAACATTAACAATAATCGAGAGTCGGGAAACTTAAATGGTTCGCCCGTGGCTCCCGGACCACGTGCGATCATGCAAAAAATATCCGTGGAACCACCCGAAATTGCTACCACCTCGTATCAAGAATAGATCAGAATCATATTATATGTAAATCACTCGCTAGCTTAATAAATCAATTAAAATTGCCTATAGATACAGGATGTGAAGTCAATATCATGAAAATAAATTGTCTAAGGGTACTGCCACACTACGACGGTTACGCCGTACGGTTCAACCGTCGAAGTCAAAACGTCCGGTCTTACCCGTGTCACACTACAACGGTTTTAATGCTAATTTTGTCCATAAAGTGTTTTATAAATATCTGTAAAGATAATTTCTGGTCAGTAGATGCTTAGTAGTCAGTTCAGTGAAGACTGTGTTCTTGAAGTGACTTGTGTGCTGTTTAGTGTTGGAAATTAAAAACTATATTTTGTGTCTAATTTTATAATAATTATTATAAAATATTATATATGTGAGTATTCTTTTTTTTAAGCGTAGTTAAATGGTATATTAATTAAAGTGAAAACATATTTTTTTAAGAAATGGATCGCCAAAAAACTTTAAAAGTTTTAGCTGTGGCTGAAGCATTTGGCTTATTAAACCCGCCCAGGAAAACAAAAAACAAAGAAAAAAAATTATAAAGTCCACTACTGGACGTCTTTGCCGTTGCAGTGTGACACAACTGATAAGAAACAATGTGTTTACAAAACCGACGGCGTGGCGGCAGTGCCGTGAAACCGTGACACGCAACGGTTTCTAGAGTCGCCGTCCGTTCATCGACGGCGCTACCGTACAAATGAGACACGACACGTAAAAACCTATGTGTTCTTGATGAACGGCAGAGACGTACGGTCACGCCGTACGCAGGGGAAGTAACTCTATTGGCGAAAATAGTACATTAAAAATAGTTCATCCATCAAAAACTAGTGTCGCTGGTGTCACTGGTTTTCTGTTCTCTCATATCTATCTATCTATGGTACTATCGCAATCGCATAACCTCAAAAAAATTGACCGGTCTCTGGCTCTGAAAATCGCTAAACCACATTTTTCTACGAACGAAATCCGCACAATTCGCATCATTATTTCTGTTCTTGGTTCGAAATTGATTTCTTATGTTGTATAAAATAGTATTTGCTTTGCACTTTTCCGAATTCAACAGTTCAAAACATGGGTAAAGAAGCATACAAATGTTGTGTGAAAGGCTGCACATTTAAAGGTAATTTTATATGACGTATAATATAACTAATATTTGTAAGTGGCATTTTTTGTTAAAAATTGTCAGGAAACTGCTTAGAAATGAGGAAAGCATAATGTACGCCAGGTGCCTTTGCACCTACGTACGTTTTTGTTTCCCCATATCTTACTGTGTGTAACATGACATATTTACGTTCAGTAGAACAATATATTTACCTACCTACTTGACAAACGTAAAATTAAATTTTCAATACTAGGTGGAATGTCACACCGTTTTCCGAATCCAAAAGTATATTTGAATGTGATGAATGAATGGATTCAAATATTAGGTGAAGAACAATTTTCTGGTTTAGACTCTTCAACTATTTATTTCAAAAAAAGAGTTTGCTCCAATCATTTTAATAAAAATGATTACAGTCCTGGATCTAAAATGTTGAAGAAATGTGCAGTTCCAGTTCTAAATCTTGGAAAGACAACTATGGGTAATAACTTTTTATTGTATACATATCGTATCCCATATGTTTTCTTTTTAAATAAATATGTCTATATGTTAACTGTAAAGAGTTTATATGTCATCATATTTTTCTAGATCTCTATAATTAATTTTATAATATTTGTATTATATTAATATTAAATTTTTTTTTTGTATATGTAGCTAGCTCTGGTTCTGATTTAATGCAGTCAGTCATAGAGGTGCCGCATTATGCAATTAATGACTCAGGTAATTGGTTGTATATTGTGAATTTATTATAATAGATTAATTAATACATTTTGCTTAATCTTTCTAGATCAAAATGTCAACAGTAATAATGATTCTTTAGAAAACATAAGCAACAACGTTGGTTTTTGTTCTGTGGCATGTTCTAACTTAGACTTGTCAGGTTTTGAACAACTCATCGATGAAAGTTTTGGTAATTGGATATTTGATATGACTATATGAGACTTGTATGTTGTTTATATAAGTAATTCATGACTTCTAGGTGATGGTGTTGATAACAATAAGGTTATTATCCCAGATTATTTAACTCCAAATCAAAATCATGACCAAATAATGAGTAAGCAAAACTAATATTTTTATTTATTGTACTAAATATTCTCATTTAGAATTACTAGTTTGCTTAATTATTAGCTTGCTTAATTATGCACCATGCTTATATTTATTATTTAATATCTGCAGCTTATGAAAATGCTTGTAGTTTTGGAAGTACTGTTGGAACAAAAAAACGAAACGCAAAGAAAATTGGTTCTGGTTAATACATATTGAATTCATAAACATAAAATTTAATTTTTTTCAAATGACTCATAGTTAATATTTTGTTTTCATATAGGTTTGTTATCGACAATTGGTATGAAACGAGCCAACCAATTGACTCCAAAATGCAAATCTCTTTATTCAGACACTGTTTGGTTAAACAAAGAACTTCGTCGTTCCAGGAAACAGTGCAATACGTTTAAAAACCGATTAGCTGCAGCATCAAATTTTTCCGGGAAACTTTTTAATTCTAAACTATCATCTCAAATGACCACATCAGCTTCAATTTTCACCAAACTACAGTTACGAGAAACTAATAATAAAGCCAGAGGACGACGGTTCACATTGGAAGAAAAATTATTAAGTTTATCTTTATACAAACAAAGTGCAAAATGTTATAGACTATTATCTAAATTGTTTACTTTACCTGGGCGAAAGTCATTAACAAATTTACTGTCGAAAATTCCTATTGGTACTGGTGTCGATAAATCCCTAATTACAGTTTTGCAACAAAATGTATCAAAATTAAATGAAAAACACAAGATCTGTGTACTTTTATTTGATGAAGTGAGTATCGAACCACATTTGCAGTATGATGATAGTACAGGATTCATAAGTGGCTTTGAAGATAATGGTATTTCTAGGACACAACAATTTGCAGATCATGCCTTAGTCTTTATGATACGAGGAGTTATAAAAAAATACAAGCAGCCAATATGTTATACATTTTGTAAAAGCACCACTAGTCGTCATGATTTGTCGAATCAAATTAAAAAGGTTGTAAAGGCAATTCATTCAACTGGTCTTAAAGTAATTGCTACCATATGTGATCAAGGAGCAACCAACACTGCTGCAATTAATCTCCTCAAAGCAGATACTCGAGTAAATTGTTTGAGGAAAAACATTGACTGTAATGATTTATTTTATGAAGTTGATTGTGGTACAGAAGTCATTAAATTAGTTCATTTATTTGATCCACCTCATCTGTTAAAGGGAATAAGAAACAATTTGTTAAATAAAAATGTTCTTTTTATTGAAAATAATAAAAAATATGAAGCCAGCTGGAAACATATTTTAGACCTTTATAAACTAGACAGCAATATAGATGATGTTAAACTATTACCAAGGTTGACTGCAGAACATGTGATACCGGAAAAAATAAAAAAAATGAAGGTTCGGAACGCTTCTCAAGTATTAAGCCAAAGAGTGTCTTCAATCATGCATTTTTTAGCTTGTGAGTACCTATTAGTATTTAGCTAATAGTTGTACTGTCATTAATATTTTCTTTAATTTTCTATTCCAGCTAGAAATATTTTAGATGAAAATGCTCAGGACACTGCCATATTTTGTTTGTTTTTCGACAAGTTATTTGATTCGGTTAACGGTTGTTTTAATAAAATTGAAGATGGGAAAATTTTTAGAACTTCCGTTAAAACTAATTCTCCACATCATCAGTTATGGATAGACTCTTTGAAGATTCTGGAAACAATGGTCTTTATTAATCCAGTTACTAAAAAAAAAAGTACACCGCAGCCACCAACATTGAAAAACTGGTCCAAAACAATAAAAGGTAAGCAACAAAATTATTGATATTTTATTTTTAAATTTGAAAACTAGTTGAATTTTGTTTAAATTTGACAGGTTTCCAAGAAGTATACAAAGTTTTGAAAAACAGTGGGGTACATTCAATTCTTTTAAGAAATTTTAACCAGGACAGTATAGAAAATTTCTTTGGAGCTATGAAAGCCTTGGGTTACAGGAACAACAACCCAACTTGCAGTAGTTTTGCATCTTCCTACAAGACCTTGCTTTTAAACAATTTAATGTCGGCCCATTCACCAGGTAGCAACTGTGAAGAGGATTCAGGTGAAGGTTGTTTGACTTCTTACAAATCTTTATTTTCTGTTTATAATGATGTTGACACGTTAGAACCAGAACATGATTCTGTTGTTGAACGAATTTCTGATGGACTAGAAAAAATAAGTGTATGCAATTCAGAATTGTTGAATGATTTGGGAAACCTTACAAAAAATTATATTGCTGGATATGTTGTAAAGAAACTTAATACTATACTTTTTAAAGATTGTAAGACATGTTTAAATCAAATTTGTTCTACATCATTAACTAAAGACCATGATGTTACTTTAGCAAGAGATTATAATCCAGATAGGAAATATTTGTTGAAATACCCTAAAAGTACATTTTGTTTATTAGTTCAACAAACAAGACGTTAAAAACTGATTTGTGTAAAATTATTCAAAATGAATTAAATTGTAATTTTATAAATTGTCCTGCCCATGGTAAAATTTTTCCAGAAAAATTTGAAAATTTTTTAATAAAATTAATGGTACACAACTGGTGTACACAAATAAACAGAATTTTATCAGGTAAAATAAAATTGGGAGAAAATGAGACTGATCCCATTAAGCTAAGTGCTTACCGCCGATACGTAACTTTTTCCAAAAAAAAGTCCTTTAAATAACATTTCTTTCTTTAACATCAATTAAATCAAATTAAATTCTTGTTTTTAATTTTCCTTTTTAAACATTTCTAAATTTTTTACTTCATTATTATTATTATTTAAAAATGTCATCAATAATCTTCAACAAAATAATATATAAAAATTCAAAATTATCAAATTAAATTCTTATTTTTTATTATCCTTTTTAAACATTTCTAATTTTTTTACTTTATTTAAATTATTCAGTTAATATTTAAAAATGTCATCAATTATCTTGAACAAAATAATATATAAAAATTCAAAATTATCAAATTAAATTCTTATTTTTTATTATCCTTTTTAAACATTTCTAATTTTTTTACTTTATTTAAATTATTCAGTTAATATTTAAAAATGTCATCAATTATCTTCTACAAAATAATATATAAAAATTTGCTCTGCTCAATTTTGAAAATAATTTAATACAGATTCATATATTTAATAAAAAATTGTACTGTACATTTGTAGATTATAAAAATACAATGACTGAAAATGAACCAAATGTTCCTATTTACCTAATTACTTTTATTTTAATTGTAAAATGCATTTTTTAGTTTTCTTATGTATGACGATAGTCAACTAGTGTGTTTAGTATGTTGTAAAAGTAAAATTACTAATAGGTATGATAATTACAAATGTTCTTTATTAAAATATGTATGTTCTGTTATATTATGTCATATTATTTGTTATATACTTAGTATTGTTATTTTTTTTTTTATTAAATTTAGAATTTTTTATGTTTGAATTTACCTTATTTAATGCAACAATGTATGATTTAATGAATTTATATTATCCTGATTAATATTATTAATAAGTGTTTTATAATAATAAAACCTGATTCATATTTAATTTTGGTTGTTTTCCTTTATCTGTTTGATAAAATTAGTTTTAAATATATTTAACTATTTATGCAATATTTAAAGTTGTTATGTGACAAAAAGAAATTAGATCAATAAGAAAAAAAAAAAAAGTAAATAATAATTAAAAAAAAAAAGAAAGAAAAAAAAAATAATAATTTTAATATATTTTAAAAACGGCGGGAATATATTTTGCACCGGCCGCCGCTGCCGCGCCGTAGTTACTTCCATCAAACACCGGGAGCGCTGTTTTCAATGTTACAAAAATTAACACTGCGGTTGCCTATCTATTACAATACTTGTCTATGGCCGTACGGCGTAACCGTACGTGCATTATACAAAACATTAAAAGCCGAGCTAAGTCTAACATACACTTCTTTGTTCAATCCTGTTTATAAGATAGTGACTAGGAATATATGTCAAGTGTAAGAGCACCACACACTTTTAAATTTTTCATCAATAAATTTTTCATTATTTTTAAGTACAGAAAATTATTTTTGTCTTTTTAGTGCAATTTTTAAAATATTTTTTTTTAATGTTTTTATGGAAAAGTGTATTCTTAAAATTTTTTATTTTTATTTTTTATTTTCTACTTTTTAGTTGAAAGTAAATATTTTTATTAAACGTTTAAGAAATATGTTGGTGAAACAAAAAGAATCAAACTACTGGTGATTATGATTTATTTATAAATAAATAAGTTTATGCGGTCGCGAAATGACAAGACATTTATTTTGTTTGCCACAACCAATTGAAATTTTTTTATATTAACAATTTCATTATGAGACCATTATGTGTATTATATATTTTGTTATTTGACAGTACGTATAATTTATTGTCCGTCATTTACAATTGCTTCCGAGATATTGGGACGATGTTGTCTCATTCTGTCGATTTCATCCAAAGCGTCAACGTTACAGAATGTCTTGCCCGTTATTTTTGAAGCGTCCAATTCTTCGATACGTAGTCCATCGAGGCTACGAACTCTACTAATGATGACGTACGCTTGACCTTGTACAAATAGTTTCTGTCCCAAGTAAACGACAGCATAATCGACTGTGGTGCCCTGCATTTTATGGGCTGTTGAAGCCCATGATAATATTAAAGGCAGCATACGGCGCTCGGCAGTTCCGTAACTGAATTTTGCTGGAAATTGTATTGATTTTGGCTTGATCAGGTGGATCCCATCCACGCCAAAATCCACCATTACGTCCGGTATGTCCTGCTTGTAAATCTGACCTCTGCGGAAGCCACCAGCCCATTTCAGTTCCGTTACAAAACCTATTGCTCCATTGACCAAGCCTTTTTGTACATCGATATTAGATCGCAGCATCACTTTTGCTAGGTTAACGAATATTACCAGCTCTCTTGGCAATCCTAGTGTCTTGTTGATGTCATCCGATATGACGGTGTCGATTGAATTATTTAGCGGCCTTGTGGCATCGACCAAAGAATCTTGAGCTCGAATTGTAAACATTTTGACATTTTTTTCTCGAAAGTATTGTAGTACTTTATTATTGTGGGTCTCCACTTGCTTATTGGTCGGGTAAATGCGCATAGCCTTCTCTACAGAGAACTCCCCGTCCGTCTCTGTACTAACCCGATTCATCAACACGGACATGTGACTTGTCGTTAGCTCTCCAATTTGCAGCGCATTGAGGACGTCAATGAAAGTTGTATCACCTTGCTGTCTCATATTTCGAATCTCTTTTGTGTCAACTTATTTGTTCGAAAATACATTTTACCACTTATTGTACACAAAAAAATAAATATAGAAATAAATTTAACGTACAACGTGATTTAAGGCTTTGAGTTGCCAATATGGAACCCGATATAGACGTCATCGTCCGTTCAAAACAACGCCAACCGTCGTACTGAATTATGAAGTAAACCATAATAATAATGATAATGTTTGTACCTACATATGCAATTTAATTTCTTTTTGTGCATTCAATATTTATATTGTCATAATAATTATAAAATTATTGCGTAGTTCCTAATAACATGAAATTCTATACATATAAAAAAAAAAAAAAAAAAAAAAAAAAAACGTCAGGTTGAACGTAAAAATTTTTCAAACTGTGTAGGTAGTACGCGAATATAAAAAGATTGAGAACCGCTGAACTAAACGAATGTATATTGTAAGGAGAACGAGACACTGTGTCGTATTGTGCAAACCCTTTATGCCGATGCGGCACATTCCGAATACACATACAGCAGTGGCTCGTCCTCCCCGTCCGGCAGACAGTGAGAGTCTAGCAGCAGTCGAGTAGTGTAGTGTCAGACTCAGTGAACTATCAGACCTGTCAGAACCTATGTTATTTCATTTTCCTGTTCATTACATTATTTTTTGAGTGCAAATTAATAAATTATAGTGGTTAAAAACAATCTGCGTATTTTATTATCTGTTACGTAGACGTACGTAACGTTTTTGGTGGAAGCGGTGGGATACGTTAGTATTCCAGTACCAATACGCTTTGCATTACCACACTAACGTAAATCTATCAATTTGTTAATCGGGCACAACATTGAAAATATCGGAAACAACAGGGAAAGTCAGTGCTCGGGAAGTGCAAGAAGAACATTCAAGAAAATCAAGAAATCCAGAGCATCCAGAACAACCAGAACATCAAAATTTTTACTAAGTATTACAGCCGCCGCAAAGTGTTCCATTGTAGTTACATATTGCAGACCCCGGGAGCGCTGTTGTCCTACCAGGTGGCGCCGTGGCGGTCGGAACTTGTACCACAGAATATATGAAATGCTTGTACATTACATTTCCCGCTCACTGTTCACTTGTAATATATATATATATTTATACTAATCTGTGATTTACACACGTGTTTACGAATCTTATTCTGTATACACTTGTTCAGCGTTATATTTTTAAAAATATTAAAATTATTGGTTAAAATAATAAATTTGCCTACATTATTAATTTGTATGTTTTTTTTTTTTTTTTTTTTTTTTTTTTTATTATTATTTAAGAAAATTTACAATCTATATACAATTTATATAATAAGTAAATATGATGATATGAAAATTACAGGACGTGAAAATCTTGAGGGAAGGGAGTGTCCAATGACACTACTTCCAATTTAAACTTGGTGGGGAGGTAACTTTATAATAATAGCACTAGGCATTATTTAGTAAATCACGCGGCCATTAGCGTTTGAGGCGACGAGGGGGGTTATCGGGTATTGTGCAAGGAGAGAGTTTAGATATGAGTGGGTTTGGATGGTTAAAGGTATTTTTATGAAATTTGTTATAATGATAAGAGGCAAGAGTGGATATTGATGGTATGTTAAGATCATGATGTAGGGTGCGGTTGCTGACGTACCAGGGGGCGTTAGTAGTTTTATTTCTGTGTTTTTTGTAAGTTCAATAAACTAAGTAACAATACTATTTATATTTTTCAACTCATTTAAATGCCATTAGTTGCATTGATTATAGTAACAACATTTGAATAAAATTAATTGTTGTAACAAATGGTAACATATTTATTTAGGAGGTTTTTTACTGTTGATATAAAATGTACATGCTACATAGGTAATAAATAAATATAATGCTAAGAATGTGACAGTCTTTGTCAAGTTTCTTATAAAAAAGAGTATTCCTTTGGAAATGAACAAGTTCCTTTTTTAGATCCAAATAAAATAAAAATTATTATTTAATCACCAATGTTTTTTTTCAAAGGTTAATAAAAATATAACTTAATTTCAATTATTTACATATCTGCGTAAATTATCGTTCAACACTGGTATGTGAGCAAAGCTATCAAAAATAATAGAGGTTAATACTTTATATAGTTAATTTTCAACAGCGAAGATAATGGTAGGCTATAGGTTAGGGCGTTAGAGTAGTTAGGTTGGAAAACTGTGATCTCTGCAGTCGTGGTTCGATCGCTGGAGACCCACGAATATTTTGCATTTTTTTTTTTATGAATGTCGCGGTAAACATCGATTGTTACAGAATAGTTCGTCGTGCAGACCCCGGGAGCGCTGCTCGCAGTCACAATTTTTAACCCAGGAGTTGCCCATCTATACTATATACCAGCAGTTCTCAACCTGTGGTACGCGTACCACTAGTAGTACGTGGAAAGCTCATAAGTGGTACGCGAAGAAAATCTCCCTTTATAAAAAAAAGAAATTGGAATGAATCATTATTCACAAGCTGTACAGTTTCTAATCCCTGTTGTGTCAACTTATTTGTGCGAAAATACATTTTCCCACTTATAGTATACACAAAGAATAAATATGTAAATGAATTAAACGTAGAAAGTGATTTAAGACTTAGAATTACCAAAATGGAGCCCGATATTGACGTCAAAACAACACCAACCTTCTCATTGAAGTATGAAGTAGACCATAATAATAACGATATTAATAATTGTATCTACACATTTTATTTTGTGCGTTCAATACTTATATTGTCATAATTTTGTAGTTCGTAATAAAATAAAAATCTATACATATGAAATAAACGTTTGCACTATTAATAAGTCCCTCCAAAAAATGTCAAGTGGTACGTAAAAGTGTTCAAACTTTGTAGGTGGTACGCGAATATAAAAAGGTTGAGAACCGCTGCTATATACTAATCTATGCGCCGCCGTAAGATACGCGCAACGCTGAATACGTATTATTGTTGTAGTGTACTAACCATAGACCTTACGTAAGGTCTATGGTACTAACACACACACACACATACACACACACACACACACACACACACACACACACACACACACACACACACACACACACACACACACACACAATACATACGTAAACACCATCGACGATTGAATAATACGAATACGATACCATACGTAAACGTTAAATAGACGTGACGTTTAGTGCCACCGTCAGTATTATTAGTGAAACCCAATTATAAATTAATTTCCCAAATCAATTTAAATTGGTCTCCGTGCCAGCAGTTCCGGAGCGTAGACCGTCTGCGTACGGTCTGTAACCCGTACCGTCCGATCCGTGTCCGACGTTTTTACATTGTATGACTTAAATTTAATGTTATCGTTTACACTTGTCCGTTCCGTAACCGTCTCGTCCGATTCTATTTGTTCAAAACTATGTTTTGTCGGATGGCACTGATACGGAGACGTATTTTCGGTACATGTAAGTACAAGTCAATACTTGTTCGATCAGGTCTGTTCAAAAATATAGTGCCCCAAAATCGTATGAATTTTACCGACTCTAGTTTACAAACAGTTGTTACAAACGACAACGGTTGTTCATACCAACAGTCCTCAAAATTTGTACTTTGTTTCAACAACGAAAATGAACAACGAAAAGTTGATCGAAGCTGTGAGAGAGCATGAAGTGCTCTACGATTTGTCTCATTCTAAATATATTGACAGCACATACAAAGATACTATTTGGAAAGCTATCGGAAAAGATCTCCAACAAGAAGGTAATACATTTCAAAACAATATTATTAAAAAAAAGTATAATATATTATGGAGTACCTAGTATATTTACATAGTACCAACATGATTTATATATTATATATTGTATATTTTAATATTTATATTTATACATTTTTATTATTTATACATTATTTATACCTACCAAGTTGGTAGTACCAACGTAAAACCACGAACATTAAAAAAACAAAAAACTACAATTATAACCAATGTGTATTATGTACTGTAATGTGTATCATACTATATTGTAGGTATACTACGGTAAATGAAGAAAAAATTACGTATTTTTTTTTATTTATGCAACTTATAATATGCGTATTATATGTAACATATAATAGGTATGGTAAGTTATAATAAAAATGATGTACATATGTAAGTATAGACTCAATTAGTGCAACAAATTATTTTTTTTTCTTAACATTTCTTAAACTTAGAGGTATATTGTATACATTATTATGAACAATTTTTTAATTAGTTTATTAAATATTATATAATGATATGTAATAACTTAAAACTAAAATGATCTAAAACCTAAAATGTAAAAAATGTTTTACTTTTTTTACTAAGAAATTTCATTTTGACACCTTATCATTTTGCCACGGTACAGAACCAGCTGTTGAATTAAAAAAATCTTTATATAATTCCCTTACTTCAAAAGCTGCTTGACGAGCACTGCCACCTTGCATAGGTATATTTTGTAGTTCACTGCTTATAGTTGGAGGATCATAGTGTTGTAAGAAACTTGTAGCACGATAGTCACGTCTAATAAAATTATGAAGAACGCATGTTGCTAAAATAATAAAATCTGAATTTTCTGGCTTAGATTGGATTCTCCGATTGTAAAGACGAAATTTTTGTGACAAAATTCCAAAAGTATTTTCCACAACTCTGCGTGGTCTACATAAACAATAATTGTAAATTTTTTTATCAAAGGAATCCAATTGTTTTACAGGATACGGTCTTAATTAATAGGTTTTGAGAGGGAACGCTTCATCTCCAAGCATAGGCGTGTCCAGACCTCCATGGCTGGGAAGGCCAGTTATAAAATTTAAATTTTTTACATACTACAGCGATCTATAATATATATCTGTATTTGTAACTTATTTTTGTTGTATGAAAATTATATTGCACCTGGAAAAATAAATTTATTACAAAAATAACAACATTTAAATAATATGAAGTATCAACAAACATAAATATTAAATACACAACATTGATCAACACAAATATTATCAGTTAGGTATAACTAATGTAACTAATTAGTAATAAAGTTTATTGGTTACTACAAAAGTGAAAAATTACAATATTTATTTACCTAATATACATAATAACAAGATAACAAATATCAACAACGACAACAACCAATACAAAACATTGACCCAACATTGTACCATATTTTAAATATGATATCTTATATGGTAAAATATAATTTAACTTTGTAAAAATATGTATGCTTTTTCACTTAGTAGCCTGGGTCAGTATGCCACCAAACACTGAACATAAATAGTAAGCCCAACATAGAACATAGACAAAATAACAAATTATTATTATTATAATATTATTTCTACCTATCATTAAGATATACACATGTTGTTATAAATTAAATGTTTAACTAGATACAATGCATCTATAAACACAGTCTAGAATTGAACACAAACAGCCAACATAAACAAACACCCATACATTATTAAAATAAAATTATTTGTTCATGTAAATATTTTTGTAAAGTGCATGTACAGTATTTGACTCAGTAACTTTTTCAGATTCTTCAACTGTATGGCACTACACTGTGTTAATGATACTGGATCATCTGGATGATTGTCACCTAAATTAATAAAATGAATATTGTTAATTCATAAGTTAAATAAAACAGCTTACATAATATGTATAGACCAGTGTTTCCCAACTTCTTTTACTCGCGGAACCTTTGCAGGAGCTTGACATTTTTGCGGAACCCCCATATTTTTCTATAGTAGCAATGCTGACATACGTATGTTTTCTATACTTGAATGAGTGGGTTGTCGGATACTTCCGGCACAAGGTTTTCACGGAATCCTTAGGTTCCGCGGAACATCAGTTGGGAAACACTGGTATAGACTATGGATAGTGGATTATATTATATTTAAGTACTAATATAAACTTACCAGAATTTTGTTTCGTTCTTTTTGGCATAAAAAAGTCATGCAAAGTTTTCAATCTTTTACTTTTGGCTGCCATTCGGATTATTGATATTTATTATTAAATAATATTTAAGTAGTATAGTAAAAATATTTGTATTAAACAATAAACTTATTTAAATTCGAACAAAAATTAAAAATTATGCTGCGATGCTGTTTTCAAAAATTTGGCACAATTATATGCTATGCTACTACAGCAGGCTTATTAAAACAAACTGACAACCGTTTACAAAACAAACCAGCATTCTTCACAAAAACCACGGTCCACGGTTGTAAATTTTATTTACGAGTTACAATCGTGGTCGTGATGAAAACAGGTAATAAAGAATTATTACCACGGACTAAGAAAGTCTATATATAGACCACGGTCTTAGATCTTCTAAGGGCCCGTATTACAATAGTAGTTTAACCTCTTATCGGAGTTTAAACCTGGGTCAAATAAAAAGACCGTATTACAATCGATTATCAATGGTTTAAACTGAGTTTAAACCACTGATAGCTGAACCACCGATTTCGGTGGTTTAAACTTGATTCAGAGATTGATCTGCGATTTCATTGGTTGTTCATTAATGTTGATAACGAATAGTATTATTAAGATAAACATGATAAATGATAACTCATATTTCGTTGTAGTGTTGTAGTGTTGTACTGATTTATTTGAATTTTGTGACTTGAGGTATTTAACCTAAGTACATATTTTGCAACATGGTTTTATTGTTTTGTTTTTGTGTCAATCATTTTCAATTATGGAGACGTCTGTGGAAGGTAAACGGACGGCCAACTTTACGAAACAAGAGGAAGATGCATTGCTGCAACTCGTTCAAAAATATAAAAATATTTTAGAATGTAAAATTACCGACAGCATTCAAAACAGGTACTTAACTATAACACTAACAAAATATTATATATTATAATATATACCTAATACTATGACATTTTTCATTGTCTTGTTTTATAGAAAAAAAATGGACACTTGGGCTTCTGTTGAAAACGAATTTAATAGGAATTCTGAAGGAATAGTATTTCGAACTGCAACAGTCTTAAAAAATAAATATTTAAATATAAAAAAAAAATTGAATAAAAAAATTGGAGATGAAAGATCAGGAATCAGAGGTACTGGAGGTGGGCCATACAACAAGGTGGATTATAATGAGAGTGAAAATTTGGTATGCGAAATATTAGGCGACAAAAGGCTTGGACGTCAACAATCAAAATATGATGATAATAGTGGTAAATAATATCTTTATAAACTATAATAATTGGTACACTGTACATAATATATTTTAGCACATGTTGATTTATTTTTGAATTTTAGAACGATGCTCTAGTAGAGACCAGACACATTTACATGGGATGAATATTACTTTACCAGGTGGTAAAATTGTGTCGATGGTGGAGGCTGTATCTGAAGAAGTGTTTGATGATTCAGAAATGTCAAATACGTATTCTCCCCAGGTTGATATCTTTCAAGGTAAATATAGTTGCCTGTATTAATTACAATTGTTTGTACGTATTTATTATTAAAACTGTATAAATAAATGTATGAATTATTTTTTTTTTTTTTTGCTATAGACACTCCATTGATAAATGACACAATTTCTCAGACATTTATTCAAAAGGATAATAGTAAGTTAAAAATTGAATTACAAATTATTTTCATTATAACGAAGTTAGTTATTATTTTTTGTCTTCACTATAGATAAATTGGAATCAATTGGAGAAAAGTGGAGTGGAAATACTACACCTTTGTTGCGAACAAAACGTAAACCTTGTTTAACGAGTCAAAATGATGAAGGCAAGTATACCAAAAGATATTAATTATAAAATTGTGTTATTAAAACTTAACTTATAAACTACTTTTATTGTGTGTTTATAGGGCCATTAATACCTTCAGCTAGGAAACAAAAACTTAATGACCAGATGTCATCATGGGCATCTGGAAAAGTTGCACTTGCTAAACTTCAAGAAACACAGTCTATACAACAACATGAATTAAAATTAAAAATAATGAAGGACGAAAGTGAGGCAAGGATGGCAAGGGAAGAACGATTGTCCAGATTACAAGAAAAAGAAGTCCTTCTAAGAATTGAAATATTAAATCAACAAAAATTAAAATTGCAATAACTGATTTATAAAAAAAAAAAAATATGTTTTTAATTTAGAGATTTTTATAAGGTTTTATAGTTTTTATTGTTTAATTTATTTTAAGTTTAAGTTATGTATATAATATGTAATAATTTTATAGATATATGCTATCAGTATTGCTACTTTTTTTTTATATATATAAATATATATATATATATATATAATATAAACATTATTATATATATATATATATATATATATATATATATATATATATATATATATATATATATATATATATATATATATAAAATTTACTTGATCTGTTATTGTGTTACATAATCTTCTTGTTATGAAGTCCAGTAAATAAAAGAAAAGCAATTTTTATAACAAATTAAATCTAATTTAATACAAAACATTTAAATAATAATACAATTATCATACCATAATTATAAGCATATTATAAAAGATTGAAAAATTGGCAAAATTTACAAGTATAATTTAAATTACAGTATATAATATATTCAAAAATATTATAAACTTTCAAAATATTGAACGAGTTTATTTCTTTGCAAGGTTCCATCGTTAATGACATTATTGACAGTGCCTCTTGTACTGAATGTGCTCAGTTCAATTACTTGTTCCAACTGCTGGGTTACTCTTGGAGTTTGTTCTCCAAAATAACAAGCAATATTATGGAGCACAGCAGTTGCCACTATAATGCTTTCAACAAATTCCAAATTCACATTTATACCAACAGCTAATACTGGAAACCTTTTTTTCCAAACACCGTAACATCTTTCTACGGCATTTCTTGTTCTTATCTGGGCCTCATTGTAAGTATTTTGTCCGTCACTAGTAGGATTCAAAAATGGTGTCATCAAATATTTCTTTAAAGCGTAACCACTATCACCAAGAAGAATACTATCCTTCATTTCCCCTCTCTCAAATTTACCACGAATACTTGAATAATTGAAAATAGTAGAGTCATGATTACTTCCTGGAAATGTGGCAACTATATTTTGAATTCTGAGATTCGCATCACAAATAGTCTGAACATTAATAGAGAAATACCCCTTCCTGTTTCTATAGATTTCAGAATCCAATCCACCTGGAGATATAATTCTGACATGTGTACAATCAATGGCACCAACACATTTTGGAAACTTAGAAACATTGTAAAACTTCTGTCGTATTGAATCGATTTCTGTTGAAGTTGATGGAAAATTTATAAATTGTGGTCTTAATAATGCCAATTCATGAGAAAAATGTCGAATAATTTTGCTGGCTGTTGATTTATGTACTCCTACAAAGTCTGCGCATACCGTTAGGAACGATCCTGTAGCATAATACCTTAATGTAATCAGAATTTTCTGTTCAGGAGTCACAGCATTGTTCCTGTAACAACAAACATTTAATTGTAATCCCCACACCATTTCTATGAAATAATCAACAAATAAAAATCCATTATATTGTATACCACTCATTGTGTACAATGTAAATTCTAGTTATATTTATATAAAAAATATTATAAAATTATATAACTTACCTATTTGTTGGTGATGATATACGGTCTTTAATATGATCGAGTATGAAGTAAACAGTATGTTTGGAAAGGCGAAAACGATTAAAAAACTGTTCATCTCTCCACTTCGTGAAATGATTGGACCGCTCAAGAAACATCTTTCTTTTTCTAGGGAAAGCTAGAAGTATTGCTAGTTCAACGAAATCTTCATCGTCTGTTACATTACTTTCTTCAGAAGACATTGAAACTTAAATAATGAACGAATAATTCGAAATTTCGAAATATAAGTATAACAAACAATAAAAATAATTAATAAATTAATCAGTGATAAATAATAAATTATAAGTTATCACGTACAAACACCACAATCACCTAACTTTTCCATTAATTGTACAGTGTCACCAATCGTATTGTAAATATAACGGTTTAACCGCAGTTTAACAGAACAGACGATTGTTATACCGATAATAAGTTAACCTAGGAGTTAGTTGATAACTGAGGTTCAGCTGAACTCAGGTTAAACTTCCTATTGTAATACGGTCCCTAAGACCGTGATATAGACTATGTCCGTGATTATTACGTAACCTATCTATTGACGAAAAATTTATTGACATTGATAACATTTCTTATCGATCAATTAGTGTTACTGTTTCAGCCACGGATATAGATACTATACATATAAATATAATCTATAATATATTCTATTATACTCGTGGTTTTGTAACGATTATCGTCTACCGACATCGTACATCACTCTTTAAGTATAGCACTGCTAAATGCTAATATGTTGAGTGTGCGGAAATGGTAATGAGGTCATGAATGAATGCTGACCAAGGGTTTACGGTGTGGGCATATAACACGGGGAATAATGGTAACAACAGCAGAGGGACCCGAGGAGAGATCCGAGGATCATCAGTCGGACAGAGCAACAACATCATCCTCAAGATCAACCCGCGGTGCTCACCTACTCATTCTTCATCTGCATGTTCAGTATCGTATTTATGTTAATATATTAATTAATTGGATGCCGTCTTATACTTTTATATGAGGTAACCCTGTTCTATAGCATTTATAAGTATCACACACCGAGGTCGAGTCCCCGAGACCTCGTAAAAATAAACATATCTTACACCCGACCGATAACTCCAGAAGAAGGTGGTAAAGAGGGAACGTTACATGTGGTGGAGGCCCTCGTTCCTTGAATCCAGTTTTTGGAATTTATTTCATTAAGCTACATTCAAAGGTACCCCCCCTTGTGTTGTGATATTTATTTTGTGTTGTAGATTATGGTTACTTAATATATGAGTATTAAATTATACTTTTAACGGGTTTTTCAAAAAGGCAACTTTTCATGGATAATAAATATTATATTAAACGAAACATTAATAATCAAGTAGCTAAAATAACTAACGAAAACATTACATTTTTAGACAATAATTTTAAATTAGAAACTAGCGAAGAAGATTTATTTTCTTTAATACGTTCAACTGATGAATCAACATTAGGAGATTTTTTTCCAAAATTCGAGATTCGGAAAATTACCATTTTCTACTAAATTTTTAAAAAAGTTTACACTTTGCTCATAATATAAGGTCAAAATTTTGAGTAAAGAAGAATTTAATAAATTAAAACAAAAGGAAAAATTCGAATTTATAATCACACAAAGAACTATTGCATGGGTCAATTTATTAGATAAGTCAGAAGTAGTAGGGTTTTTAAAATTTTGTAACATACATTGTGAGGATTCAAATACAATTGCAGAATTAAGACATTTAGCTAGCTCAGCAATAAAATCTTTTAGAAGGGACCAAAACATTGACGAAATAGAAACAGAAAATCTTAATGATACAGAGTTAACTTTTATAGAGGAGGAATTAGCTATAAATTTAAATAATAGTGGAGATAATTTGGCCAACGTAACTTTTATAGAAGACGATCAAAAAAACACCGAAACGGATAACGTAGATACTTTAAGTATAGGACATAAAATCAAAAATCTTCTTGACGACTTACGTACATCTGATGAAACAGAAAACCTGTATAATAATTCAAACTTAAATAAGAATAACCAGAACTTAGGAGTAATTGAAAAAAGCGAAATTTTAAATCAAACTTTAGATATTAATGTAAAATCAAATAACATTAAATCAGAAGTAGAAAATAATAAGGTAACTAGTGAAATAAGAGAACAATCAACGGTAGATAATTATCTTAAAACAATAATTAATAAAAATAAATTGAATTTAAAACCAAAAATGGCATTTAAAATGGTGCACCAACCCTCGTCTTTCTCGGCTGACTTAGAACAGGACGTAGAAACTTTTTTTGAAAATTTCGATTTGGCAGCTATTATCAATGAATGGGGTGATCTCGAAAAAATTACGCTTTTGCCAATTTATTTAAAAGGTACAGCAGAAAAATTCTTTAGAATTATAAAATCAAAGAATCGCACTATTACGTGGGATGAAGCGAAATTACAATTGAAAGAAAAGTTCACAACTGTAGGAAATAATAAACGTTTACAGGCCCAATTATATAATAGAAAATTAAAGGAAGGAGAAGGATTAAATGAATTTGTGATAGATATAATCGATTTGTGTAATAGAATAGATAGAGATATGAAAGAAGAGGACATATGTGAACATATTTTAAGGGGTTTATCAAAGGAAATTTACGAAACGTTAAAAATGTTGGATAATTCAACTATAAAGGGCATAGAAAATAATTTAAAAAAATACGAGATGGCTTTACTAATGAGGTTAGAGGAGAACAGAGGCAGTAGAGATACCGAAAGGATGGAAAGTGAAATAGAAATACTGAAAAAACAGGTACGGAATTTAAGTATAGGCCAGGAGAGTGGGTATGGCAGTGGTAGACCTAATAACAACAATTTCACACGATTTAATAATAATAATAGTTATACTAGAAATCAAAATAATAGAAATTTCAGGGAAAATAATTTGAATAACTACAATAATCGACCTTTTTCTAACAATAATCAAAGATATAATAATAATAACAATTTTAATAATAATAGAAATTCTAATGGTCCTCAAAATTTTAATAATAATTACAATAAGAATCGAAATTTTCAAAGGAACTACGATCATTACGAAAATAATAATAATAATAATGTTGATCGACATTTCAGTAATACTTATAATAGAAGAAATATTAATAATAATTTTGATAATCAACACAATGAAAGTTATTATAATCCAAATCAAAACCGATCGAATGATAATTATTATACAAACAATTCAAACCGCAATAATGATTTTAGTAAAAATAATACATTTTTGGGAAAAACAAATAATGGTAATATATCACATAAAAATTCTAATATTTACAGCGGACAGTCGGGTTCTAATCGTCAAGATGTTAGATTAGAGGAGGTTAATACGAATTTTGTTAGAGAGAATTCAAGACATAATTCTATAGATTCGAATAAAAATGTACCAAACCAAAAAAACTAATTGAGCAGGAGAATAGAATTAGGTATTCTTCGAGTCAAATAAAAAATCCTAATAGCAAAATAAACCAATGTTATAAAACAACAGAACATGATCACAATATTGCCTTATTACAAAAAATAATTAAAAATACTTATAAAAAAGATGAAGTAATTTCTAAAAGCGATTTTTCAAGTAACAATAATTGGAATTTTGACCTAGATACATTTTTTAAAGAACCTGTCCTTACCAAGTGTAAAAAAAGTAATAAAGCACACATAGACACTATTATGAATGAAATAAATGATGATGACAAATTTCACAATGTTACTATGCTCGATGAAAAAAATAGCCATGTAGACAAAAAATTCATTTCAACATGTAATCCGATCTCATTTACGACTAGAAGTCCGAGTTCACGACTCGAAGTATTCGGAAAAATAAACAAAATTCATCATTCGTTTGTTATTGATACAGGAGCTACCGTATCAATAATAAATGTAAAAAATTTACCAACGCCAGTTAAACTTAAACAAATAAATTTCGTAAACTTAATTACAGCAAACGGCTCTAATTTAGAATTACTTGGTATAGTTGATGTAACTCTTAATTTTGATAATGTTGACTTTCCAATAAAGTATATGGTTGTTGAAAATTTAGTAGGACCTAGTTTATTGGGTACAGATTTTTTAAATAAATACCAAGCAAATATTGATTTTGTAAATAAACAAATAACCTTATCAAAAAGTGAAGGGTCAGTAATTTTAAAATTTGGCAATGATAGAAACAATTTAAATAAATCTCAAAAATTAATAAAAACGAACTGCAGTGGAAATGTATTAGATATTAAAAATAAAACTGCAGAAATGTCATATTTAAGTATAAATGAACGCTTGCGTTTTTTTGCCGAGAGTTGCTATAAATTAAAGGAAGTACCTAGCGATGGTTTTTGTGGTATACACGCATTATCTGCAATGCTAGCACACGAGAAAATAAATGTCGCAACAGAAAAAATCGCGGAATTATTAAATATAAAATTAAATAATCAGCCGATTTGGTTGGAAGGAGAAGACATTTGTGCCATTGCCAACTATTATGATTTCAATTTATTAATTATCTGTCCTAATGTAGAAAATTCAAATACGACTGCAGGCATAGCATTTTATAAACCGAATAGAAGATTTTTAATTGTTTTTTTCGAAAATAATCACTGGACACCAGGAGGGTATGATAATAATAGTAATCCAAAACTTAGAGTAGAAAGAATTACTTTCACTAATGATTTTCGGTCCATTGATACTTCTCGTGAAATTTTAGGGAAAAGAGCTAAATTAAACATAGAACCACCATATTCACAACAGGTTGAACAAATTTCTTTAAAAAATTTAAATCATAATAATTTAGACAAATATCCAAGACCTCATGCAAAGTTTAATAAAATAATAAAAAATCTACCAGATGATAATATATTAAATAATAAATTAAAATTCGATATCAACCCGGATTTATCGACCAAGGATAAAAATAAATTATTATCACTTTTGCATAAATACGAAACCGTATTTTCAAAATCAAAATGGGATTTAGGCGAATCTGATACTGATCCGGTAGATATTAAAATAACAAACTCTATTCCAATTAATTTACCAAATTTTAAACTAAGCAAATTTGAGCGAGATGAGATAGAAGAACAGACACAAGAAATGTTACAGGCAGGTATTATTGAGCCATCACACTCGCCATATTCTTTTCCAGTTTTTTTAGTTGCAAAGGGACTATCTCAGGGTACAAAAAAAGATACACATACACAATATAGAATGGTATTAGACTATAGAAAATTAAATAGCATTACTGTAAAGGAATCCTTTCCATTACCCGTAATACAAAGCATTTATGACTGTTTAGCCGGTAATACATTTTTTTCATGTCTCGATGCAATGTCCGGATTTCACCAGCTAAAATTAAATAATAAATCAAAGGAATTAACAGCTTTTTGTACAACAACAGGGAAATATCAATTTAAAAGAATGCCTATGGGAATTTGTAACGGACCTAGCAAATATCAAGAAGCAATGAATAAAATTATGACTAACTTAAATTATAGAATTAATGTTAATTATATAGACGATTGTACTTGTTTTGGCAAGACGTTCGATGAACATTTAAATTCATTAGAATTAACTTTAGAAAGATTTAAACAATTTAATTTAAAATTAAAAGTATCTAAATGTAAATTTGGGTACAACGAATTAAAAATTTTAGGAAACATTATTAGTAATAAAGGTATTCGTCCTACTGATGAGGGACTTATGGCGGTTAGACAGTTCCCTTCCCCAACGAATATAAACCAGTTACGCAGTTTTTTAGGCTTAGCCAATTATTTTCGGAGATATATACCAAATTTTAGTAAAATAACTTTCCCTTTAACTGAACTAACAAAAGGTGATTTTAAAACAAAAAAAGATAAAATAAAATGGGAAGTTAAACATGAAAATGCATTTAATGATTTAAAAAGTAAACTAACTACGCCACCCGTACTAATACATTTTAATGATAATTTAGACATAATTTTGGTAACTGACGCGTCTTTATTAGGTCTAGGCATAATATTACAACAAAGAGACGAAGCTGGTAATATTCATCCTATTTCATTTGCCTCAAAAAAATTACTACCTGCACAAAAAAATTATTCGGCTTTAGAATTAGAGGCATCAGCTTTATACTTCGCTTGTACCTACTATCGACAATATATTTTCGGAAAAGAATTTACTGTATGGACTGACCATAAAAATTTGGTTGGTTTACAAAAATTAAAATCGGACTCACATGTACTAAACCGTATTAGAACTAAATTAATGCGATATGACTTTAATATTATTTACAAACAAGGCATTTTTAATAAAGCAGCTGATTTTTTATCAAGACACCCAATAGGTTTTGATAAATCAACACAAATTAATTACGAAGACGATTCAAATTTAAACAATTATAATATTAGTTCTCTTGGAAAATTAAATAACAAAATTTTTTATAACGATTTTAAAAATAAAAATGACGCGGGAATAAAATTTAGATTTAATATTAAACAAGTTAATGAAGATTTATTTAGTAACTATTTTGATGAGACATTTAATTTAGTACATTGTGTCTCTAAAGCAGAGCCGGATTAACGTAGGTGCAAAAGGAGCTTTTGCTCCAGGGCGGCAAATTTTCGGGGGTGACATATTATAACTTTTGTAATACAAATAATGAATATCGTGCATGTGTTGAACTATTTTATTTTATGCAAAACCAAATCGAGTAATACAGGGTTAGCTGTTAAAAAATGATATATTTTCATTAAAATAATATATTATCTTGTTTTTAAAATATAAAATTATTATTTATAGCAATTAATAATATTATAAGGATGGACTAGAGCACAGTATAACCATGATTATAGTAGCATTAATCACAGTTTACATACAATTTTGTAAAATTCTGTTATAAATAAACGACTTCTCTAGTTTTGTCTAATCGATTTCCTGTGTCGTTGACTACGATTTTTATCTTCTTCTCTTTGTTAAAATATACATACCTGCGCCTATTATAATATTATGTATACATAAAATAAATAAAATTTGACGTTTTCAACTTGTAGTAATTATTTGCGCAATAATAATATAATGTACCGAATATATTTTTATTAAATTGTTTAAAATATTCATACAATATTACATGAAATACATAATATTATATTGTTTTAACGACTTCTGGATAAGAAATTTCCTATCGAAAATATATTGCTCCAGGGCAGCATTGATCCTTAATCCGGCTCTGCTCTAAAGACTTCGTAATGGGTAGAGGTATTGCTATTCAATTTAAAAACAAATATGGAAAAGTAGACGAATTAATAGCTCAAAATAAGGAAGTGGGTCAGTTAGCGTTCCTTAAATTTAATAGTCAATATGTAATTTACTTGATAACTAAGTTAAAATCGAATTCAAAACCAACATATGAATCCTTATTCAATACCATAAAATATTTAAAAAATTTCTGTTGTTCTCATAATATAAATAAATTAGCCATGCCAAAAATAGCTTGTGGACGAGATCAATTAGATTGGAATATTGTGTTTAATATGTTAAAATACGGGTTTGACGACACAACAATAGATATTACAGTGTCTACATTTACGCCTAGTAAGCAAATAATATCACTAGTTGAACCCATTAATATTCACTTATTACAAACGCGCGATGATTACTTGCGAAAAATTATTTCAACAATTCAAAATCCTAATTCGGCTGAAATAAATTGGATAAGAAAAGCGAAATCTTATATTATTAATAATGAAGATAATTTACTTTATTATCGAAACATATATAATGGTACACCATAATTAGTAATAGCTTTACCTAACGATTTAATAAAACAAGTAATTAAACATTTCCATGACGAAAAAATGTCAGGGGCTCATTTGGGAGTTCACAAAGTTTTTAACAAAATTAGATCACGATACCATTGGCCCTCTATGAACAAAGATATAAAAAATTATGTAGTGTCTTGTCAAAGTTGTCAACAACGCAAACCTGATACGCGACCAGCAGTAGGTATGCTACAGCCAAATACAGTTATTAATGGTATCCCTTTTCAAGACATTTGCATTGATTACGTAGGTCCTATGATTATGTCTCGTGGGTACAAATATATTTTAGTCGCTACATGTCGCGCAACAAAATTTTGTTACGCAAAACCTTTTAAATATGCTGATGCAAAATCAACTACAAGATTTCTTTTAGAATTAATTTTAACATATGGCCCACCTCGTATAGTCAGGTCAGACAACGGGACTCATTTTACAGCAAAGGTAATAAAACAATTACTATTAGCTTTAGGAATAGAAAAAACGGAAGGTATAGCTTATAGGCCTACTAGTCAAGGACAAGTAGAAAGACAAAATCAGGTAATTATTGATATGATTTCACCGTATGTGGCAGAGGGTGAAAAATGGACTGACGTATTACCGATAGTACTACATGCATATAATACGGCTATTCATTTTTCAACGGGATTTACCCCTTTTTATTTGGTACATGGCTATGAACCTCAATCACTTTTTGATATTGCAGTTATTCCGTCAAATTTAGATCACTCAGTTATAGATGAAATAAAAAAATTGAACACAATTCGAGAGAAACTACCCAAAATTTTAAAAAAAGCGTTTAATAAACAAAAATGGTATGCAGATAAAGGAAAAAATAATATAGAATTTTATGTAGGAGAGAAAGTTTTAATTAAAACAAATGTTAAAAAAGACAAATTTTCAGATAGATATGAGGGGCCTTATACCATAACCAAAAAAATAAATCCGGTAACCTACTTAGTGGAAATAATAAAAAATAGAAAAAAATATATAGAGAAAAAACATATTCATCAAATCAAACAATATAGAGACCGTTCACAAATTATGAACGTGTTTTATTATTCGTAATAAGCAATATCATATTTGTGTTTATTATTATACAATTGAGGTCATCATTAGGCTGAAATTAACAAAACTTCATATATATATATAACAAAAAAATCAGAAAGTATTCGTATCAGTTCGTACATCAGTGAAAAACCAGATTGAAGTGCAATTACAACGACACATTTTTAACATGGGTTCCATACATAATATATTAATGGCAATAATTTTCATTCAATGGGTTATTACAATCAAATTTCAAGGAATAATAGCGGACACAGTGGAAACAGTATCCGAATTCAAAGATAACCACCAAGGCAAAGGAGCGGGTATTTATTACGAATCTTTAGAAAAAATAAAAGTTTATTCAACTAGTTTTAATTTATTAACACACGTAAATATATCCTCATACCATGTTAAATTCGAAGAATTAAAAATCATGTTGGAAAATACTAATGATTTATGTAAAATTAATAAACATAATATTTCAATAATTTGTAAAAATTATAACTTAACTTTAAAGTTAGCAATAAATGAACTTAATAAACGATACTTAACGCTAATGTCCTTACAAAAAAGTCGGGCACGAAGGGGATTAATTAATGCAATAGGATCATTTGAAAACTGGGCATTCGGTGTTGTAGATGACGAAGCGTATCAAAAATTACAAGATTCTATAAAAACTAATACAAATAAAAATGATAACACATTAAAAATAATGAAAAAACAAACGAAATTAGTACAATCATCAATAAATCAAATTTCTAATATATCATCTACAATTTCACAAAGCTTTATTAAGGTTCAAAACGAATATAACACACTAATAAATAAAATAAAAAATAAATACAATACTATAATAGAATTAGAAATTGATCAACAACTAATTAATTACTTAATTAATTTTAATATTTTATCAACAGAATTTTCTTTTGAGATTGAAGAAATTATAGATTCATTAGTTTTAGCTCGACATAATATCTTTCATCCCACAATCTTAAAAAATACGAAATTATTAGAGATATTAGAAAATATACAAAATACATTACCTAACATACAAGTTCTGCCAATAGATATAACTATGGATACAGCTATTGATGAATTTTTAAAACTTGTAAAAATTAAAACTAGATTTTATAACTACCAAGTCCTCTTTATATTGACTTTCCCATTATTTAATCTAACAGATTACAAATTATTTCGGGTATGGCCTATGCCCATTGAAATTACGAATTCCCAATTCATTTTTATTAAGCCCCAAAACCCATACTTGGCAATACCAAAAGATAACCAACATTTTATATCACTCACAGAATCAGAGGTACAGAAATGTACAGTATTAACAGGCAGCCTATCTTATTTCTTACAAGTACCAATATTTACAAAAAATAATCAATTATGCGAAATCCAGTTATTTAATTCAATAAATTCTCCAAAATTACCAAAACAATGTACGGTTGGTTATCAGATATTTAATGAAAGTTATTTTTTTAAATTAAGTAATTCCAATCAGTTTATTTATTGGGTAACAACCACTACAACAGTAACGTTAGCTTGTTCTCACGAAACTACACGACATACTATACAAGGAGCAGGAATACTTACGATTCCAAACACATGCATATTATACACGCCAACAACTGTATTAAAACCAACAAAAACAACTGAAAAACAAATTTCACTGTCTTTTCATCCTAAATTCCCTCTAATTAATGTATCAGATATAAATATAAAGATAAAAAAAATTACAGCCGATAACATTATTTAACTATACAGTACCTGCATTTGCACGACTTACACAAATCTTCCGGTAACTTAGACTCAATAATAGACGATATTGATAAAGAACTTGAAAATAATAAAATTACTAAAAACATATATTTACATCAATATGGATTATACCTAATTTCGGGATTGGTAGGCTACATTGTACTTCATATATTAATACAAGGGGTGAGGAAATGTTGTTCAAAAGAGAACAATATAATAATCGAATATAAAAATAGACCAAATATAACCAGAGAATGTGCTGTTTAAAGGTTATATAATTTTAAAATGTGCAAAAGAAATATGTAAAGAAATATGCAAGTATGATATTCCACACAATATCATTTATTTTAAATAATATTGTAGTTGGAGTAGAATCATATACGACACTAGCGAGTTAGGACACAATACCACTCATTAATATTGTTTATCAATATTAATCGAGTACGGTAATTTTATATTAGTCACATTAATAATTGTATGAAAAAAAAAAAAAAAAAAAAATGTTATTTTTGAGACATGTTATTTAATACATAATGTATTATGTATATTCAAATGAAATTATTTGTACTGTTCAATGTATAATTATGTTAAAGTATGATAAAGAGAAAAAATTGGTCTTTATTCTGAAAATGATAATTTGTGAAAATAATATATATGAAATTTGTATAATATATGTGCTAATAAGATTTCAAAAAAAAAAAAAGAAAAATTATGTATGTTAAAAAAATGAAAAATATTTATAAAAATGTATTTGATGAAAATGTATTCTAAAAAGAAAGTTGTATTAATTTATATAATTTATGTTAAATAATTGAAAATGATAAAAAGAAAGGGGTAAGTGAGGACCGTGGGTGTCGATATGCAAGAAAGAAGGAGCCAATTTCAATCTGCGTCGTCAACCCGAAGGAAGTTTTTGAAAGTCATAACCCTTGCCTCGGTGTAGAGTGTATACAATGTGGTGATAACTATTAAAGGACCCGTTTCTGATGTTCAAAATAAACAAATCAAAAAGAAGAAACTGAGAGTCCACCGAGTTCAATATGAGAAGTAGCAGTCAGAGGCGGTTGGAGTACTGTCACTTTTTCAATTGGACATACATATCACTCACAGGCATCTACACCACCACCACCAACACGATTACCATTGCTTTGACTTCCCAAATCTGGGGTCCAGATTTAAATGGACAAGGGGTACATGTAACGATTATCGTCTACCGACATCGTACATCACTATTTAAGTATAGAACTGCTAAATGCTAATATGTTGAGTTTGCGGAAATGGTAATGAGGCATGAATGAATGCTGACCAAGGGTTTACTGTGTGGGCATATAACACGAGGAATAATGGTAACAACAGCAGAGGGACCCGAGGAGAGATCCGAGGATCATCAGTCGGACAGAGCAACAACATCATCCTCAAGATCAACCCGCGGTGCTCTCCTACTCATTCTTCATCTGCATGTTCAGTATCTTATTTATGTTAATATATTAATTAATTGGATGTATATGCCGTCTTATACTTTTATATGAGGTAACCCTGTTCTATAGCATTTATAAGTATCACACACCGAGGTCGAGTCCCCGAGACCTCGTAAAAATAAACATATCTTACACCCGACCGATAACTCCAGAAGAAGGTGGTAAAGAGGGAACGTTACAGTTTCACCATTATAATCTAAGAGGCCAAGAACGTTGCTGGGGAGGCCGGTGCCCACCCTGCCTCCCCCGTAGACACGCCTATGTCTCCAAGTATAACAAACGGCGCTTTGGTGTTAGTTCCTGGAAGTGTTTGAGATTCTGGAACTTTCAGTGAGTTGTTTTCCAAGGCTTTTCCGTGAGCTAATATGCCTCCATCACTATTTTTCCCATATGAGCCTACATCAACCGCTATGAAATTATTATGTGCGTCAACCAAAGCAAGTAAAACAATCGAAAATGTTTTTTTATAATTAAAGTAATTGGAACCACTGTTTGGAGGAGCTTGAATAGTGACATGCTTCCCATCAATCGCCCCTAAGCAATTTGGGAAATTCCATAACATCCAAAAATCTTGAGCTATTTGTTCCCAGTGTCACGAATGATGTGTAAACATCTTAGCTGCAGTACGACTTTGATTGGGAAATATAATGTCATGGTTTGAGTGGGAATTTGTAGAATAAGGTAACAATAATCATACAAGATCGCGTTCTCTTTAAAATTTATATTTCTTCAATATCTTTTATACATGTAATTATTGGTTTATGGTAGCTGAAATAATATATATAAATTTCTGATTTTATATAATTTAAAAATCGCGAGAATACACCGTCTAGTGTAGTTTTGTAGTCGGTACTCGGAATATTTTGAGCGGTATTCATCTTTAAATTTAATCTATTTTCTAAAAACAAAATCAGTGGTTGTGCCTCATCTGATGAAAAGTTGATGTTGAAGTCGCCTCCCAGTATCATTGGCATTTTGTCGTTATCTTCTCCAAGTTCTGCAGCTCCTCCCGGAGTGTATGGAAGTAGAAGCGAAGTGAAAGAATTTTACGATATCTAAATTATTAAATTATAATATTAAATTTTTAATCATTAAATTAAATTAAAAGTAATTAACCTTTTCAATTGATGAACCACGGTAATGTTGAGGTTATCCTAAGACGTGTGGCAAACACACTTAACATGCAAAATGTTTTAATCAATATTTTTCTTTATCACAAATTTTAATAATTATTAAATATTCAATATAACACAGAACGAAAGAACGTACTAAACACGTGTTTCCTCCGTAAAGTAATGCTAGCGTGCACGTGAGCGTATGTTGGGTAGCCTGCGCGAAGACCGTGCGCAATAGCCTAACACACACACACTCAAGTAGTCACATCTACATGACTTACGCCTGACGCTCGATTCCTCAAGAGGTCGTACTACAAACCGATAGCATAGATGTTTACACTTAAAAAAAAGACACTTTTTTTCGAAAAGCGTTAACTGCGCGATCAAAATTGTAGATAGTGCTTCATTTTTTGGTTACTGGCAATTCTTTTACCAGTCTTCAATACGTATTAATAAAATATATTTGTATGAATTAGTTAACAAAAATATTATACACAATCACGTAGAAAAATAAATTGGAATACTGTGTTCGAATTACTTACGTCGAACACTATCAGTGATTATTATCGATAAATCGCATTCGATTTCTGTCCGACGTGTCGGACTCGGTGCAAGTTAAAGCGTGTGAAAATACGCACGCGTAATATCATCATCATGGTTCACATTTGTTCAATTGCACGAGTAAAAATACGCACAAGGTGAAGAGCATACAAGATGTCATAATAGCGCGAACCCCGGCGCGTAATGCGCGTGAGGCTGCCGGTGCTCGTCACTCGACGCGCGACGAATGGCTCGTCATTACCGTGGGTGCTCGCTGTCCGGCGGCGGTCGTCGGCCAAAACGCTGAAACGTAGCGCGTGCGTTGAGATAATATATGACGGGGCCGGTTGGAGGTTAGGTACGCGTGTAGACAAATCGCCCCGGCTCTCGTTGCGGACGTCCGCGTTTTGTTTACCACCGACCACGCGTCGCAGCGTTTTCTCCTAATTACACTAATTATTATTAACACGCCACGCTCGTGCGATCGTTTTTATTATCAGTGCTCGTGAATTCATGCTCTGAAAAACGCCTAAATAAGTATGCACTCGCGCACCAAAAGCTGGAAAAGTATGCGTTGAAACGTGCCTTTAAAAGTTCAGAAATATGCATTTATATGAATTATGTAACGGTACGCATCACGAAAACGGTCCTTTTCAGGACCACAACAAGCGAGTGACAAGTTAAAAGTGCATGCTAAGCATGCAAAGGTGCATGAATAAAATGTGGTTCTACAAATAGTAACCAAAACACCCACGGCGAATGAGAAGGCACCTGTGGGGTATAAATACAGGTGCACTTCTCATTCACAATCTCTTTGCATATTTCTCCAGTACCTGTTTCGACTTTCGAGGTCAGGGTAGTTACCTCGGATCGTACAAACCTTCCATTTGTTCCTAGGGCTCCAACTGCCTCATAGTGTAACATGGCGCAAAAATATAAATCCGGATAGGTGCTATGATTCAACTCTTGCCCTCGGCCTAGGATGCAAACGTACGGGAACTCTGATTTCTCCTTCTTTTGTAGCTCATCATATGCGATTTTGAAATCCTTAGCTTGTGTGCGTACGTTCTCTAGCGCTAACACGAGGGGTCCCAGGTTTATGTAGGAGCGCATAAACACGGATGCCTTCATCCCCATGTACTTGTACACCATGTCCACCTGATCTTTCATTTTCTCGGGATTCAGCTCCGCGTCGATGGCTCGTCTGGCCAGGTTCCTCCCTGCTACCGTTTGGTGCAGCTTAATTTGAGAGGTTGTGATCATGCTTATCAGTACCAGCATCTTCGACTCGTCAAGGAGATTGGTAACTCCGGCACTGGCACAGTAGGCTGTCCACCTTTTTATCAGGTACTCCTTGTTTCTGTCCAAACTCTATATTCCATCAACTCTTAATAGGCATCCGCCTGAAAAGTGTACATAGGCCAATCAATGGCCGTCCTACATGCAATGCAATGCAATTCACAATCACTTCTTCTTTTTCTTCTACAACTTCTCAAACATAACTGCTCATCACGAACACGTCAAGAAGTCAAGAAGTCAGGAAGAACTACTACCAGCCATCGCTGGACCCAGCCTATAGCTGGAACGATCACTGCCATCGTGCCGACGACAGTTAACAAGGTGCCGCAGCAAGCCATCTAGCGGCCACACACACAACAGCCGATAGCAAGTATCGCCAAACGCCGTTATGCAACAAGCGGTTACGCAAGCCACGACAATATCGCCGCGTTGACCCGTAATCTCGGCGAGAACATTCACCTGGTACACTAAGCGCACAACCGTTGCCGCTGCTATCATCGTTTCCGGCACGTCATCGGACACATCGCCCGCCACACTTAGCATCGACGTAACATTCTGATATAGTGTCTGGCTGGGCGATATCGATAACGTGCTGCGGTAAACATCAACGCCGACGGACCACCGGGAACCAAACCACCGCTGCCCGAGACGCCAGCAGCCCGACCGCCGGAGCACCCAACCAACCATCATCCGCTGTGGGAAGCAACACGGAGTGACCGAGTGTGGAATACATACGACACCCGTTCAGGAACGGTATTTACGGTATACCCCCCCCCCCCGCCTGCTTAGGCCCCGTCACGAGAGTTGATATACTACCGGCCACTTGCTGAAGTCTTCCGGTGTATATGATCTCTCCCCCGACGTTGTAACGCTATTTCTCATATATTTGTATTGGCCCACCACCTTCATTGTCGCGCTTACTTAAGCCCGATACCGCCCGCGCGGCTTGCTTGCTCGAGCCCGCCGCACGGCCCGGATTAACTTCACCCCTCATTAATAATTATATGTATATATCTGTATAGAGTTGTCAATAATAAAGATTATTTGTTATATAGTACACGAGAGTACACATTATTCACGAGCGGTATACCGCCGCCCGGTACACCGTCTCAATTACAGACCTAAAAATATATACCGAGAATAGGCCGAATTCCGGCAAGATCGATGATTTCAAAACGAAGTTAAAAATAAAAGATTTTCGAAATATCGTCAAACCGAACGAACGTATATGTCACAATAACGACTGAAATATAGTCTAGAATAAACCACAGTAAGGCCGGCCGCACACCAGAAGAGACAATATAATCGTATACATTATTTTGCTCTATGGTATAAACCGCATCAAATCTTAACACTTATCATTCGAAAATATTATATTAATTATTTATTTTCGTCCGTTTCGGAAAGTTCGGCTTGTTCGGCCTTTTATTTATCGCTGTTTAGATGGAAAAACTTATTTTCACGAAATAAAAAAGTCGTTGTTAGTTATGATATTGATATTTCCTTTCCGAAACAAAAACTTTTGATCACATAATTTTCAATTTGAAATAGGTAGCCCCCTTTTTGTTTTTCAATATTTAGACGAGTATTAATCATACGTTTTTAGCGCACATAGATAAGGCAAAGATTGAAGTGTACGCTTGATTGATAAAACGTGTATGTCCAAGTACCCTACATTTATCTGACCCCAGCAGTGTTGTAAAAAAAAATAAAAATATTTTTTATAACAACCACTTTATATTATTGGAAAATTCATTGAAAACGCGTAAGTTAAAATAATAATAATAATAATAATAAATAAAAAAAAAACAATAAACGTAATATAAACATTGAAAACTCGTGAAATCAAGGTAAATTTAACTATTTAATAATCAAAATAATAATTATTTACAATAACATGATAATAAAAAAAACAAAATAATAACAATAATAATAATTGTCAAAAACATGGTACTAAATGACAAAACAATGTAAATAAAAGTAATAATTTTTTACAAAAACGTGTTATTAATACACAAAACAATCAAAATAATAATAATAATTTAAAAAACATATTAACAAACAAAACAATGAAACAATGAAAGTAATAGTAATAATTTTTTACAAAAATGTGTTATTAATACACAAAACAATCAAAATAATAGTCATATTTTTTTTTACAAAAATGTGTCATTAATACACAAAAACAATCAAAATAATAGTCATATTTTTTTTTACAAAAATGTGTCATTAATACACAAAAACAATCAAAATATAGTAATAATTTTTTGCAAAAATACGGTAGCAAATAGCAAAATGATCAAAATAATAATAATAAAATTTATAAAAATGTAGCGTGAAAAAAGAAAATGTTCAAAATAGTAATAGAAATAATAATTCACAAAAATATGGTATTAAAAAACAAAATAGTTTCAAAATAGTAATAATAATAGTAAAAAAAAGTTATGACAACAAAATAACATTATAAACAATTCACAAAAAGTGTCATAACAAAAAAAAGGAAACATAACAATGAAAACAACAACAATAATAACAAGAGAAAAGATAATAACAAAAAACAGTGAAAAAAAAAACCGCGAAGTTGGAGATTTTGGTGGACGATTTTTCGTTCGAAGCTCCGTGACACGCTAAAGGTCACCGTCGTCCGGCTCGGCATCGAGGACGTCGTCGCTGGAAAACAAATCGAACGTAAATCAGTCGGCCGATGTCGTTATGTCGCACACTTACGTGTCGGATGACGACATGGACATGGAGCGGATCGAGTGTGTGGTGTACACCGTGGTCACCGACTCCATGTCGTTCACGTCGTCGGCGTCCACTTCCATGGGCTCTCCGGCGTCCGCGGCATCAGTGGGCTCGCCGGCGGCGTCCACGTCCATGGGCTCTCCGGCGTCCACTTACATGGGCTCGCCGGCGTCCACGTCCATCGGACACGGGCACGCGCCCGGACACGGCGGTGGGGGGAACGAGCTTGGCCGGACGATGGTGACGAACAGGGATGCATCGAACTATCGTCGTCCTCCGAAATCTCCAACAACGCGGCTAAGGGTCATTGACATTCGCCTGGAAAAACACACACGAGAGGGGTGGTCAAGACACGAGACGACGGGTGCGTTCGACTTGGACGCTTTGTACGCTTTAAGCGCTTTTGAGCGCTGCCGGATCGTTCGTTTTGGCAAAATAAAACGCTCAGAGTACAACCATGACGTCACTAAAATTGGATGTTACGTCATTATTCGCGCTCACATCAGCTTTTTCTATCCGGGTAGTGTAGTTTGAGCGTGGTACTGATAAAGCAGCCGATGTGATAACTGATGTGATAACCTTAACGAAATACGCAATCAGTTTTTTTTTTAAATTAAACTGACTTAAATTTAATTTAAACATTAAAATTGACTTTTTAAAATGCAAGTTTTAGTGACACTCGTGGACGGAGCTTCTGGAAATGTATATAAGTTGCTTATGTCCCCGGAAAATGCTGAACGTGTTAAAAATGGTATGTTAGAAACCTATTACATTTATATTATATAGGTGCATCCCCTTAATGACACAACATATTTTACAGTTTAAATTAAAAGATCTTACACTCTGCACCTAAGTTCTTAAAATTGTCGATACTTTGTTAAAATAAGAAGTAAGACAATTGCATTCATCTTGATACAATTTTTTATTTCAATAAAACTTGATATATTTATAATATTTTAATAAATTAATATATAATTTAATTTACGCTTAAATTTCTTACTATTTAATTCCAGATGTTTTTTTCTTAGTACATAATTAGGTTTTTTTTTTTTTTTTTGAGGTAGAGAAGCAACTGCCCCCTCAAATATGTTATCAAAAGCTTGCCCGTTGATCATGATAAATAAATAAATAAAAGGTCATAAAAAAAGGTTATATAATGAAAATATATTTTCTACCTTAGGTTAGATATTTAATTCTGTTATTTTAAATTATAAAATTATTTTATATATACTATTTTGATTGCAGATGACAATTTTGCAGCCATTACTCTAGCACAAATTATGGACACACAAATTACAAATACACCAGATGAATTATCAATAGTTGAAGATGAACCATATGAAGAACTATGTCCATACAAATATTATACAACTCAAAAAATTCCTGAAATGCATGATAACAGGAATTCTTTGACTCCTGAAAAGTCAAATGATAGCCCTGATGACTCCAGAATAACTACCAAAGTAGATGTTCCCGGTGCTTTTAAATGGCCCCATGATGCTATACTCCTCCTTATTGAGGAGTATCGAGTGAGAGCTGAAGATTTTTCTTCAAGCAAAGTATCACAAAAGAAAACTTGGGAGGCAATATCAGATGAATTAAACAAAAAAGATTATAATACTACTGGACCTCAGTGTTTAAGCAAATTTTCAGGGCTTAAAAGAACCTACAAAAGTATAAAAGATCACAATAACAAGTCTGGAAATGGACTGAAGACTTGGCCATATTTTAACTTAATAGACTCCCTTATGGGATCAAAACCATACATGAACCCTGTTGCAACAGTATCGTCTACTGGAAAAATGCTGTCGTATGATTTTGTAAGGCCTACAACTGATAATATTCTAAAACTCGCTTTACTCGGGACTGCGATTGTTAAAAAGGCTATGCCTCCCCCATCTACGTGGTTTCAAAGCTTGAGTTTCGTGTGAACAGAAAACGTTTCCCTGTTTGATAACTTGAAATCAAGTATCAGTTCGGAAGAACAATTGTTAAAAAGGCTATGCCTCCCCCGTTAACGTAGACAGAAAACGAGTCCCTAATAATAACGTTTTTATAATATTACCTTTTTAAAAATTAACGTCTTACTTGAGGAAACTCTGTGAAATAAATTAAATAAACAAAAAGCAAAATAATTATGAAACTCCTTATAATATTATCTTTAACACAACAAAAGTATAAGGTATGAATATTATCCGTGTCTACTTGCACGGTAATACATATATTAATTTACAATCGAAATATTTCTTATTCGAAAGGAGCCTCTAGCCTGGACTGACGAGCTGAGCGTTTGCCTTTTCGCTGCTCGACGTCCGCCCCCTTCTTTTCTAGTTAACATTTTTTCTTTTAGTCTCCACATATGTGCATCATCGACACTTAATAGCTATTTCCCAACACCTATAGACTACATTAAATTTTAATTCCCACGACATATGATACTGATACCTACATAAATCGTGGCATCAGCGTTTGAATTATTTATTTAACAATGGACTGATATTACTTAAAAAAAATATATGCTTAATATAAATAAATAAATGTTTATACATATTAACATATCATATATGTGGTACACATATACGACATTCATCAATATATTTTTTAGTAAAATAAACAATTCTTTAAATGTATTTAAAATTGAATTTTTTGTTAATTGTTCATAATATAATTATATTGGTGAAAATGTCTTCTATTATGTATATAGATAGCTAAAATTTGATACACGAAATTTCATATATTCCTTAGCTTAGCTTGTAAAATACTGTTCTTATTTAAAAAAATGTTATCATTAAGTCCAGAAACCAAATTTTCAATAGATTACTTTGATTAAAATAAAAGAAATTAAAGTGAGTTCCAAAGACGAATAACCTTTTTTTTTATTATGGTAAAAATTTAAATTTTACTTACAAAATCATTAAGTTTGTTTGAAGATAGTTGAAAAAAAGTGAAGTAGTTACATTATTTAAACTTACTATTAGACTTATAATTATAAATTCAGTACAATAAAGAAATTCAACAATATATTTTATTTTATTATTATGCGTATTAGTGTCAAATATCATTTTAATCATTTTAAATCTGTAACTTGCTTTTCGTCATCGCTTATAGGAATTAAATTTTTTTGGATAAATTTAAGTAAAGTTTGTCTAAGTTTTATATAATACTTTGAGTTCTACAATGTCACACATAATGTTTTTATTGAGTATTAATTGTTATTCATGTGTAATATGATTTTATTTGTGCAGTGTAAAAATTTAGTACACATAAAATTTGTTTCTACTAATTTTTCTGGTTTTGTTCCATATCACATTTAAAATTAACATCGCTAAATACATATTTTTAAATTACCAATTTTTATCTGAAAATAATAAACTATGAAGAATAATAATTAAGAATAATTGCCTATAATATGTAGAAAATATATTGTTCTTCAGCTCCAGAATGTGTGTTCAAAATGTAAACTTATTATTAGGCTGACAAAGTTTCTTACTCTGGTATTATACTAGTCATACTAATACATTTGACACTGCAGCTACCTCTTCTTACCCTTATTTCCTTTTGAATATTCGTTAACTGCAAATTTCGCAGATTGTCTAACTGCACTGACTGCGAGACTGCGATAGATAGAAGCGATGAATTTAACTACGAAACGAAACTTTTATCGAATTCGTTTTGCGCGATTTTGTGTATAATATAAAATCAGCTAAATAACGCACAACTGATTTTTTCTCTTTTTTTTTTTTTTTTTTGTGTGTATTTGCAAATACGGTAAAACGAATTAATGTTTAAATAAGTAAATTAGTGTTTTACGCACCAAACACAAACACAACAGAAATGAAAAATACAAAAATATACACATGTACCTAGGTATTAATATTTTCGCCACGACTTTTGTGATCGAGAAGGTAAATATCCACAGTAGAGTTCCCTTCGAATAATCGAGTAAAATATAGGTTACATAATATTAAAACAAAAGAGTTAAATATTTTTTTTACTTAGAGAAACACATAAAAAATAAATTTTAATTTATTAATTCTTCTCGGGATTTTAAGTTAAGAGCCACTAGTTGGGCGCCAATTTTTTGTCGTATGCCTTTGTAAGGCCTACAACTGATAATATTTTAAAACTCGCTTTACTCGGGACTGCGATTGTTAAAAAGGCTATGCCTCCCCCATCTACGTGGTTTCAAAGCTTGAGTTTCGTGTGAACAGAAAACGTTTCCCTGTTAGATAACTTGAAATCAAGTATCAGTTCGGAAGAACGATTGTTAAAAAGGCTATGCCTCCCCCGTTCACGTCTACCTCAAAACTATGAATGTTACGTAGACAGAAAACGAGTCCCTAATAATAACGTTTTTATAATATTACCCTTTTTAAAAATTAACGTCTTACTCGAGGAAACTCTGTGAAATAAGTTAAATAAACAAAAAGCAAAATAATTATGGAACTCCTTATAATATTATCTTTAACACTACAAAAACTTAAAGTATGAATATTATCCGTGTCTACTTGCACGGTAATACATATATTAATTTACAATCGAAATATTTCTTATTCGAAGGGAGCCTCTAGCCTGGACTGACGAGCTGAGCGTTTGCCTTTTCGCTGCTCGACGTCCGCCCCCTTCTTTTCTAGTTAACATTTTTTCTTTTAGTCTCCACATATGTGCATCATCGACACTTAATAGCTATTTCCCAACACCTATAGACTACATTAAATTTTAATTCCCACGACATATGATACTGATACCTACATAAATCGTGGTATCAGCGTTTGAATTATTTATTTAACAATGGACTGATATTACTTAAAAAAAATATATGCTTAATATAAATAAATAAATGTTTATACATATTAACATATCATATATGTGGTACACATATACGACAATGCAAAGTTCCTCAAATGATGATAACTCTTTGATGTCAACAGTTAATAACGAACGTTCAAACAAAAAATTGAAACAAGTGGATAAAATATTGCTCAAAATAGAGGAGAATAGAGAATTAGATGAAGAACGTAGAGAAAGAAGACATCAAGAGAAATTACAAATAAAAAGGGAAGCTCTGAATATCTTATCAAGATTGGCTAATGCAATTGAAAAATAATTTTTTTCTATTTACTAGTCACATTAAGACATTCAAGTATGTATAATGTATTTATTTTAACAATACTGTAATTTCTAGTTATTTCTATTTTATATTTTACATAAGAAGTTAATTTAATTTAAAAAACTAAGGTTGTTTATTCTGTTGGATTATTTGTTTTTATATTTTAAATATGTAGGTATACATACAAATTTACTTATTTGTTATTCAAAAGTCTGCTTATTGTAATTAATGTAATGAGACTGTAATTTCTAGTTATTTGTATTTGATATTTTATATAAGAAGGTGATTTAATTTAAAAAAATTAAGTTTGTTTATTCTGCTGGATTATTTGTTATTATTAATTATGTAAGTACACATGAAAAATTAATAATTTGTTATTTAAAAGTCTGTTAAAAGTAATTATTTTTATCAGACTTTAATTTTTAGTTTTACTGTTTTGTATTTTATTTATGAAAGTGATTGATAAATATTAAAAAGAAGACTTCTATTAATTTTTGTTGTTTTAATATTTTATATTATATATGCATAAAAAAAGTAATAATTTATTAAATAAAAGTAAGTGCAATGTATTTATTTTTATGAAATAATATGGATATAAGTATACAAATATGATTTTATCTAATAAATAGTAAAGTATTTAAAACATAACATTTTCATAATATTTGTTGTAGTAATAAATTAATAATATCAACAAGGTATTTAATGAAATTGTAAATAGCTATACTTCTCGAATGGGTAACTCTTCGGTAATTTGTTCACGCTTTAATAAACCTAGACGGTTTGTATATTCTCCTCTAGACTCATGATCATTCATTGGTGCAGAAAGTGGTATCATCAAAGAGTTAGGTAGTTCATCTCCTTTCAACAGACAAATGTTATGTAATACACAACACGCTAGAATAAATGTTGGTATTAAGTCAATACGCTCCATATCAAGAGTTAAAATTCTTTTGCTTTAATGTCAAATGACCATTATCACAATATGGCACTAGTAAGTGCTTATTGATTGTGTCTGTTTACACCAATTATGTGGCTATCATTTGGAAATTTCGATGAATCTTCTGTGTAATCATGAACTTCTGAAAGCCGAAATACTCTTGCATCGTGAACAGAACCAACATTTCCCACATAACAATGTATATACCTGCATTGGTGATCACAAACTGCCTATATGTGGTAAAATTAATATATATTAATATACCGAATCCATAATTCAATCAACCATCAAATACCTGTAGTTGAATAGAGTGATGACCTTTACGGTTAATGTAAGTCTCTGGATATTCATGTGGTGCTGGAATATTGATGTAAGTACCATCAATTGCACCAATAACATTAGGGAAAGAACTGATTGAAGAAAACCCATTTCTAATCACTGCAGCTCTATCTGAATCTGGCCAAACAATAAACTTTGGAGCTAAATATACCAAAACATTTATCACTCTTCTTACAGCTTTTAAAGCAGAAGATCGACTAACACCAAATTTTTCACATATAGATCTGAAAATTCAAAAAAAATCAAAATAATTGCAATTAACATACATTTTAAATGCAGTTACTAATTATAAATTGAAAGTATTATAATTATTGTATATTTTAATGTTTTATATACTTTTACTTAAAACATATAGGTATATTATTAAATATATTTTTATTTCTTAAAAGTTTAATACATAATAACTACAAACAAATATGATAATATTATACTCTTTATGTACCTAAATACATTTGATAAGTTAAAATTAGTAAAAAATGTTGGATACATAAAATCTAACTGTTCCCACCGATCTTCAGTTGGAGGTGGTATGACTTCAGGCATTAATCGATGTACTATAGCTCTACACGTCTCAATAACTATCTGATAAACAGTAAAATGGCCTAATCGATAACTAAAAGAAATAGTTTTGAATGAATCTCCAGTTGCCGAAAATCTGAAATAAAATATTAATTCATATAATGCATGCTCTGTTTTAACTTACTGTTTAGTTAATACTACAGCTATAATTTAGAGCACATATATTATTTATAAATTGTTGTTACATATTTTTTTATATTCTAATAAGATAGAGGTAAATATATTAATTTTCCATAATGTGTTTTAAAAACAGGCATTTTCTATACATGATAAAATTTTCAAAAAATTTCAAATCTCTTCAAATTATTTATAGACATTTTCAATTTTAGATTCTGAGTGAAACGAAGAATGTATTGGTTTTACAATAATGTGTTTTTTTTTTCCGAATGTCTGTGGCCACTTTTTCGGGTAGTAATATTGCTCCAAAAGTTTCATCCAGCAACTTTATAGATCAATAACCGCCACCGCAAGGTACTTTTGGGAAGTCATTTTTCGAATTTCTCAATAGTTTTCCCGGTACACGTATGCGCAATCCGGACTTTTAATAATTAGAATTTTGTAATTTTGTAATAATTTCTTTAGTAATTTAGCTAGACACTTGAAATTTTCAACAAACATCAACAACACTCTCATACAGACGTAAAAAAATTTGACCACTTTTGGGCTAAATATAGAACTTTTAAATTTTGCCGTATATTTAAGTTGAGTAGTAAGTGTAGAAAGTCTTGAAAATTTAATTTCATGTTAACCATATGATTTGGTGTTAGGACTGAAAAATTTTCAAAAATCGTAACACAGGATTTTTTTTACGCGTTTAAAGATAGAATTTTAACAAAAATCAATATATTCACGTAAAATGGAGATTTTTTCAATTAAAACCCTTATGAAATTTTTAATTTTTAATCCAGTAAAAATTGTATTACACCAAAAAACCAACTATATATTGCTTTACATATTATACACGTTTCATAACGTTAAACCTATTCAAATATTTTTTATACGTATTTTAATTTGAGATTACGGCTGAATATTTTAGAAATTTTTAATATTTATCAAATAAAATTTTTGATTCTAGTTAAAAATGTCTGAAAAATTAATATAAACTACCTCTTTTACCTTTTTGAAAATGTTAAAAAAATTACAAAAGTCGATCGTTAAGTTTTTTTAAAATAATGAAATAATTATAAATTGTTTGTTGAATTTTACGAAATTGACTGTTTTTACATAATGATTCATATTATACTGAAGTTTTGCTCAGAATCGTTTAACTGAAGAAATGATTTATCATTACTTTAAGATCTAATATATCCACTCCACTTAATAACAACAAAGACAAGATACACTCAACCCCCTACTGCGCAACAAAAGCGACTTCCTCGTTTTTTTTTTTTAATTTAGGGCGTATAACGATAATTTAAAAACGTTAGGCCATTTATTTTTTTTTTGTTTTTTTTTTTTATAAATGACGATAATATTTTATTCGTTGGGTAAAAAAGCTTGAAAATTTAATACAAGGTTCCTAATAAGTTAATATAATAGCAGTTTGAAAATATTTAAAATACATAGGCACGAATTTTTTTTATAACCATTTAAAATTCAAATTTGAACAAAATGTATTTAATTGAAAATTTACAAATTTATAAAATGTTAAACTTTTATAGCTAAGGATTGAAAATTTGAAACAAGGTTCCTACGTATAATGAATCTAATTTGGAATTTATTTGATAGGTAACTACATTTTTAAAAAAAATTATATAATTAATATTGTATAAAATATACAAGACTGAAAACTCGTCCCCGGTCAGAAACGTTTTGTTGCATTTCAGCAACATGTTTTTTCAGTGTTCATGACCCTCATTTTTTGATAAAATGGCTCCGCCATACACTAAATACTACCTCAAAAGTATTTTTGTATAAAAGTTTTTGATTTTCAAATACAAATACGTCCAAGACAGTATTTAAAATACTTTCCAAATCCTTAAACGAAAAAGTATTCTAAATACATTTGCTCAAATACTTTACAACACTGCACTATACATATAAGTATGTATATTTTGTTTGAGTAATCGTAGTATATTAAATTTATCATATTATGTTTGGGTAATTGCATAAGCATACTCGTCAGTAGTATATATGTACCAATCCTGGCGCACTTTTGATATTTATTGATATTTTTCACTTAAAACTAATTTATTGATATTTTTCACTTAAAACTAATTAATTGATATTTTTCACTTAAAACAAATTAATTGATATTTTTCACTTAAAACTAATTAGTTGGTATTTTTCACTTAAAACTAATTTATTGATATTTTTCACTTAAAACAAATTAATTGATATTTTTCACTTAAAACTAATTTATTGATATTTTTCACTTAAAACTAATTAGTTGGTATTTTTCACTTAAAACAAATTGTTGAACTTTTTCACTTAGTTTATTTTCCTCTAATTATTTATATTATGGTCTGTGGTCTTTTTCACTTAGTTTATTTTTCTCTAATTATTTATATTATGGTCTGTGGTCTTTTTCACTTAGTTTATTTTTCTCTAATTATTTATATTATGGTCTGTGGTCTTTTTCACTTAGTTTTTTTTTTTAAATATTTAAATTATGGTCTGTGGTCTTTTTAACTTAGTTTATTTTTCTCTAATTATTTAACATAATTATTTCTAAATGTTTTTGAAATAATAACATTTTTATGTTGAAATTCAACATAAAAATTAAAATTTAGATTTCTGGAGTTCCCCTGTATAAAAAGTCCCCTCAATAATTTCACCATCAATATCTTTTATTTTATAAGTTATAGGAGATGTGTACACAATTTCGTTTATTATAAATATTTCACGAGTCCAATTAGGATCAAATTTATTGGCAAATTTTTGTTTAAATCTGGTAATTCTAACCCTGTCTCCAATTTTAAATTTAATTTTCTGTTTCGATTTATTCTCAGAGAATACCTTTCTTAAAACCTCACATTCATGACTCTTTTTAACTTCACAAGGTTTCATTCCAATAGTTCTATGAATATCTTTAAAATTATATTCATACAACAAGGATTGTAAATTATGTATCCATTTTTTATTGTTTTGTACTTCGAAATGTATTCTCATCTTTCCATTGAGTGTTCTATTAAATCGTTCGATTATTGATGATTTCTCTTCATTTTGAGTATAATACATTTTAATCTCATATTTTTTTAACATTTCTTTAAACAATTTATTTTCAAATTCTAGTCCTTTATCGGTATGGAGTAAAACTGGAGGGTTATGGTTTTGTATTTTAGCTTCCTTTAATATTTTTTCAAAAGCTTTGGATACACTTTTTCCGTCTTTCTTTTTAAGTGGATAAGACCAAGCAAAATTGGAAAAAGTATCAATTACATTTAACATATAAGAATAATTATCGTTTTCTTTCTCATAGTTTTTCATTATAACTAGATCAGCAGCCCATAGATCATCAATAACCTTGGTAAATATTTTTCTTTTCGGAAATCGTTTCCTTACAGGTTTGTGAAGTTCTTGAGCTATTGGAAGTTTATCCTTTGCCTTTATTTTTTGGTTGTTTTTAATTTTTTCTTCATCTTTAAGAGGTTGAATAAATTTACTTTTATTTGTGTTACATTCAACACATTTTTCTGAGATTCTCCACCTACCATTATTCGTTTGAACTTTTTTTGCATCGATATTTTTTGTTTTTTTCTTACATTCCAGACAATGTATAATTTCTTTTAAAATACCATCCATTTTATAACAGACAATCTTAAATTTTATCGAATTTCTCTAATTGAGTTTTGTATAATATCGTATACAAATTTGTTACTTGAAACTAGACAAATATAGCAAACAGTACCATCTGATACATCTCCATCAAAATCAATATTCAAAATGACTGTGTGTTTAGAACCTGATATACTCACAGGTTGTCTAGTCAGATTTATAACGAATAAAGGTTTAGAATTCTTAAACTGTTCTGGATCTGTGTAGATTAGAGGGAGTTCTCGGTATGTTTTGTAAAAAACTTTTTTGTAGTCTCCAAGCATATCGTAAATATTGCCAAATTTATCGTTTTTGATATCGATATTCAACATCTCTTCTGGATATTTTTCTCCGTTTATTTCAAAGTAAATATTTCTAACATTACAGTGATCAAAATTACTTGATTCTTTTAGTTGAGTATTTCTGTTTGTTTGTAAACCTACAATCCCAAATAAAGGATCATGAGCATTTCTATACATGTTTGTTATATCAAGAGTACACTTCTTTCCACTCAATTTTCTTACTTCAATACATTTAATAGTTTTAAAATCCAAGAAATAATTATTTTTTTCTGATAATTCAACCAATTCATTTATTAATAGGGTTTTACTTATACTATCATATTTTACTACACGAAAACTAATCCTAAAATCCTCAATAATAATTTTTCCATCTGTTGGCATTTTTTTATCAGAATTTTCTTCTTTGAATAATGCATCATGGTCATGATTTCGAGTAAACTCTAATTGAATTTCTCCTTTGTAAAGTGGATATGTTATATCCTCAAAGAAACCCAAACCGAAATCAGACAAATTGCCATAAACATTAAATTTTCCCCCTCCTTTAAATCTCGATTGATATCCTGAGTTTATAGTGTCCTACTATTCCTACTATTCCTCAAGTAATGTTCCATGTTTTTTCAGTTGGATGTTGGAAAATAGTTTGCTTGGAAAACCATTCTCTAATTTTATATTGCTATTAAGTGGATATTCAGTATCGTCTAGTTGTACAACTTTTCCGGAAATGTTAAATTTTGTGGATTTTAAGTCTAGAAAACAATCACTTCCATCTATTGAGAAAATTGTCTTCCTATTTTCAGTATTAAGGTTTAACACAGAAGTTGGGTTGAAATCTCTATATTCAGCCCGGATAATATTATCATCATACTTTTAAAAAAAATTTTCCATTTATTATACATATATTTTTTTTTTTTTTTAACAAAAATTCTAAACCAGGTGAAAAATCCGGGTTAAAAAAGAAATTCTAAACCAGGCAAAAAATCCGGGTTAAAAAAGAAATTCTAAACCAGGCAAAAATTCTGGGTTAAAAAAAAAATTCTAAACCAGGCAAAAAATCCGGGTTAAAAAAAGAAATTCTAAACCAGGCAAAAATCCGGGTTAAAAAAGAAATTCTAAACCAGGCGACAAATCCGGGTTGGTTAGAATATTGACAACCAGGTTTATATTCATTAGTTTGTAACAGTATAACAATTTTAAAGAGAAAATCTTTAAAATTAACAATACATTTTATTATAATTTTTTATAAATTCCAAACACAAATGACCACAAATAGGTGGATCATTATCATCTTGGTATATATTCGTTGATATTAGTAGGTTTTTTTTCCCTAAATATTTAACAAGTTCTGTAGGTGGATTAAATTCTCCATATGAGTCGAAATAAATTTTTAAATTTCCTTCTTTTATCCATGCAACCCAATGTGAACCTTTCTCATTAGAATCATTTAAATTTAATATACCACTTTCATTTGTCCAAGGTTTTAAAGGAAGTTCGTTTCTCATGAAACACCCTCTAAAATATTTATTTTTTTTCAGTAAATTTTAAGATATCAAAATTAGTCAATGCTTTTTCTCCATATTTTTTAACAAGGAAATTAACAGGTAGATCTACTTTTTGATTGTTTTTTTTTTCTCTTCAAACCTGAGCCAATATGTAATGTTTTAACATTTTGAATAATTTTTTCCAATTCCTGATTGTGTCGAATTGTTTCTTTTTCCATTGCTTTCTTATGTTTAGTTTCTGAATAACTATCCCATATAGCAGATCCTCCTTGAGCTGCAGCAGCAGCTGCTGCAATTCCACCAAATAAAAGAGGAAGAAATCCACCTTCTTTTATTTGATTAAATTCCAATTCTAATCGGACTTCTTTATTTTCTTTTTTGGCTTTTTTTAGCATATTTATTTGTGTATTGGTTAAATTATATAGTTTTCCCTCACCTATTTGATAAGGTTTTAAAAGGATTGTAACATTTTTTTTCTGTTCATGAGCCAACTGAATTTTCTTATTTTGATAATCATTTAGTTTAAGTTTCATTGATTATACAATTTCTTTTTTTTTTCTTTAAATTAATCCCATCCCTAATTTTCGTTTTGTTTTCATGATGTTTGTTGTAACCCATGCAGCAGATTTTTCACCTAAAGACACATTTGGATCTGAAAATCTTTCCCAAGCCTTATGTTCTAAAATCAAATCAGCTTTATGTCTAGATTTATGTTTAGATTTTTTTTCATAGTAAATATCGTGATCTTTTGCTGCTTCATCCAGTTTATTAACAGGTTTTTTATTTTTATTTAATTTTGTACCTGGACCTAAGTAGTTATAAGTAGGCCAATGTATTTCAGGTATAAATTTACTGTTTAAAATATGATTGACAAGACCTTCCCCTTTAATTAGTTTTTTTGGCAAACATTTTATAATTTCGATCAAATACTCTGTACTTTTTGGAGAATCAATCAACTTTTCCATTTCATTTTTGAAAAAGGTTACCATACCTAATTTTTCATTATGAAAATTATTATTTCCTGCTCTTTCTTCTTCGGCGATTTTACACAATCGATTTATTATTTGGTTTAAATTATTTATATACATATATTCTACAGGATTTTCCGTGTAATATTTTAAACCTTCTCCAACATGTTCAGATGGTTTTTTCATTTCATTCCAAATATTTTTAATTATTAGATTATATTTATTAGAACTGGATGATTTTGGTTTTCCTGTTTTTTTATCGTTTTTTTGATATATCGAGTCGGTTTCTAATAATATTTTTTTATATGTTTTTAAATCCTCATCTGTATACGGTAATATAATATTATTTGTTTCATCCCATAGATTTGACTCTGTCAACAAGTTCCACAATCCTTCTGTTCCTGTATATTGATTCTTGTTTAAAATAATATCGTTGCCGTTAAAACTTATTGCGTATTTTCCAATTGCATGACCTTTTTTATTGGTAGTTTTATTATCATAAATCCAAATTCCAAAAGCTTTATCTCTTAGATCTATGAGTTTCTGTGCGGCGATATTGCCTAAATGTGTTGTTTCTGGTGTTTTTATTGTTTGATTTTCTTCATCTCTTGTTGGTATTTGAAAACTTGATATCATTTTCGGTTTGTTTTCTGTATGGATTGGTTGTTCTATTAATGTTGATGTTTTTACAGGTACCAATTCTGTGTGTGAATCAACATCTGTTTTGTTTACAGCATTTTTTATGTCTCTTAATACTTTCACTACAGGTTCGAAAGCTTTTTCTTTTCTTATTTCGTTGTTGATTTCTCTTTGATTTGCATTTTTAAAATTATTTTGTAGTTTTTCTCTAATTTTTAATACTTGTTTGGTTTTCTCTATTTTTTCCTTGTCCTTATCATTATTTAAAGTATTTGGTTTAAACATCTCACTATTTTGAAGACCTCCTCCTTTTCTCATTTGTTTTGTAAGATTATTCTGAATTTTTTTAATATCACTATCATTCATTTATAATAGATATATTTAAAAAAAAATATATATCTAAATTATATTACAACATAAACGTCTTACGTAAACCTAAACATAAACATCTTACGTAAACCTAAACATAAACGTCTTACGTAAACCTAAACATAAACGTCTTACGTAAACCTAAACATAAACGTCTTACGTAAATTTTAACATAGTTTTTTCTCTAGTTTATTATATATATGATTATCTATAATATCCAGAGAAATGTATCCATATTTTTTTTCCCAACAAAGTGCACAAAATTTAAAAAATTTTGCTTTAGATAGAGTTGAACTATAAAAACTTTCCCAAATTTTACTTACGTAGTGTTTTTGTTGTTTAAAAATAAACAAAAAATTTAAATTATTGCGTATCAATTTTAAATCACTCGAGCTAAAACAATGAGTTAAATAAATACAGGAAATATTTTTATGTCTGCCTCTGACAAAATATTCCTTTACTAATGATTGATCTTTTTCCAAAATCCAATCATCAAAAACAACTAGACTATTTATTTGACATTCGTCGACAGGTACTATATCTTGATCAGAGAAATGCGAATCAATATTAAAATTAATATCAAATATTTTTTGTAAAAATTTATAAACTGGTTGTTCAAGATTTTTTGAGAACACATATAGATGTTGATAATCAACCCAATACTCTGTGATAATATTCCTTAACAATTACTGTGTTTACATGCACAATTAAAGGCGGTTTAAAAATTAAAACGGTTTTATCATTCGTCATGTAAACGCTTTAAAGCGACCTTAATAACATAAACCGTTTTTAATATAAGGACGCTCGAATATGTGGTTTAATCAAATTAAATCGGTTTAATAAATATAATCGGTTTTATTTTTGTACATGTAAACGGTACCTGTGGGTATTCTGTGCAATTACTTTTATTTTGATAATCAATAATAATGATAACATAATACTATAAATATTAAATACTTTCTATTCAGTATTCACTATTCAGATTTTGATAGATTTTATTTTTAACCCATTTGTAAGTACATGATTTTTTTCTTAAATTGTTGTCGATGGCGTAGAAACAAGAGTTTAAACTTACTACGACGCGCCTCGCATTTAAGTTTGTATAGGTTTAAACAAACAATTGCTTGAAGAGGATCCATTTTAAATCAGAGTTACAATATAGAATAAGAATTTTTTAATTTAAGAAATAAATTTGGACAATTTGGTAGTTCACTGTTCAATAGTCACTAGTCAGTACAATTTTTAAATAAAATATTTATAACTGATAATTATTAAATATTTTAATGGAGCTAGGAAGAAATATCAATTTCATGGAATAATGAATCTGCTTATAATACATTAATATTAAAGACTCACATGTAAACAAGTAAGGAAAATTAGATCGACTTGTAATAAAATCAGTTTAAATTAAGAAGGGTTTAACTTCTATCATGTAAACGTACTAATTGTAGTCTTACCAGAACCAGAACCTCCAACAATTAAACATCGAATAGGAACAGGAAGTAAAGAATCGTTTTTATTTAGAGTTTCGGTTTCAAAAGGATAAAGCTTGAAAATATATTTTTTCATATTTATTATAGAGTTTTTAAATATTCTTGGAATATTTAAAAGAATATATAAACAAAGGTATTTTACTCAAAAATGACTAAATGTTTTGAGTAACCATTACTCAATTTTTCCAAACCTTTATAAATTAAAGTAAACTTCACTGGATTCGAGTTCATTTCTTCAATATCATTAACTGTAAATTTTTTAGAAAAGTGGTCTGGTAAAATTACTTTTAAATTATTATCTAAAATTACTAATAATTTTTGCCCATATTTGTCATAACAATTTCAAAGTTTGTTACCTTATATTTTTTTCCAAGTTCCAAGTTTTTTAATGAGATGAAGTATGTGTTTGAATTTAAAAGTGTTTTATAGTTTTCCATTTATTATACATTTTTTTTTAAAATAAAATATGCATATTAATGCATATTGATGCATATTGATGCATATTAATTTTTTAAATTTTTTTGAAAAAATTCTTAATCCGGGTTGGTTAGAATATTGGCAACCAGGTTTATATTCATTAGTTTTAAAGACTAAAATGAAGCAGAAGATTTTCAGAATTGGTTAACTATTTTTTCTGTTGAGGTCTAATAAATCGAGATAAAAAATTGGATCTTTGAGTAGGATAAATTCGTTTCCATTTTGATCGAAAATACTGATGTTTATAGTTTTAATTGTTTTGAAGCTTACAGGAACATAAAATATTTTCTCTGGTCTTACAAATAAATTATTAGAATGAAATAAAAACACGAATAAAAGTTCTTCCTCTACATGGTGAATATCATTAACACAGGAGAACGATTTTTCAATTATGTTGCAATGAATTTCTAAAGGTGTAATAATTATGTTTTCATATATAGGTGATAAACCTACCTATATATGATCTTATAGAAAAATTTTTCTTATTTATTCCAAAACATTTGTTTAAATTTTCATCAAGTTCGAAATATTTATCAGATTCAATTAATATGGTATAATTATTTAAAATGAGATTTATTTTTTAAATTGAATTGTTGACTATTTGTAATAGTATATTATTACACTGTGTTTTAAAATTTACTTGAATAAAATATTGGTCAAAATAATAAATTTGCCTACATTATTAATTTGTATGCTAGTAATTTTATTTCTGTGTTTTTTGTAAGTTCAATAAACTAAGTAACAATACCATTTATATTTTTCAACTCATTTAAATGCCATTAGTTGCATTGATTATAGTAACAACATTTGAATAAAATTAATTGTTGTAACAAATGGTAACACATTTATTTAGGAGGTTTTTTACTGTTGATATAAAATGTACATGCTACATAGGTAATAAATAAATATAATGCAAAGAATGTGACAGTCTTTGTCAAGTTCCTTATAAAAAAGAGTATTCCTTTGGAAATGAACAAAGTCCTTTTTTAGATCCAAATAAAATAAAAATTATTATTTAATCACCAATGTTTTTTTTCAAAGGTAAATAAAAATATAACTTAATTTCAATTATTTACATATCTGCGTAAATTATCGTTGAACACTGGTATGTGAGCAAAGCTATCAAAAATAATAGAGGTTAATACTTTATATAGTTAATTTTCAACAGCTAAGTTGCCACATAATGGTAGGCTATAGGTTAGGGCGTTAGAGTGGATAGGTAGGAAAAACAAACAGTGGTCTCTGAAGTCATGGCACAGAATAAGTTAAATCAGAATGGAAACTGATAAGAAAATACACAGGCTCTTATGGCCGCCCGAAAATATGGTCGGCCATTTTGAAAGGGCTCAGCAGTGTTGACCTAAAATTTAATATAAAATATGTTTGGTACAATTAATATTAAAGTGTACAATATTTTTTTAGATATTACGCTTTAAATTTGTTATTATTTGAAAAATGTAAGTAAAAAAAATAAATACATGTTCATTTATTATATTATTCATTATATAATCGACATTTAACGAAATGGATTTTAAATTTAAATTTTAAACATAATAAGTAAAATAGTACAGGCTAATGACCTAGCTGTCGAAGCCTTTAATACTAATAAAAAAAAAAAAAAAAAAAGTAAAAAGTAAAATAGTAAAAGTCCCTAAATATTGTTCATTCAGATAATATTAATGTACAAAACATTTTTTGAAAAAATAAAATTTATGTTCATAAGAATTTACCAATTATTATATATGTTGATTTTCTATAGTATTCAGAATATAATACTATTTTACTAATTGAAAACACTTGATAATTAATACATTAAGTCAAATATCTTATTTTTTATGATATTTAACATTAAAAAAAATTATTGTAGGGATATATTGTTTGTAGTAATAAGGTATTTAATATAGTCAACTGTTTATTTTGATGTGACATAATATATTTAATTATAAACAATAAGTTTTTTATTTTATTTTACATAAGAACATAATATACAATCTATACATTTATATTGCATAATTGAGTCGTCCAGTTGCATAACGTCGTATGTCCAAACAATGAATTTTTTCAGTATAAGCGAAAAACCTTTATTTTTTTAAATATTTTAGTAAATTCATTGATTTTTTTTTCACAAATAGGTAAAAAATAAAAACTTTATTTTTTCATAAACTATATAAATCGTTGGTCATCGGGTTTCCATAAATTTGAAATTTAAATTTACACATACTCTTTTTTGCAACTAAAATACGGACATACTACCTTTTGACGTATACAATTTTAATTTTTGACCATAGTTATTTTTTTATTCATTCTTAGTTTTGGTAAACAGTTTTTCTAAGTAACTACTTATAAAAAAATGTATTGTTTTTTATTTAAACTTTTTTAAATAAAAACAATTCAAAATTCAAAAATTCAAAATAAAAATTTATTACTTTTTTGACATAGAAAAAAACAATTTTAAATGAAAATTAAAAAATAATTAAAAGTACTAGAAAATATAACATAAAACTTTAATCTCTGTCAATATTATTTAAATAATTGGAAAAATAACTTATAAACTTTTGAAATATAAACAACGTAAAAAAACACAACTTTTAAATTTAAAAAAAATTTTTAACGTAAAAAAAAATTATACAAATTAACATAACTTACACAATAGAATTTTTTATTAAGAAAATTCTTCTTCTTCTTCATTTATGTCTCCAAAATCTGATTCATGATCTTGTTCATTATTTTCTTCGTCATCCATTACAGTCTTAAAATATTCGAGATCTGGTAAATTTTTCCAGTTACAGCCAAAGTGTTTTTTAAGTAAATTGTCTACATCAATCTTTTTTGCAGCATTTACTTGAACACCTTTATTTATAACGTTAGGTTTCATCGAAGTTATAGTTTTACCACGTTTACACAAGCCTTTTTCCTGGCCTACATTTAAATGATAATTTGGCTCTCCTCTCACTAAAATATTCTGTTTGGATTTTGACAATATTATTCGTTTAACAGGTGCAAATTTAAAATGCCAATTTGCAGGTGGTTTTAAGGTTTCAAGACATGATGACTTCCAGTCATATACTTTACATTCTTCAGAAGAAACACGAATAGTAGTGCCGATTGTTTCAAAAATGTTCATGTACTCGTTAATGCTTGTTAAACAAGGAATTTTTCTAAATTGTTTTTCTAATCGTCCAAATATGCGGTCTGGAGGAATAAATGAATGTCCAACTATTGGATAAAAATAATTTATATTTTTTATATAAGACGGACATTCATGTAAGAACTTTGAAAGCATGGACAACATAATTTGATTTTTGTTTTGTCCTCCACATCCATCGGAAAACAGTCGAATAGTATGTATGTTAGTTAAATCAGTATTTTTTAAACGGTGATACACAAACGAAGCGATTTCATTAGATCCTTTTTTATGCTCTGTTTCCAACCAAATGTACATAAACGTATTTTCTTTTAATTGTTTTGATTTTGATGTACCTTGGCAAACTGTAAAATTGTATACGTAAAGTTGTCTAGAGTAGTAGGCACTTTGATCGGGAACTTTAGGTAACACTAAATTTTTTTGACAGTCAAATGAAAAAGTGATTTCTCCATCATTTTCTTTTTGTAATAATTTATAGAATGAGTCGGCTTTTCTTTTATGAACTTCTAGAGTGGTATTCAATTCTCTTTTTTCTACCAAACATCGAGTTACTTTAATTTTTTGATTCAAAGAGATACATAAAGAACAACAATCAGTCGGCGGAGACCCGAACCCTAAGTTAAAATCTGTACAAAAAACTGAGCGAAAAAATTCATATTTTACGTCTTGTTCAGATGTAGAATTTTTAAATAATTTATACAGTGAGGAAATTGACATTTCACTGGGCAAGTATTGTCGAGTAGTATTTTTTCACGACAATAATGAGACTCAATCGGCTGAAGTTTTGAAATAAATGCTTTCACCATTTTCCGTTGAGATTCATATTTCTGGGCCATTCTTTGTCCACCTCGGTTTTCTTTTGGTGACTTACCAGTCTTAAAATATTTTTTACACACGAGATCTACTCTTTTTTTAGAAATAGCAAAAACGTCTGTGAATGCTTTTTTGCAGACTAATACATTTTTACGACCATTATCTTCATTTAATTTAGGCAAAAAATATTTAATAGATAATTCTTTTTTAAAAAAATCCTTACGTGAACGAGTTCTGCGTACAGGATTTATCATAACAAATCTCAAAATGATTTCGTCTTGCTTAATTTTATCTGGTATCTCGTAAAACATTTGATGAGCTCGTCGCACGTCTTGCATTGTCAAAGTTCTACATTGGTACTGTTGTTGATTTTTATTTTTATGTTCACATTGAGGACGACTAGGAAATCCAATAGATGAATATCTAAAATTAAAACAATTAAATTATTAATGAATGTATTTAACGTAGGCAGGTAATAAATAAATAAAATCAATTAATTACCTTTGTCGTTTTTCTTTTTGTCGTTGCCATTCAGATGGTAATGCAATTTTTTTTCTACCTCGTCGGGGTGTTATCGGTATGATACTATTTTCACTAGTCTGCATTGTAATGTATTAATTATTTAATTAATAGAAAAAAATAATATAACAATTAGACGAACTAGTTGTGTTGTATTTACACGAATGACAGTTTGTAGGATAACGTTGTGTTACTTTTAAATAAACATGTGATAATTATTATCATAGTCCATAGAAACATACTTTATTAAAATAGTATCATAGTGTTTAAACACTTTAAACCAACATTGGTTTTAAAATTAAACCATAAACTGAGTTATAACATCATAATAATAAACAACATTTAGGAATCAACGAATAAAATATTATTCTATTTATATCACTACGTTTTGTAACTGTTGATACGGTCAGCCTATATCAATATATAGGGATTTACTCCGTTTTGCGGATGTGCTATTAAACTGGGGACATACATCCTTTTGATATACAACAATCAATGGACTTACACTGTTTTGCAACTACATCCAATGTTTAAATTGAAAATTATACAGAATATACTACGTTTTGTAACTCAATATTTTTACACAAATATGAATGATATTTAGACAATATAAACATTATCAAAATATCAATATTGATTAAAAGTGGACATACGACGTTATGCAACTGGACGACTCAATTAGTATATATGATAAGAGGTATAAGAATGAACAATAAGTAAACAGAATTTCATTAATTTCAATTTATTAGTATACCAAAATTTACAAAATTATTAATATAGTACAGTAGTAGTTGTAATTACATGCATACAAAATTACAAATATAAAAATAAGAAAAAATTATAATAATTCATTGTTTAGACAATATACAAAAAATAATAATAAAAATAAATAACAAAAACAAAAAATAAAATATTATAAACTATTTTACAAATGAGATAAAACCGCTAATTTTCTATTTTTTAGTTTTTTCTCGTTGAGAAAAGTTCTATTTAAAAATTTAATTGCTGTAAAAATTCTGAATCGAGTATATAAATTTAATAAAAAAGATGTATCAAAAAGTTTACAAGGATGACTAAAAGGAACACTACTTAAGTGAAGTCTTACTTTGTAACCAACACCGTTGTCTAGAGAAATAGAAGGAAATAATTTAATGAAAATATTTTCTAACTCATAAATATAATTATAAAAATCATTATGAGGAGTCATTAAGTTTCCAAATGTTGATTGGTCACTTGTAGGATACGCCTTAAGGAAAGATAAGAGATGAGACTGGTCTAACTGTTTTTGATGACGAGCATAATTAATACAATCCTGACATGTATGCTTCTCTAAACATTTCTTCATAATATAACCACACACATATGTAAATGTGTTTCTCTCTGGTAAATCCAAATTTCTATAATCAGTTGTACCGATGTTTATTGATTTAAATTTAAAAGGACTTTTTTCTGGCTCTAATAAATTACAAAATTCATCAGAAGCTATTTCTGAACACAGTATTTGATCCAAATCTTCTATACAATTTGCGCCAGGTGACGTTTGAAAGTAATTTAAGCAAAATATTTTTTTAAAAGCCCAACATAATTGAATGGGGGTTGGATTAAAATTATTGCCTTGTTGTTGGCGGAAAGTGCAGAATAGATTTTCTAAACAATCTTGATTAATTCTACCAGTATAAAGAACATAATTTATATCTTTTGTTGGATTTAAAGAAGTATAAAGCATTTGTAATCCAGATATAGAAATTAACCAACCTTTGATAAAGTTCATACGATTAGTTTCATCAGTTTTATTAAATTTATGAATAACCCTTAAGTTTTTAAATACATCAGCCATTTTATTTAAATGATTAATTTGCTCTGAAGTATTTTTAAATGGTCGTTTAAAAGATTTAAGGCCTGGAATTTTTGAAGAATTAAAAATATCAAATAATTTGTCCATATCATAAATAAAATCTATTGTGAATTGAGCAGAAGGAGGTAAAATTTTTGAAACCAAGATTGTGGACATGCCAGCTGCAACACTCTCACTAAAAATTTGAGCAGCTAAAAAGACTCTCATTTTTTCAAATGGGCTTGGATATATGTGAGAATATTTTAATTTAGGAGCTAAACGAAGGTTGCATTCAGAGTCAAAATTATAAAAAGAAACAATATGGTCCTTGGTTATAATATTTTTATAAACTTGAAAATTATGTTTAAATAACATATTACGGGTCGATTTTAAAAGATGAGGGGGGTCAAATATATATATATAACTTGTTTACCTTCTATTTCAAAAAATGGCCGATCAGGAGAAACATAAAGGTCATTTGCTAAACGGGTAAAATTTGATCCTTGATCAGTAACAAACGCTTTAATATTCAAATTAATATTTTGAAGGCGACAAATTGAAGTTAAAATTATATCTTTTAAATCAGTACCAGTACAGCTGCTAGAAACTAAAAAGTAAGCAATTGGTTGTTTCCAATTGTGATTTATACCTCTTATCATAAGAACCAAAGCATATTTGGCCGGTTCATATTTTTTTTGAGATATGGATTCATGAAATCCAATTATTTTATCTTTAGAAACATTATAAAAGAGATTTGTTTTTAAGGCCATTTCATCAGCACATAAAATACAATCTAAAGCTTCAGATTTAAAATTACTGATTTTGAAAGA
>JALBXZ010000397.1:0-36691 GCA_027580255.1 Therioaphis trifolii | reverse complement strand
TATGGATATTTTTAGAAAAATTGAAGATATTTTTAATAAATATTCCTGTTCCAAATGGGAAAAAAATTAAGGAAAAAATTATGTATGTAATTGCAAAAAATGAAGGGTGTTAAAACTCTAACGTGTTACTATCAAGTCATGTCAGGTAAAGCAAATGTTAATTTAGGTATAGCGCATAGTTTATTAAGTTGTTTTAAATATGCACCAATAACGAGTGTTGACGTTGAACGTAGTTTCTCGTTGTACAAACATATTTTAACTAATAGAAGATTTAATTTTAATGAAAATAATTTAGAAATGTATTTAATCATCAATTTTAATTCAAAAATTTAATATTAATATTCATAAATATATAAATACAACTTGCATTTTTATAGTGCAATTTATTTTGCAATTTTTATGTGATTTTTGGTGCAATTATACAATTTTATTATGCAATTTTTTGAGTGTTTTTAATGCAATTAAATCCGGTCTTTATACATGGGAAACGGATATTCCTCCCCGGACATTTGGTCCCATTATCCAATATCAATATAAGAATCACAGAGGAATATATTATTAAGTTAACATTTTGGTACAAATGGAAAAACAAAGGTTTGCTGTTTTAAACATAATATAGGTAGGTACCTTGGTATTTACAAATTTCTAGATTTCTCATAATGCAATGACTAATAAGATATAAAACCATGTAGACGATATTAGGTAGATAGTTAAATTATAATGAATAATTAGGTAAGTACCTATTATTTTATTTTATTGTTGTATAATACTTTTACTAGAAGGCCATAGGAGGCTTCATTTTTGCATAAATATACACTGATACTATAGGTGCGTCGAACTCAAAAATATAATCTTGAACCGAACTTTTCAATATTATATCGAAACCAAACTCTTAAATAGTATGTCGAACCTAACTTTTTTTGAACTCTCACGTAGTATGTCGAACCGAACTTTAATCGAACTCTTATATAGTACTTATGTTGAACCCGAACCGAACATTTCACTCAACATTGAATCGAACCTATATCAAACATTTCGTTCATACCTAACTGATCCCAAGCCTTGCCTAATTGAATCAAACATTTTAGTTTCATGTAAATTTAAAATGACATATTTATTATTTAATGTTAAATTATAACTATTCAACATGCAATTTCATTTAAATATTATCAGTTTTAACTTTTTAATTTGGGGTTATAGAGTTTGATCCATCTCAATTTTTTATTGTAAACAATTTTACCATTTTATAAAGACATTTTTAGTTTTATTGAGGGACAACCTTGTATTAAATTTTCATTTCTTAACTTTGAATGGAAATTTTTTATACATTTTCAACAACAAAATAATTTGCAAATAGTCGTGATTTTGACAAATTTTGTACATTTTTCAACTGCTTATGAAAAAAATTGTGCCTATGTATTTGAATAATTTTTTAATCACTTTTATTTTAACTTATGTAAAACCTTCTATTACATTCTCAAGTGTTTTGGCTGAGTCAAAACATTTTTATCAACTTTTATAAACAAAAATCTAAGAAATATTGAATGTTTCAAATGCCTATAAATAGCTTAAAAATAAACAAAATATTATATATCTAAAACACACATCATCGTAAAATCAATACATTCTTCACTTCGTTCAGAATCTAATATAGTTTATTGGAACATTTAATGAATCAATTTGAAAATATTTTAATGTATTCAAGTAAAATAATAAGTTTTAGTTATCTATTGATGTTATCATGCTGTTTTTTTTTACTCTCTATATTTCAGGGAAGGGCAACTGGTTGTCCTCGTACCTTTTTTATCTAGATGTTTGGAATTTTCTGTACTTTGTTTTATTAGGTATATTTATAAAATCGATATAATGTTTAAAATTAAAATATCAATATCAATAATAAAAAGCTTCAATATTATTTAATTCAAATAGAACTATTTTATAATTTTTACAACTGTATTGTCGTATAGAAACATAATATATCAACACTTTTTTTATAAATAAGTATAACAAAGGTATATCATAAATAACGTAATAGCTAGGTACTTTTACAATTTTTTAGAATTATTCTGAATAAAGTACGTACTACAAAATATGATTTATCTGTACATAATATGTATTAAACAAAAAATTACTTACCTAAAGATGAGACAAGACTTAGTTCTATGTTCGCCTCTCAGTTGTTCATAATATGAAATATGTAAGTGAAATGTCAAATGATGATAAAATTAAAATAAAAATAATATCAATATAATGTTGTTACTCATGATAATCACACAAGAACGGTGACACCCTGACACTCAGTACAAGTAGCATGCATTTGTTTTTACGAGAATGTTTTAATCGTTATCGCAGTTTAAAATAATTCCTATTTGATTTATTTATAACTCATCTAAAATATATTTTAATATTTCGGAGACCGACCACTAACATCAAGATAATAGTATTATGCAACAATACTCGATATTAAAATCCTGTATGGAACTTAACAAAAGAGTTTTAAATATAAATTATTTTATTTCAATAATTTCTAGCGGGGCGGATGAATATTTAAAATTGCTAGTCTTAAAATTACGACAAAATTACTAAAATCTATTTCATACAAATCGATTTTACGACATAATTAAACGTTTTGAGGCATTTTTTTCTTGGTTTTGGAAAAACTATTGAGACTTTCAATAAACGTTCCCTCTTAATTTCTATCAGAGCTTATTTCTGATCTAAAATTTAGCTGAATGAATCATTTAGACAAGTAATTCTATCCGAAAAAGTGTACACAGAAAAAAATTGACATACCTAATAATAATAATATACGTTATTACAAAAAAGGCACTAATTAAACATGTTATATAAGGTATTAAAATGGTCAATGGGAGATGTCCGGACCCCATGGATCCCACCCGTAAAAACGCCACTGATGTTAGTTATATGTTATATGTATATTATAACCTTTTGGAATATTATTAGTATCTATTCAAATGTTTAAAAACCGTATAATTCTACAATCCGCAATCAAAATTTTTGAAAATATAAAAATATAAAATCCTTTCATTCATTCAAAATTCAACTGATTTCAAAATTAACTTTTTTCTCCGTGTTATTAATAAGTAACACTACAACATGACTAGAAGGTGGGCTAATAATTATTATTGCGTTCGATATGGATAAGATTAGAAAGTCGGCTCTCAGCAGCTGTATATTTTAACAGTTTTTGAATGTTAATATTATTATTGCAATACGTTATATAATGCGTCACCTTCATTCAGAGGTATAATAAAATCAAAATATATAATATAATTGGGGGTTTTTGTTTTCCGCCAAAATGATTCTCGCCCGTTATCACCATGGCCGTTTTCCGCCAAAGGTTATACTCCGATTTCCGCCAAAAAATATTAATAAATTATTTAAAATATTTTTTGAGGACCCCTGAACTAAATCCATCAAATAGTCACGATTACGATGTACGCACTATTATTATTATTATTATTTCATCGCAGCGTTATTCGCGGGTTATTGTTCGCTATCAGTCTGCAGTACTCAGACTCTTCACCTGTCAGTTGAAATCGCGGTGTCCAAGTAAAATGTCTATAATGTCAGAGAATATTGAAGTGATAACCAGTAACCGTGGGCATATTATGCTAATATACAAAAATTTTAAATTTATACATGCGTATACATCAAAAAATGGTATTAGTCGATGGAGATGCTACGAGAAATAGTGTGCTGCTAAAATTTTTACAAAAAATAATTATGTACTTGTGAAATTTGAAGGAAGTCATACACCAGACCATAGTGATAGACGTCTAATTGACAGACAAATTATTAATTCAGCCTGCAAGCGTAAAGCGGTAGCAGATGTAAGTATGAGGCCCAAAAAAATTATTTTACGGGAAATTGGACAAAGTTCATGTACTACTATTTCCGTTAAAGACGTAGATCGTGTACGAAAAAATATGTACGAAAGCATGTAATGGGTATACGTATGCCTCTATAGGTGAATAATAATAGTAAGATAAGATATTACATAGTCACACAGATAATAGTTTATGATCAATATATTCTGTGATACAAGGCAAGGTCTATAGATCGTAATCATTACTATTTGATGGATTTAGTTCAGGGGTCCTCAAAAAATATTTTAAATAATTTATTAATATTTTTTGGCGGAAATCGGAATATAACCTTTGGCGGAAAACGGCCATAGTGATAACGACTGAGGGCTATTTTGGCGGAAAACGGTTACGCCCATATAATTGTTCACATAATTAACATATTTTTAAATGTTATATAAATATAATAATAAACAGTATAAAATAGATAGTAATAATGTACCCGTCGAATTAATAAATTATCATTTAAATATAAAATTATTTTTTTATGAACTAATTTTCCTTTTTTTATTCAGTGGGTAAGCCGTTATATACTGTTGTCCAACTATTAAGCTGATAAATAAATAACAAAATATATCCTAATAAAATATACCGGAATAAAATGATAATCAGTCTGGGGGGGGGATTCAAGTGATTTGGGGAGGGGGCTTAGCCCACAAGACTGCCCTATATGCCTATGGTGTCTTAGTGTGCTAAATATGACCAAAATCTTGGTACAATAACTTTACTAGCAAGATACACTTTGTAATAAATAATTGACCCAAGGCCCGTAGTGATCCAATATTGAGCCTTTACTGACAGTTAGTACTAGTATTCCAGCACTCGTGCAGTACTAGCTGGGCCTGTCAACCGTCGGGTAGCTAATACTCGCGCAGTACGGCACCCGTTGTGAGTGACGACAAAAGTAATACATTTCAATTGGGCATAGAACAAACGATATAACTAATTTTCGGAAAATATTCGACTGTGGGGATGTTGTTATGTCAATAACCCCCTCCCAGTTGTTCGAAGGGATAAGGATAGGAACAAACGAAAAAAAGGGTGGAACAATCGAGAACAAATATAGAACAAACGACATAACTCATTTTTGGGTCAAAATTCTACTAGGGGGGGGGGGGGTTGTAATGTCCATAACCCCTCCCAGTAGTACGAAGGGATAAGAGTAGGAACAAACGAAAAAAAGGGTGGAACAATCGAGAACAAATATAGAACAAACGACATAACTCATTTTTGGGTCAAAATTCTACTAGGGGGGGGGTCACTGACATGTACCTCAATTGTTGGACATCAGGCGAGAAGCCCTCTTCCCCCCTTCAGGAAAAAGCTCCACACTCTCCCTAAAAATAAACTTCTATTGTATAAATCTCTACTAAAACCAATATGGTCTTACGGGATTCAATTATGGGGCGCAGCAAAAAAATCAAATATTTACGAAATACAATCTTTTCAATCCACTACACTACGAATCATTACAAAAGCTCCCTACTATGTCAAAAACCATACTCTACATACAGATTTAAACGTACCAACAATTACTGAAACAGCCACTTCATAATATAAACTCTTTCGTGCACGCCTTGCAAACCATCCAAATCCCCTAATACTTGCCCTTAATTCCAATATCATCCCTGGAAACCCACCGAGAAGGCTAAAGAGAAACTGGTGTCGAGACTTAGCTTAAACAAAAAAAAAAAAAAAAAAACATGTATGTATATAATATAAATATGTAAATAAACAAATAATAATAACAAATTAAAAAAAAAAAAAAAAAACCCCAAGTCAAAGTGTTACCACTGGGTAACTGCTTTAAATCATATGAATCAAGTCCTGTATTAACTTAGCAAACATGCTTATTGTATAAACAAATTTACAGATTTTATGTACTATATTAAAAAATAAAAAAAAATAAAAATATTATGTTATTATATTCTGCCGTTACGTTTACGTAATATGGCGGCTCAATCGTCTAATATTCGTGGCACAAACAAATCCAATTATTCAACTCCAAGTAAAAGAAATTTATCATCTTCTTCGCTTTCACCCAAGCCAGTGGACAAGAAATCAAAAATTTTTATAACTCCTAACCGGTACTCAATTCTCACCACTCTAAACGATTGTCGAAAAACCCCATCCACGTAAAGGCCCACCTCAATGCCATCGCTGTCTATCTTACGGACACACTCAGAGTTACTGCAACCACCTTCCACGATGCATCAGATGTGGCGATGATCATAGATCTGACGTATGCACTATGTCACCGGAATCTCCGGCCAGGTGTGCTTTATGCCAAGGTAGTCACCCAGAAAATTACAAAGACTGTTCTGTTTATAAAATACTCACCAATAGACCATCTCGTCGTGAAAACTTCATTTCCACTCCTAAATCTCATATTAACTTTCCTAATTCCACCTTAAATTCCAATACTGTTAAACCATCATGTGCCGAAGCTACTTCCTCCAACCATAAACATTCCCACTTATCTCCTAGTATAGAAACTTTATTTACTTCTTTCATAACCGAATTCACTGCGATCATAAAACCCCTCCTGTCTCTCCTAACGTCATTATTAAATGAAGGTCAATTGTAATTCCATATATCGCTGTACGTACACCTTATTTTGTACCTTTCATATTCTTATCTAATTACCTAATTATCCATTTTATGCTACAATATTATTAATAGCTATAATTGCATTTTATGTTTACCTGTTAACTGATAATAGCTAAGAACTACATTTCAAAAGTTAAAATAAGGTACTCTCTATTGTAAATCTTATTTATATCATATATTGTAATTGTCGAACTGTAATAATTTTAAGCTGAAAATTCTAAAATAAAAAAATAAAAACATAAATTAGTAAGATATAATTAAAATGTAATATAAAATTACATATTGTGTAAAATATTGTTTGTAAATAGATTATGTCATACTTGAAAGCTTAAGTATACTCAAAAAATAATAATAAATAATAATTTAAAAAAAAACAATAGTCCATTATAATGGACATCGGGTCTATATGACTATAAATATCGAAGTTAGATAGGTAGGGGGGAAATGATACATTTAATAAAAATGTCCATTGAAATGGACATTGAGCTTCTATTAATACAATATTACTAAATCTATTGGGCCTCAAGAGGTTATTTGATGTTTGTTTCTTATAGCGTATATTTCAATGAATATAACTCAATAATAAAAATAACCTTAAGTTATATTACAAAACAAATATTTTTTTTTTATAATTTTATCTTAACAAAACATAATTTAAAACAAATGTTTATGCTCCAAGCATAACCTTTTAGAAAATATTTGTAGCACATTGGATGGGGCTGTAAATATTAAAGATATATTTTACTAATTTAATATAACTTAACATAATATTTAAACATTGAATACTAAGAATTTTTAAGTTATACAATTGTATCCATATATATGACATTTAATATTTAACAAATAGTTTATTTTACAAAGAAAAAACTTGTGGTTATATACGATTATAAAACGAAATTTATCTATTTATTCCTATGTTATTTAAAATTTATTTACAATTTCATTAAAATCGAATTCATACCTATTGTTTTAGCAAATTAAATATATAATATAAATATTCTTACCATAGTTTATGATCCATTGCCTTGATGAAATTACATCTTTTGGAAAACGGTAAAGTTTAAGACCCAACTCAGAACGAGCGCTTTTACCACAGTTCACATATGAACACTTAATACACCACTAGCACGGGACAATTTAAAAATGTAATATTAGTGTATTAAGGGGCCTCGACATCATCGTTTATTTAGCCAAATACTATTCATTCTAATTCTAATAATACTTGAAAACGCTTAACTCGATTTTTATATTTCATATTTAAATATTGCCATATTTTATATTTTCGAAATCAATATTGTTACAAACATGAATTAAAGTTTCGAAAATTTAAAATTTTTCAAGCATGAATATTTATTTAACAGAAAACAATCTTGAAAATTCGCTTCAATCGTTCCCTCATACATGTTGTGGAGGGTTCAATTACGTTTTCAAAATAAAAATCGAGGTTAGGGATGTGATGTATTGTTGGAATAAGAATTGTCTGTTTAGGTGAAAAATGATACATATTTCTAAGACTACAAAATATATATTTGACATTGCATGCGAGTGCGTACTTTTATAATAATAATCTAATGTCGACATCGTGGCACTCGACGCGTCTCCCGTTTCCAGTGAAAAAAAGCAGATAACGAATCACATAACATTCGCTACTATATAATATCATATTGTAATATGTTTGACGTTATATTTACGTATTATATTGTTATTATACTTAATACAAAATAGTTTTTTTCGATATTTATACTAGGTAAATTATCATCGATGTACATCATTTCAATTTCGATTTTACAGTATTAGTGCACTATTTAGACATTCTGGGCACTGTGAACATTTTATATTTAATATAATTATAAATTATTTTTATAATAGTTTATATTTAATTATATTTTATATAATTTTTTGTTTGTTATTATATTATAATAAAAAATGAGTTCTAAATTCAAGGTGAAATCAAAAATGCCTTTATCCAAAACAAGAAAACACAAAGTTTTAATAATTGGCATAAAGGGTCTAAATACTAGAAACCAGAAAAATAGTACTGGAGTAACTCAATAAGTTTTTAGTAATGCACATACACATAATTTGTACACTATTTCGAGTACCGAGTAGGTAGGTATAAGTAAATCATGTTATCTATGTGTAATTTAATATTTAAAAATATAGCCATTCATATTTTATCAAACAAATTTTGTTAAAAAATGCTGTTCCTCTTTCGGTATTGTTAATATTATTAGTGTAACTAATGGCGTAGGGAAAGTGGCGTCCTCCATCGCCCGTTGCATTTGAATAAATACACCGCAATAGCCCTACCCTGACCTTAACTGGTTGGGGAAGCCTGGTACTCCAGGTTGGGGGTTGAGTGGAGGGCTGACAACCCTTCCTTGGAAAAAAAACACTGTTACGATACCATCACAAATCAAGCCTCGGATACAAATAAATGGATTAAATACTGGACATGGAAAACGGTCAGCAGAGTTAAAGATTGCAACATGGAATACAACAAGCCTTTTTAGAACTGGGGCATGTCAGAATTTGGTAGAGACACTGAATACATACAATATTGATGTAGCTGCACTACAAGAGATTAGATGGACTGGAATAGGAAAAGTGAATGTCGGACACTATATAGTATTTTTTTCAGGATTAACAGATAGACAACATTTCGGAGGTGGCTTCGCAGTACACGAAAAGTTAAAAAAGTATGTGAAGGAGTTTATACCAGTATCAGAGAAAATGGCATGTCTAAAACTAAACACGACACCTCTTAACACTACGTTAGTGTGCGTGCACGCCCCGACGGAAACGAGTGAAGATGAAGTGAAAGATGAATTTTATAATAAATAGGAAGAAACATGGGATAGCTTACATGGGAATATCGTCAAAATTATGTTAGGAGACTTAAATGCTAAATGTGGAAGAGAACCACAATTTTATTCCAATATGCCCCGACAATAGGAAAAGAAAGCCTACATGCCATAAGTAATAGAAACGGATTACGACTCATCTCATTCGCAGCGTCAAACAATATGGTAGTGAGAAGTACGACATTCCCACACAAAAATATTCATAAAGCTACATGGAAGTCTCCGGATGGTAATACGCTCAACCATATTGATCATATATTAATTGAGAATAGATTTCGATCCAGCATAAAGAACATAAGAAGCTACAGAGGAGCGGACATCGACACAGATCACTTCCTGCTGATATCGAATTTCAAACTCAAATTACAAAACATGAAAAGACTAAGAGAGAAAAAAAGTGTGAAATTTAACGTAGACCTACTAAAAAACGAAAATGTTAGAAAAAAGTATATAGACAGTATTGATGTGAAGCTGAATAGTAGGAGAGTCGGGAACATAGAAACGGATTGGAGTAAGTTCAGCCAAGTTATAAAAGAAACAGCGGAACAAAGCATCGGTGGAATGCAAAACGGAAAGAGTAAGAAAGAGAAATGGTATAATGAGATATGTAGGGAAGCCATAGAAAAAAGACGCATAGCAAGATCAGATTTTATAAGAACTGGTCAGACAGAGAAGAATATTTTTCTCAATGAAAGAAAAAACTGTAAGAGAATAATACAGAGAGGAAAAAGGAAGTTCATTAATGGGATTTTGGAAGAAGCAGAAAAGGATCGTTCAGAAGGAAAAATTAGAAACTTCTTCAAGACTATTGGACGGTATAAAGATTTCAACCCAACTTTAAAGGCAATAAAGGACAAAAATGGAGATACTATTATGGAACCAAGCGATAAAGCTAAAAGATGGAGAGAGTACTTCATTGATCTTCTAAATGCGGAAATACCAGTAAACCCAATAGGAAAGGCACATCACCTGACAGCGGAACCAATGATTAGTGATTTAACGTTGGATGAAGTCAAGGTTGCTATCAACAGTCTAAAGAACTGGAAAGCTCCAGGATCTGATGATATACTGTCTGAGCTTATTAATGCGGGGGCGAAGAAATGCACAAGGTTATCTTCAAAATATGCCAAAAGACCTGGGAAGAAAAACAAATGCTTGAAGAATAGAAAAAAGTAGTAATTATACCCATTCACAAGAAAGGTGATTAAACTGAATGTAGAAATCACAGAGGAATATCGCTCCTAAACTCAGCATATTAAGTATTCTCCAAAGTGCTACTAAACCGTATAAGTCCCTATATAGAAGAAAACCTAGGTGAATATAAATGTGGTTTCAGGAAGGAGAGGTCAACTATTGAACAAATTACAATTAAAGGTCAGATCATTGAAAAGAAGTATTCATATCGACAAGACCTCTGGCAGATATTTGTAGACTTTAAAAAAGCCTATGATAGCGTACATCGAGAGAGCCTGTACAGAGTAATTACTGAATTTGGTATACCGAAGAAGCTAAGGAACTAAGTCAGAATGTGTATGGAAGGAACACAGTATTAAGTCAGGATAGACCAGACAATCTCCGAAACATTTACAGTGGAATCAGGGCTAAAGCAAAGGGATGCATTATCTCCAGTATTGTTTAATCTAAAGCAAGGGGATGCATTATCTCCATTATTGTTTAATCTAGCTTTAGAGAAAGCGGTCAGAGAGTTGTAGAAAGAGACAACGGGTGTAGAAATAAATTAGCAAAAAATTCAAATCCTAGGCTTTGCTGATGACCTAAACATTATAGGCAATACCAAAGATGACACAGAAAAATTAGCAAAAGTGCTAGAAAAAGCAGCAGAAAAATGAGGTCTAAAAATAAACACCGAAAAGATAAAGGTCATGGAGTTATTGGACATGCATACAGATTTTACGGACTCCGAGTCGAATGAATCGATATATGAAAAAGTTAATGAGTTTAAATACCTTGGCGTATGTATAAATACAAAGAATGACTGGTCACAAGAGATTGGATTAAGGATAATAAAAGCAGGAAACGCGCCATTTGCATTATCCAAATTTTTCAAAAATAAAATGCTGTCAAAGAAAACAAAAGTTAGACTCTACACAGTAATAGTGAGAGCTATATTAACATATGGATGCGAAGCTTGGACGGCTACAAGCGTAACAGAACGAAGACTAACAACCTTTGAAAACAAGATATGGCGTATGATATGTGGACCCAAATTAGACGAGAACACTGGTATGTGGAGGAGAAAGTTTAACAAAGAACTAATTGAAGAAACAGAAATGACTCCAATTAAATATTACATAAGAGGACAAATAATCCAGTGGTTTGGAAACATTATGCGAGAGGGTGATGACAAGATAACCAAAACAGTACTGTCTTGGAGACCTACATGTAAGAGACCACGAGGACGACCGAGGAAAAGGGGGATGGATGTGGTCGAGGAAGATCTAAAAAGGATAGGAATTAAAGACTGGAGAAATATAGTACATGATCGAGATAAGTGGCGTGAAGTAGTGATGGCGGCAAAAACTAAAGCAAAAAGAAAAAAAAATTAGTGTATGACATAATTGCTCAAATTGTATGTATGTTAAATGCAATATGGTGAACAATTCACTGAGATTGGGTGGAATTTTATAGAGATTTTTCGTAATACTTATTTGTACGAAAATTATAATACATATGATATATAATAAGATGAATGTCGCAAAACGCTATATCTCACTCGGTATTACATATATTATCAATGTGTGAATTTTATGTATATATAAAAATTGATGATATAAAAAGTAATTTACTATTAATGTTTTGATTAGAACACCATTTTAGTTTTAAACCAAATATATGTTTGTATATTTTAAACACGTCGTTTTTCGAATTTTTCGTATAGGTCAATTGTATTGTTTTTCAAGCGTTAGAGAAAACTACCGAAAAATTGAGTAAACGGTAAATTTTGCTATAAACGAGATTTTCATTGAATTAAGTATTGTTAATTTATTATATTTAAAACTATAAGTAATTAGGTTGGAAACATAAAATGTTCACTATAAATGTCAACTATACAGACTTGACAAAAATTTTAAAAATATTAGCTACTTATAAATATTATACAATTTTAAATTGAGTTTCACTCAGAATCGTTTTTCCAAATTTAATGAATTGATACGACTATATGATCAGAATAAAAATATTTTACTTACGTGGTAGGCACTTTATTATTTACAAGATAATTTTATAAAAATATTATTTAAAATTTTTGTTTAGTAATATCAATATTATTTTCAATGAAAATTATATATATTTATACATATTTTTTGTAATTAGAATTTCCTCTCAGTCGTCTATTTCTCCCGAATCAAAAACAAAAGTTCACCACAAGTGAAAAATAATTTTAAATTTACTTCAAGTGATATTAATTTAGCTCTACCATCGAATTGCGAATTGGATAACAATTATTACATTGACTGTTGTAATAAACAAGTACTGGTTACGTCGTCTCATTATAATAATAGTCAAACATCATCCTTCTCTTCGTTTCTTAAAAATTCAGTAACTGGTTTATCGCAGATCGAAATTTTGAATGAAGCGTATGGGGACAAAAAAAATGTTTCTATGGAAATCAATTTAACAGGCAGAAGAATTGTAAATATATCACACTTATTTAATGAAATAAAAAAACGTAGCCAATAACGAACCATTTGATTGTGGGTTTAAAGACATGGTTTTAATTGGAGAACGAAAATTTGGATTTAAATCTACATTCCATTTCAAATGTTTAATGTCTAATATTAAAAAATATATTTCGACGGAAAGTGAAGAATTAATGAACATTAATACATCGGCAGTAGCTGGTGTGTTGAATATTGGAGTTGGTATCAGTCAATTTGAAGAAATTATGAGTGCCATGGAAATACCGATACTGAATCAAAAAACCTATCAAGTTGAACATAACTTCGTGTGTAAAGGTTATGAGGACGCTGCGATAAAAACAATGAAAGAAGGCAATATTGGCAATAAAAGGAGATGTTGATATCGATGGAATGCCTTTGGTTACAGTAGTAGCAGATGATAGCTGGTGCAAGAGATCGTATAGATCCATGTATAATTCACTCTCTGGAATGGTAAGTCAATACAGTTCTTATTTGTCGTACCTACGTAATTTTATAGGAGAACATAGTATGTATATTGAAATTAATATATTTATGAACGATATAAATTCATGAAATATGGTATATGTTAAAAATGTATTAAATTTCATAAAATTCAAAATAAGTCAAAATTCTTTAATCTATAGAAAGAAATTAAAATAAAATTATGCTAAATATTTGACAATTTTTTTAAATTAATACGTTAACTGTTTATAAGTATTTTATAGGTAACTGAACAATTATTATGTGTTATTACAATTAATTGCAAATACTATTCAACTATTTATTATTCGGTAATATTATGTATAATTTTAGGCCGCAATCGTAGGATATCGTACAAAAAAAGTGTTGTATATGGGCGTCAAATATAAATTATGTGCAACTTGTGCTAGAGCGAAAATCGGAGATAAACCTAGAGATCATAAGTGTTTCAAAAACTGGAAATCGTCTGAGGGATCATCAGCAATGGAAGCTGCAATAGTTGTAAATGGGTTTAAAGAAAGTGAAAGTATGTATGATATTAGATATCACAAACTAATTGCCGATGGTGATAGCAATGTTTACAAACAAATTTTGGATGCGCGGCATAATAAAAATCGTACAGTTGAAAAAATTGAATGCAAAAATCACTTGTTGCGAAATTTTTGTAAGAAATTGAGGGAAATTGCTACGAAAAAACAAGCTGGAAAATTGTATAGTAGAAAATTACTTCAAAACAACATTTTAAGGTTACGATAAGGATTAGTTTCCGCGATACCGAAGGCAAAATAATGATAATGATAATGATCTACGAAACGATATTTTAAATTCTGTTGATCACGTTTTTGGACAACATAATAAATACGCGTCTTATTTTTGCGATAAATTAAATGACATTAATATTTACTATTTAGAAAAAATTAAAGCCACAGATTCACTATTTTATTCTAATTTAATGCAACCTGTTCGTTATTTGGCCAGACATAGTCGTAGTTTAATGAACAGTGTTGACAGCAATGTAGTTGAATCATTGAATGGTATTATCGCTAAATTAATTGTTGGAAAAAGAATCAATTTTCCAATGAAAAGGTCATACCAAGGCCGTGTTTCTGCTGCTACAATTATTACAAATACAAAACGTCCACTATACATGCTCCATAAAACCATAGTCAAACGTGGTGTACCGTCAATTATTGCGCGTGGTAATTTCAGCGCACGTCAATTGAGCATAGTAATTATAGCGCACGACAATTAAGCGCATACGACATCTTGGCGCGCGTCAAATTAGCGCGCATCATATTTTAGCGCGTGACAATTCAGCGCAACAAATATTAAATTTAAAAATATCTAATTGAAACACTCTCCGGTGTTATCGGTGTTATAATATAAGTCTGTGTTATTATTTATTGGTGTCTAGATAATCGAGATAATCTGATATAGGTAATACTAGTATAAAATAATTTCTCACTCTTCTCTCAACTCAACATTCCAAAACATCATGTCTGTATTACAATATATTAGTAGTCAAAGAGGAAAACAATTATTGGTTTACAACAATTATATTCATAGACAGGACAGACGAGACGAAAATAAAATAATTTGGAGATGCAATGGAAATCAAAAGTGCCCAGGACGGGTACATGTATCAGAAAGTAAGTACACGCCAGTTTTGACATTAAATAAGTCTTGTAAATAATGTTTTGTCACGAAATTAAATAAAACAATTTTTAATAAATAAAAAAATACTAACTCTTAAAAATAAAATGTAATCAGAACATGTACAAATTAACTATTAAGTTGTTTATATTTAATTTTAAACTATATAATATACATATATATATATATATATATATATATATATATATATATATATATATATATATATATATATATATAATTTTAGATGATATATTAAAATATGTAGACCATAGTCATTTATCAGACGTTGCTAAAATTCAAGCAAAGAAAACAGTCGAAGAAATGAAGTCATTCCAAATGTTTGGCTCGAGGAGCTCCGCTTAATCATCAATTTTTCTTACCGGGACGCCGCGAAAAGCGTTAGGTTTAACGTATATGGGTTGTGTCTAGAAGTCGGTTTATTAGAGTGAGGAAAATAGGAGCCGTTGTAAAACTACTATCGGTATCAAAAATGATACATTATCAATGTATTTACATTATATATACCAAGCGTTCGGCTCGAGGAGCTCCGCTCCTCGGCCAGGACACCGACGAAAGTAGGATACGGTTTTTCTTTGAAAACACACATTTATACAATGAACGTATAGAGGATAAATCTAGAGGTCGGTTATTAGAGTGATGTGAAGAGTAATTCTGGTCAGTCGGGACGGAAAAAAAACTATTTTGAGATATTTTTTATCTTTTTTATATTTTAGTTATTGAGAACGCCGCCGTAAGTAGGATACAGTTTTTTTAACGTCTAGATCGAACGCGTGTAGGATAAGTCTAGAGCAGCGTTTCCCAACTTCTTTTACTCGCGGAACCTTTGCATGAGCTTGAACTTTTTGTGGAACCCCCATATTTTTCTATAGTTGTAATGCTGACATAAGTTTTTTACACTTAAATGAGAGGATTGTCGGATACTTCCGGCACCAGGTTTTCGCGGAACCCTTGGCGCCGGGTCACGGAACCCTTAGGTTCCGCGGAACACCAGTTGGGAAACACTGGTCTAGAGGTTGGTGTATTGGAGTGACGTATAGAATAATTCTGGTCAGTCGGATCGGAAACAAAAGCTATTTAGTTATTTATTCGGCCAAGACATCGTCGAAAGTAGCATACAGGTTAGGTTTAACGTCTCGATTTCACGTATATGGGTTATGTATAGAAGTTAATATTGAATATTGAAAACTTACTTATATATACTAAATACCTAAAGGTCTTACACATCATAGCCAATGTATTTCACCACTATCAAAAATGGTTTATATTCTACATGGGTGGATAATTGTTATGAAAATTTCTACGACTAAACTTTAAGACACTAATACTGCAATAAGTTAGTGAACACAATTCCTGCAAAAAATTTTGTTTAAACATTATTATAGTTGAAAAAGATCAACTTTATATTTTTATGATAATAAAATAAAATGCAAAGAAATGTTCAAATAGAAAGTGTAAATAAAACAGTGTTTTAAAAATGATGAATGTGCCTAAATTAATAAAATTCTTTGTAAAGCTCAGTTGATGTAATGAACATTATTTTTACTCACCGTAAGAAAATTTGAGTGCTCTACAATAAACAAATAAATAAATTTGTATAAATTGACTGTAATTACAGTACCAAACAGTAAATGCAAACAGATTTGATTGGATTTATTCATGTGAGTTGGATAAGGGCAATGGAAGTAACTATCAACTTAATTATTATTATATATTATTTGTATATAAAATCAAGCAAAGAGATGCAAGTTGAATCAAAATTATGAACTAACATGTTAACCATTTTTTGAACAGCTACTTAGGTCTGGTCAAAATGTATTATACCCAATTTTACTAAGAGAAAATCATTTTTATTGTAAATGTGTATTACCATAGACAAAAGCCGATAAGGTACGGGTCAATTCAGTATTTACTATAGCATTTTGACATAATAGTTCTAACTACAATTTACAATTAGTGTTTTCTAAAGAATCATAATTCAGGGCTCTGAAGTTATGCACTTAAAAATTCCAAAATATGCGCTATAAATGGCACGAAAAAATGAAAAATAAGTATTTAACTTGAAAAAATTTAACAAAATCTAAAAAAAAAAAATATGCACTAAAAATCTCTTAATATTTTGTATTTAACATAATAATTGTATGTAGTCGAGTAATGAATAATAATTGTTATGAAAATTTCTACAACTAAACCAAGCTTACTTAAAAAAAACTTTAAGACACTAATAATGCAATAAGTGAGTGAACTATTGTTTAAACATTATTATAGTTGAAAAAATATCAACTTTATATATTTTGATAATAAAATAAAATGAAACAAAAGGTTCATACAGAAAGTGTTAATAAAACAGTGTTTTAAAAATGAAGGTGAACATATAATGAACATTTTTTTTACTAATAAATTACTATAGATTGAATCAAAATTATGAACTAACATTTCATACATTTTTTGATTAGCTACATAAGTCTGGTCAAAATATATGATACCCATTTTCCCAAGAGAAAATCATTTTTATTGTAAATGTATATATTACCATAGACAAAAGCCGATAAGGTACGGGTCAATTGAGTATTTACTATAGCATTTTCACATAATAGTTCTAACTACAATTTACAATTAGTGTTTTCTAAAGAATCATAATTCAGGGCTCTGAAGTTATGCACTCAAAAATTCCAAAATATGCGCTATAAATGGCACAAAAAAATGAAAAATCAGTATTTAACTTGAAAAAATTTAACAAAATCTAAAAAAAAAAAAATATGCACTAAAAATCTCTTAATATTTTGTATTTAACATAATAATTATATGTAGTCGAGTAATGAATAATAATTGTTAAGAAAATTTCTACAACTAAACCAAGCTTACTTAAAAAAAACTTTAAGACACTAATAATGCAATAAGTTAGTGAACTATTGTTTAAACATTATTACAGTTGAAAAAATATCAACTTTATATATTTTGATAATAAAATAAAATGAAACAAAAGGTTCATACAGAAAGTGTTAATAAACAGTGTTTTAAAAATGAAGGTGAACATATAATGAACATTTTTTTTTACTAATAAATTACTATAGATTGAATCAAAATTATGAACTAACATTTCATACATTTTTTGAATAGCTACATAAGTCTGGTCAAAATATATGATACCCATTTTCCCAAGAGAAAATCTTTTTTATTGTAAATGTATATATTACCATAGACAAAAGCCAATAAGGCACGGGTCAATTGAGTATTTACTATAGCATTTTCACATAATAGTTCTAACTACAATTTACAATTGAAAATAGCAATCAGTATTTATTAAAAGGTTTATACAAAAAAAAAAAAGTATACATTTACATGTGAGGTTTTTTTTATAACAATAACCCTAACATTGTTAGTATTGTGGAAATTAGTTTTTTTAGAAGTGGAAAGCTCTTATTGTGACTACTCGATAACGTATTGTAGTTGAATACAGCAGTTAATAAGTACAATCAGATTCTGAAAAAAAATTATGTATGTACAATTAATATAATTTTTTAACATTTTGTGGTTATAATTTTTGTAAGGCGACCATAGTATTAATGAGTTGAAATCACAACAAACAGGTACCTATAATTAATAAAAAACATAGACAATAAATAAAAAAACATTTTGTATAAATTATTCAACAATATAGGTATACCGTATACTTTTTTTGTGTTGAATAAGACACGACGTATGACATGTTATTATTGAGTATTAAAAAAATAATAATACTATTGAAAAACATATTATGTGTATGAACATTTTTGGTGACACAAACTGAGGGCAAATTATATTAATGAGATAAAGTATCCAATGTAATGGTGAGTAGATTCTTTAATGGTAAGTAGTTTATAATTCTATGGTACCTAAAAGTATTCCATTTAATAAAACAGTGTAAATATTCAATTTTACATAATATAATAGGTACAGCAAAAACGTTTTTCTTAAAAACTTTTTATCTATTGAAAAAAATAAAAACTATTTTGTATAACATATTTATATAATATAATTAAATAATATAGGTATACTTTTACTTGGTGTCGAATCAGACATGTTATTAGTGAGTAAGTATTCATCAAAAATAATAATACTATCAAAAAACACAAACCGAGACGAAATTGTTTAAAATGTTAATTAATATATGACTGGTATTTAAGAAATAATATAATGGCGTTGGACTATTTGTAAATTTATTTCACCACAATCAAAATCAGTGGTTAGTTCAGCTAAAATAATATAATTATTTATTATAACGCTTTGATTCGTAGATGGTTATAGTAGGTATATTTTTTAAAAATTTTCACTTACCATTGTATAAGTATTTTGATTAGTTTAAAATCGACAAACACGGATAATTAACTATTTGCATATTTACTACCATGATAATTCAAAGAAATTCAACAGTCATAATTCATGCAATTACAATTTTATCCTAGAATTAGGTACTGTTACATACATTTAGTATGTACCACTCGAATTATAGGTACCTACGGAGTCGAATTAGAGTATTTTCTATTTAATAAAACAGTATAAATATTCAATTTCCTTTAGTTACTCACATACATAGTGTGTTTGTAGCATATAATAGGTCCAGCAGAAATGTCCGATGTGTAGGTACCCGATATCATTGGTCAAATCTACACACCAAAAGACAAAAGCCGACCTATAAATTATTATTTTGAACTAAATGGTTTATATATACAGAAGAAAATAATTAAGACGATATCTGATTTAATATATAAATTATTATATAAAAGAAATAGAAAGAGTCAAATAATAATATGTTTTCATAATATTTAGTATTTCCTGGATCATCTCTAACACAAACTGTAAATAATCGATAATTGAATAAATAATTAATACAGTGTTTTAAAAGTCGGTGTTAATAATACACAGATAGGAACTACCTACCGAACACGAATATTAACAGAACCTAGAAAGTATTTGTATTTATTTTTTGTAAAAGCCTAACACTCTCATGACCAATTCTGTCATTAGTAACAAAGTAACATTTCAATTTTAATTCAACACTTACTTAGTAAATCATTCATTATGAGTAATAATAACCGGTGGACAGCAAGAAACTACAAAACGATCAATATATATATATATATATATATATATATATATATATATATATATATATATATATATATATATATATATATGACATGGTATAACGAACAAAAAACTAAAAAAAAAAAATATATTACGCGTAAATTAGCGTAAAACGTATAATAAAACACGAATACACGATAAAAACTCGAGTAGTAGAGTGAATTATTAGTTTTTAATATATAATATACGACAAAAGTAATACGAATATACGATATTAAATTATTAATATATTATTTACTATTATTTCTCGAGTACTCTATAGGTACAAAAAATCACAAAACACTTATATGAGTACACTTTGTATAAAAGATACACGGTCCAACCTAATGCGTTTAAATCATATAATATAACTATATAGGATTACAAACTAAATAGTAGTCAATCAGTAGTAGTCGGTAGGTAAAACGTAGCAATTTAAAACATTTTTATTAAGAAAACATAGCAAAAACGTACAAAACACGATAAAACTCGAGTAGTACACATATAATATAACAAAAAACTACAAAAACGCGTAAATTTTTTTCGCGTAAATTTGCGTAAACATATAATAAAACACGAATACACGATAAAAACTCGAGTAGTAGAGTGAATTATTAGTTTTTAATATATAATTATTACGACAAAAGTAATACGAATATACGATATAAGACAAAAGCACGGAGAATAACAGATAACACGGGGCCGCGTTATCAATAAAAGACAGAGAGTAGTGCGAATGGGCGGGAAACGATCAAGGGGCACGTTTCTTTTTTAAAAGGAAAAATGAAAAATCGACCTTTTTTGGGCGCGCGAACGCGTAAAACGACGTCCGGAGACGGGGACAGAATATTTTAAAAAAGAACGGAATTTTATAGTATGAGAAAAAGGAAAAAACGGCGTTTAAAAATAGAAGTAAAATTGAGGTTATGTTTCTTTTTCTTTTTCGTTCACGTTTTATATTATAAGATAAAAGTATACAATTTAATAGTAAGTAGGTATTGTTTATGACACCCGAAATTGCAAATGTATTTCACATTTTCAACTTATCATCAAATAACCAAATTAAAATGTTAATTAATATATGACTGGTATTTAAGAAATAATATAATGGCGTTGGACTATTTGTAAATTTATTTCACCACAATCAAAATCAGTGGTTAGTTCAGCTAAAATAATATAATTATTTATTATAACGCTTTGATTCGTAGACGGTTATAGTAGGTATATTTTTTAACTCTTATTTAACATAATAATTATATGTAGTCGAGTAATGAATAATAATTGTTATGAAAATTTCTACAACTAAACCAAGCTTACTTAAAAAAAAACTTTAAGACACTAATAATGCAATAAGTTAGTGAACTATTGTTTAAACATTATTATAGTTGAAAAAATATCAATTTTATATATTTTGATAATGAAATAAAATGAAACAAAAGGTTCATACAGAAAGTGTTAATAAAACAGTGTTTTAAAAATGAAGGTGAACATATAATGAACATTTTTTTTACTAATAAATTACTATAGATTGAATCAAAATTATGAACTAACATTTCATACATTTTTTGAATAGCTACATAAGTCTGGTCAAAATATATGATACCCATTTTCCCAAGAGAAAATCATTTTTATTGTAAGTGTATATATTACCATAGACAAAAGCCAATAAGGCACGGGTCAATTGAGTATTTACTATAGCATTTTCACATAATAGTTCTAACTACAATTTACAATTGAAAATAGCAATCAGTATTTATTAAAAGGTTTATACAAAAAGTATACATTTACATATACGGTTTTTTTTATAACAATAACCCTAACATTGTTAGTATTGTGGAAATTAGTTTTTTTAGACGTGGAAAGCTCTTATTGTGACTACTCGATAACGTATTTTAGTTGAATACAGCAGATAATAAGTACAATCAGATTCTGAAAAAAAATTATGTATGTACAATGAATATAATTTTTTAACGTTTTGTGGGTATAATTTTTGTAAGATAAAAGTATACAATTTAATAGTAAGTACATATTGTTTATGACACCCAAAATTGCAAATGTATTTCACATTTTCAACTTATCATCAAATAACCAAATTAAAATGTTAATTAATATATGACTGGTATTTTTTTTTTTTTTTTTTTTTTTTTTTTTTTTTTTTTTTTTTTTAATAATAATAATAATATATATTTTGCAAAAAACAACAAGTAACACATTGTATAGGTACGTAAAATAATTATTTGCAGCACCCCCTAAAAGCAAAGCTTGTGCTGGGGGAGCGGTTCTTATATAATATTACATAAAATAAATACATAAATAATAAATTAGTGATAGTTGGCATTAAGAAGTAGCAAAATATATATATACAATATTTTAAACAGAGTAAAAGATAAGAGTATGAAGACAAAAATAATTATAACAACATATTTATTATATAATAGACAGATCAAGATTTTTAACATATTTTTTGAATGATTTCAAATTATCAAAATGGCTAATGTTAATATTTAAGGTTTGACATAGTTTTAGACCGTTATATAAAACACTCATTTGACCAAACACTTTACTATAGTTAGGTAGGCATATATTAATATTATGTTTGTATCTTGTATAATGATCATGATCAAAAGGGGTAATTAAATTTTTATTTTTATAAAGTACAATTAGTGTATTAAAATTAAAAATATACCTAAAATCCTTGACTTTTAGTTCTTTATAAATTAATGTAGTACTAGTTTGAAATGATAGATTTAGAAGATATTTAATAATGCAGTTTATCGTTGTTAATAATCTAGATAGATGATTGTTGTAAGTTCCTCCCCATATTGATATACCATAAGTGAAAACTGATTGTACCAAGGATAAATAAATAATTCTTTTATATGAGTTATTAAAAATATATTTGACTTCTTTAAATATGAAAAAGAACTTACGTAAAATATTGTTTAAGTAATTGATATGACTATCCCATTTAAATCTATAGTCTAGAATAAGGCCAAGGTATTTTAGCTCCTTAACATTTTCAAGAGTAACACATTTCAACTTACATGTATTGCTAAAAGCAGAGACACATTTTAGTGAATGGACTATTAATTTGTTAGTATTCAAAGTATTATACTTTTGTGGATTAAACAAAATGTATTTGGATTTCAACAAATTAAGTTTTAATTTATTTTTGCAAAACCAGGTATAAATATTATTTAGGATTCTATTTGCTTCATAATACAAACTATCTGTTGTTCGCTCAGATAATAAAATAGCAGTGTCATCAGCATAGCTTAGAATTTCAGTATTTAAATTAGTATTGATTTTAAGAAGATCATTTATAAAAATTATAAATAATAAGGGACCTAGGACTGTGCCTTGTGGTACACCACAAGATACTTCTAGAAAATCACTTAGTGTATCATTTAGTTTAACTCTTTGAGTTCTGTCTCCTAAGAAGGATTTAATTAAATTATATGGTAAACCACGAATACCTGCGTATTTAAGAAATAATATAATGGCGTTGGACTATTTGTAAATTTATTTCACCACAATCAAAATCAGTGGTTAGTTCAGCTAAAATAATATAATTATTTATTATAACGCTTTGATGATTCGTAGACGGTTATAGTAGGTATATTTTTTAAATTTTCACTTACCATTGTAAAAGTATTTTGAATAGTTTAAAATGGACAAACACGAATAATTAACTATTTGCATATTTACTACCATGATAATATGTAAGAGTGTGTTTTAAGAGAAATTCAACAGTCATAATTCATGCAATTACAATTTTATCCTAGAATTAGGTACTGTTACATACATTTAGTATGTACCACTCGAATTATAGGTACCTACGGAGTCGAATTAGAGTATTTTCTATTTAATAAAACAGTATAAATATTCAATTTCCTTTAGTTACTCATACACAGTGTGTTTGCAGCATATAATAGGTCCAGCAGAAATGTCCGATGTGTAGGTACCCGATATCATTGGTCATATCTTCACGCCAAACGACAAAAGCCGACCTATAAATTATTATTTTGAACTAAATGGTTTATATACAGAAGAAAATAATTAAGACGATATCTGATTTAATATATAAATTATATAAAAGAAATAGAAAGAGTCAAATAATAATATGTTTTCATAATATTTAGTATTTCCTGGATCATCTCTAACACAAACTGTAAATAATCGATAATTGAATAAATAAATTGAATACAGTGTTTTAAAAGTCGGCGTAAATAATACACAGATAGGAACTACCTACCGAACACGAATATTAACAGAACCTAGAAAGTATTTGTATTTATTTTTTGCCAAAGCCTAACACTCTCATGACCAATTCTGTCATTAGTAACAAAGTAACATTTCAATTTTAATTCAATACTTACTTAGTAAATCATTCATTATGAGTAATAATAACCGGTGGACAGCAAGAAACTACAAAATGATCAATATATATATATATATATATATGACATGGTATAACGAACAAAAAACTACAAAAAAAAAATATATTACGCGTAAATTAGCGTAAAACGTATAATAAAACACGAATACACGATAAAAACTCGAGTAGTAGAGTGAATTATTAGTTTTTAATATATAATATACGACAAAAGTAATACGAATATACGATATTAAATTATTAATATATTATTTACTATTATTTCTCGAGTACATAGAGGTACAAAAAATCACAAAACACTTATATGAGTACACTTTGTATAAAAGATACACGGTCAAACCTAATGCGTTTAAATCATATAATATAACTATATAGGATTACAAACTAAATAGTACTCAATCAGTAGTAGTCGGTAGGTAACACGTAGCAATTTAAAACATTTTTATTAAGAAAACATAGCAAAAACGTACAAAACACGATAAAACTCGAGTAGTACACATATAATATAACAAAATAAATAATAACAAAAAACTACAAAAACGCGTAAATTTTTTTCGCGTAAATTTGCGTAAACATATAATAAAACACGAATACACGATAAAAACTCGAGTAGTAGAGTGAATTATTAGTTTTTAATATATTAAAAAAAGTAATACGAATATAGGATATAAGAAAAAGCAACGTGTTATCACGATACACGGGGCCGCGTTATCATCAGACGTACATATATATATGAACCTAAACATTTGTAATAATAATAAAACTTTATAAAACCGTGACTGAATTGACAACATGCTGGAGATAAATATTTTGTACCATAAATTACCTGGGTTGGGACATCTGCCAATCGAACGTCTACGACCTCGATGTCATCGTCGTTGACATCTGCCACCTCCTCAGCAACAACTCGAGGCTCCTCAGTTGGCATTACCAAGTCCTCAAATCCTATTTCGACGACTTCCATTTCCACATCGTCCACATTCACTTCTTCTTCAATGACCTCCGGAAGTTCTACGACTATGTCGTTCTCGTGGGCATCAATAGCTGGCTGAAAATTGAATTAAAATAAAGATTTAATTACCGACGGCTTCGAAAGATTGTATATTATAAACAAAACGAAATAATGCACATAAAAGTATGACATTAATCGATAAAAATATTTACAGTGAAAATATTGCAGAAAACAATAATAAGAAAAAATATACACAATGTAATGAATTAAATTTGTGAATTTACAATTCCTATCGTCGGGACCGCATGACGACTTAAACGATGCCTGTTGGCCGTAACTGAAAAATCGGCATCCGCGAAATGTCGAGAGCATAATGCCGAGGTGGGTCGTACGGATTCACGGAGAACGCCATATGTCTCCACGTACCTCAGCCAAAGTTCATGACGCTCGGGGTTCGCACGTGGAAATCTGAAAAATACCGTATCATACGAAATGTACAAAAAAGAGTTTTGATCGCGCGATTACTGTTGACATACCGGTGTACCGAGTATCCACCGTCGACCCATCTACAAATCACACAAAGTTTGGGCATTATTTCAACAGAAAATCAAAAAATAAAAACGCAAGAAAAGCGATCAGTACCGAAGCGATCTGACCATTAACCAACAAGACCCGTATCTACGAAATTACGTGTAAAAACAGCAGATAAATAAATCACCGTCTGAAGTTCTGAACTTTGAGCCATAGAGCTCAGCGCGTTAAACAGAAATAATAGGCACGTCTTGCTATTTACAATCAACAGTGCAGACACGTTTATGGGAGGAATCGGACGTACACGTTTTTTAACTTTTAATTTCAATTTACATTAGAAATTTGAATTACTTAATAGTTTAGTAAGATAAAATTAATAAATTTCATTATACTTTACGCGTTTCATTGTTTTTATACTCGGGCTCTGACGACGATAAAATTCATTATTTCCAAAGTGAATAACAATATTGTGTGGCAACACTGGCGACCATACATTTAGACCAAAGAAACATCTTCTAACGAATAAAATTCAATTTTTTTTTGGTTATAAGTGTTAATAAGCGCGTGTCCGCCCGTGTGCGTGAGTATAATTTTTAATTTTTGTTAATTATATAAGATTTTTACCATTTATTTTGCACGTAATTCATTTATATTTTTTGTTTTCTTTCAGAAAATGAAAATTACCATAAACAGTGGAATTACGAATGTGTATGGGGGTGGACAACACCCCCATACAAAGTCGTCTCGACGACGACAGAAGAGTAAGTAAATCGACTGCATTTTTGTATCCACACGATATTACACAACTGCGTAATAAGGTGTATCTAATCTTTTGTGAATTCACTTTTTCCAGAATGTTTCAATTGCGGTAAGTGGGGGCACGTCGCCCGCCACTGCCCCCGTAAGTTTCAATGTTTTTTCATCTTTAAGCATTATTATTATTTTAAAACATATATATATATATATATACTTTTATTTAATCCAACCAGAAAAAAAACGTAAAAGTCCGGCGCCACCACCACCACCACCACCACCAACAACTCCACCAGGAGACAAAAATGAGGACATGCTAATAAATACGTACAAAATGTAATATATAATTATTTTAACTACCACAGACACTGTTCTAAGAATCTGTTCTAACTTTTAAGTATTTATACCCATTTATTTTTTTGTTTCAGCGGATTTTCAAAAGAAAATAGATTTGTAAGTAGTGAGTAATGATAATCAATTTCAATTTTCTAATGCATACATTTATAAATTTTTTACAGATGAACCATTATGTTTTTTTTTTTTTTTTTTTAAATAAAAAAAAATTTATAATTAATTTAATTTGTTTTTATTTCGTTCAACAACAAAATAATATAATCATTTTATTTTTCCTTACATCCTAAATATGTCTAATAGAATTGAATTTGTTCATTAACATTATATACTTTAAAAAATAAAATCAAATGAAGGCTGTAGTAATTGCTGGTCGGATTGTAGTAGTTAAAAGGTTTACTGACTATGTGTGAAAATTGTTGAAAAGGCGAATAGGTAATTTATTGAAGGTAATCTGATGTAGGCAGCTATGGACGGTAAGTGTATATATAATAATAAAGAACGAACAATCTGGAAAAAGTGGTCGGTGTTCCATAAGAAAACTTTAACCATATAACTTTTTAACTTTTAAAATATCATAAAAGAAAAACCACTATTTTGTATAACATATAGTTGAATAATATTAATACTATCAAAAGACATAATATGTATGAACACAAACCGAGAGGAAATTATTTTATATAATATTGAGATTAAAGTATCCAATTCAAAAGTAAGTAGGTATTGTTTATAATAACAGTTTATAATAAAGTAGGTATTGTTTATAAATTAAATATTTCAAATGCATTTCACTTTTTAAACATATTTGATTTTTTTGTAACATCATTTTTTAATTTAATATCATGTGAAAATATAAAAAAAAAAAAGGGAATTATCCTGAAGTCAAATGACAATAATAATGTATCTAGAAACACTGGTGAAATGAGAGTATATCAACACTAACTATTATGAGTGCATAAATGTTAATATATGACTGGTATTTTTTATGGCATTGAACCATTTGTGTAAAAGTATTTCACCACAGTCAAAATCAGTGGTCAGTTCGGTTAAAGCTGCCGGTGTATATGTAACAACTATCATTATTTTACTAATTTTATTTTTTATTTTTTAATATTGTTATTAGCTATTTTATGAAAAGAATTTTCTAAGATATTATAAATTACTTATTTTTTTTATTTATATTTTCAAACTGTTATTATTTGTTGCAAAAGAAATTTAAATTTTACTATATAATTTTATAAAATTTCAAGTGATATTTATATGTGAACTATTATTTATATTATTCTATACATTTGTTATTACATACCTACTACTAAGTTATTGACTGAAGAGTTAAATCTAAAATTATATTATGTATATATTTTTTAATTCATTTTGCATATTTTTACTTTGTTATTATTTAAAAAAATATATTCTTTAATAATGTCTAAAAGTTATCACCTAATATATATTATATCAAAAAAATTAGTAAGTATATACAATATTTATCCGCATCGTTTAACCGTAACCATTAGTGCATGATGTTACCTACAGGTCACAATGTAAATTAGGACTTCACCCCAAGTGTAAGTTTGAAAAATAATTTTTTTTTTATTTTTTCTGTAAAAAAGAAGGTTAAATAAATCAGTTTTAAAAAAATCAAATAATTTTAAAAAATCATGCATTGTAGGGTTAATGAGATAAAGTATCCAATGTAATGGTAAGTAGATTCTTTAATGGTAAGTAGTTTATAATTCTATGGTACCTAAAAGTATTCTATTTAATAAAACAGTGTAAATATTCAATTTTACAAAATATAATAGGTACAGCAGAAACGTTTTTCTTAAAAACTTTTTATCCATTGAAAAAAATAAAAACTATTTTGTATAACATATATAATTAAATAATATAGGTATACTTTTACTTTGTGTCGAATCAGACATGTTATTAGTGAGTAAGTATTCATCAAAAATAATAATACTATCAAAAAACACAAACCGAGAGGAAATTGTTTTATATTAATTATTATTTTATATTTTAAGAGATAAAAGTGTACAATTTAATAGTAAGTAGGTATTGTTTATGACAACCAAAATTGCAAATGTATTTCACATTTTCAACTTATCATCAAATAACCAAATTAAAATGTTAATTAATATATGACTGGTATTTAAGAAATAATATAATGGCGTTGGACTATTTGTAAATTTATTTCACCACAATCAAAATCAGTGGTTAGTTCAGCTAAAATAATATAATTATTTATTATAACGCTTTGATTCGTAGACGGTTATAGTAGGTATATTTTTGTAAATTTTCACTTACCATTGTAAAAGTATTTTGATTAGTTTAAAATCGACAAACACGGATAAGTAACTATTTGCATATTTACTACCATGATAATATGTAAGAGTGTGTTTTAAGAGAAATTCAACAGTCATAATTCATGCAATTACAATTTTATCCTAGAATTAGGTTAGGTACCTACAGAGTCGAATTAGAGTATTTTCTATTTAATAAAACAGTATAAATATTCAATTTCCTTTAGTTACTCATACACAGTGTGTTTGTAGCATATAATAGGTCCAGCAGAAATGTCCGATGTGTAGGTACCCAATATCATTGGTCAATGGTCTTCACACCAAAAGACAAAAGCCGACCTATAAATTATTATTTTGAACTAAATGGTTTATATATACAGAAGAAAATAATTAAGACGATATCTGATTTAATATATAAATTATATAAAAGTAATAGAAAGAGTCATAATAATATGTTTTCATAATATTTAGTATTTCCTGGATCATCTCTAACACAAACTGTAAATAATCGATAATTGAATAAATAAATTGAATACAGTGTTTTAAAAGTCGGTGTTAATAATACACAGATAGGAACTACCTACCGAACACGAATATTAACAGAACCTAGAAAGTATTTGTATTTATTTTTTGCAAAAGCCTAACACTCTCATGACCAATTCTGTCATACTTACTTAGTAAATCATTCATTATGAGTGGCCAAAACACTTATATGAGTACACTTTGTATAAAAGACGTACACGGTCAAACGTAATGCGTTTAAATCATATAATATATTATTATATAGGATACTAACTATATAGGATTACAAAGTAAATAGTAGTTTAAAACATTTTTATTAAGAAAAAAACATAGCAAAAACGTACAAAACACGATAAAACTCGAGTAGTACACATATAATATAACAAAATAAATAATAACAAAAAACTACAAAAACGTGTAAATTTTTTTCGCGTAAATTTGCGTAAACTTATAATAAAACACGAATACACGATAAAAACTCGAGTAGTAGAGTGAATTATTAGTTTTTAATATATAATTATTACGACAAAAGTAATACGAATATACGATATAAGACAAAAGCACGGAGAATAACAGATAACACGGGGCCGCGTTATCAATAAAAGACAGAGAGTAGTGCGAATTGGCGGGAAACGATCACGGGGCACGTTTTTTTTCAATAGGAAAATGAAAAATTGACCTTTTTTGGGCGCGCGAACGCGTAAAACGACGTCCGGGACGGGGACAGAATATTTTAAAAGAGAACGGAATTTTATAGTATGAGAAAAAGGAAAAAACGGCGTTTATAAAATAGTAGTAAATTTGAGGTTATGTTTACCTTACCGTTTTATAGTATAAGACTAGCTGCCGGTGAAACGCCTTTCGGGATCAAAAGTATAAACATGATAAATTTTATTTACATGGACACCGCCGAAAGCGTTAGGTTTAACTACTCGATTTAACGTATATGGGTTGTGTCTAGAAGTCGGCTCATTAGAGTGACGAAAATAGGAGCCGTTGTAAAACTACTATCAATTTTTTTTTTACCAGGACACTGCGAAAAGCGGGAGAGTCATTCCAAATGTTTGGCTCGAGGAGCTCCGCTTTATTATCAATTTTTTTTACCGGGACGCCGCGAAAAGCGTTAGGTTTAACGTATATGGGTTGTGTCTAGAAGTCGGTTTATTAGAGTGAGGAAAATAGGAGCCGTTGTAAAACTACTATCGGTATCAAAAATGATACATTATCAATGTATTTACATTATATATACCAAGCGTTCGGCTCGAGGAGCTCCGCTCCTCGGCCAGGACACCGACGAAAGTAGGATACGGTTTTTCTTTGAAAACACACATTTATACAATGAACGTATAGAGGATAAATCTAGAGGTCGGTTATTAGAGTGATGTAAAGAGTAATTCTGGTCAGTCGGGACGGAAAAAAAACTATTTTGAGATATTTTTTATCTTTTTTATATTTTAGTTATTGAGAACGCCGCCGTAAGTAGGATACAGTTTTTTTAACGTCTAGATCGAACGCGTGTAGGATAAGTCTAGAGGTTGGTGTATTGGAGTGACGTATAGAATAATTCTGGTCAGTCGGTTCGGAAACAAAAGCCGAAAGCGTTAGGTTTAACTACTCGATTTAACGTATATGGGCTGTGTCTAGAAGTCGGCTCATTAGAGTGAGGAAAATAGGAGCCGTTGTAAAACTACTATCAATTTTTTTTTTTTACCAGGACACTGCGAAAAGCGGGAGAGTCATTCCAAATGTTTGGCTCGAGGAGCTCGGCTATATTATCAATTTTTTTTACCGGGACGCCGCGAAAAGCGTTAGGTTTAACGTATATGGGTTGTGTCTAGAAGACGGTTTATTAGAGTGAGGAAAATAGGAGCCGTTGTAAAACTACTATCGGTATCAAAAATGATACATTATCAATGTATTTACATTATATATACCAAGCGTTCGGCAAGAGGAGCTCCGCTCCTCGGCCAGGACACCGACGAAAGTAGGATACGGTTTTTCTTTGAAAACACACATTTATACAATGAACGTATAGAGGATAAATCTAGAGGTCGGTTATTAGAGTGATGTAAAGAGTAATTCTGGTCAGTCGGGACGGAAAAAAAACTATTTTGAGATATTTTTTATCTTTTTTATATTTTAGTTATTGAGAACGCCGCCGTAAGTAGGATACAGTTTTTTTAACGTCTAGATCGAACGCGTGTAGGATAAGTCTAGAGGTTGGTGTATTGGAGTGACGTATAGAATAATTCTGGTCAGTCGGTTCGGAAACAAAAGCTATTTAGTTATTTATTCGGCCAAGACATCGTCGAAAGTAGCATACAGGTTAGGTTTAACGTCTCGATTTCACGTATATGGGTTATGTCTAGAAGTTAATATTGAATATTGAAAACTTACTTATAAATACTAAATACCTAAAGGTCTTACACATCATAGCCAATGTATTTCACCACTATCAAAAATGGTTTATATTCTACATGGGTGGATAATTGTTATGAAAATTTCTACGACTAAACTTTAAGACACTAATACTGCAATAAGTTAGTGAACACAATTCCTGCAAAAAATTTTGTTTAAACATTATTATAGTTGAAAAAGATCAACTTTATATTTTTATGATAATAAAATGAAATGCAAAGAAATGTTCAAATAGAAAGTGTAAATAAAACAGTGTTTTAAAAATGATGAATGTGCCTAAATTAATAAAATTCTTTGTAAAGCTCAGTTGATGTAATGAACATTATTTTTACTCACCGTAAGAAAATTTGAGTGCTCCACAATAAACATAAATAAATAAATTTGTATAAATTGACTGTAATTACAGTACCAAACAGTAAATGCAAACAGATTTGATTAGATTTATTCATGTGAGTTGGATAAGGGCAATGGAAGTAACTATCAACTTAATTATTATTATATATTATTTTTATATAAAATCAAGCAAAGAGATGCAAGTTGAATCAAAATTATGAACTAACATGTTAACCATTTTTTGAACAGCTACTTAGGTCTGGTCAAAATATATTATACCCAATTTTGCTAAGAGAAAATCATTTTTATTGTAAATGTATATTACCATAGACAAAAGCCGATAAGGTACGGGTCAATTGAGTATTTACTATAGCATTTTCACATAATAGTTCTAACTACAATTTACAATTAGTGTTTTCTAAAGAATCATAATTCAGGGCTCTGAAGTTATGCACTTAAAAATTCCAAAATATGCGCTATAAATGGCACGAAAAAATGAAAAATAAGTATTTAACTTGAAAACATTTAACAAAATCTAAAAAAAAAAAATATGCACTAAAAATCTCTTAATATTTTGTATTTAACATAATTATTGTGTGTAGTCGAGTAATGAATAATAATTGTTATGAAAATTTCTACAACTAAACCAAGCTTACTTAAAAAAAACTTTAAGACACTAATAATGCAATAAGTTAGTGAACTATTGTTTAAACATTATTATAGTTGAAAAAATATCAACTTTATATATTTTGATAATAAAATAAAATGAAACAAAAGGTTCATACAGAAAGTGTTAATAAAACAGTGTTTTAAAAATGAAGGTGAACATATAATGAACATTTTTTTTACTAATAAATTACTATAGATTGAATCAAAATTATGAACTAACATTTCATACACTTTTTGAATAGCTACATAAGTGTGGTCAAAATATATGATACCCATTTTCCCAAGAGAAAATCATTTTTATTGTAAATGTATATATTACCATAGACAAAAGCCAATAAGGCACGGGTCAATTGAGTATTTACTATAGCATTTTCACATAATAGTTCTAACTACAATTTACAATTGAAAATAGCAATCAGTATTTATTAAAAGGTTTATACAAAAAAAAAAAAGTATACATTTACATATACGGTTTTTTTTATAACAATAACCCTAACATTGTTAGTATTGTGGAAATTAGTTTTTGTAGACGTGGAAAGCTCTTATTGTGACTACTCGATAACGTATTGTAGTTGAATACAGCAGTTAATAAGTACAATCAGATTCTGAAAAAAAACTATGTATGGACAATTAATATAATTTTTTAACGTTTTGTGGGTATAATTTTTGTAAGGCGACCATAGTATTAATGAGTTGAAATCACAACAAACAGGTACCTATAATAAATAAAAAACATATACAATAAATAAAAAAACATTTTGTATAAATAATTCAACAATATAGGTATACCGTATACTTTTTTTGTGTTGAATAAGACACAACATATGACATGTTATTATTGAGTATTAAAAAAATAATAATACTATCGAAAAACATATTATGTGTATAAACATTTTTGGTGACACAAACTGAGGGCAAATTATATTAATGAGATAAAGTATCCAATGTAATGGTAAAGTAGATTCTTTAATGGTAAGTAGTTTATAATTCTATGGTACCTAAAAGTATTCTATTTAATAAAACAGTGTAAATATTCAATTTTACATAATATAATAGGTACAGCAGAAACGTTTTTCTTAAAAACTTTTTATCCATTGAAAAAAATAAAAACTATTTTGTATAACATATATATAATATAATTAAATAATATAGGTATACTTTTACTTTGTGTCGAATCAGACATGTTATTAGTGAGTAAGTATTCATGAAAAATAATAATACTATCAAAAAACACAAACCGAGAGGAAATTGTTGTATATTAATTATTATTTTATATTAAGAGAAGATAAAAGGATACAATTTAATAGTAAGTAGGTATTGTTTATGACACCCAAAATTGCAAATGTATTTCACATTTTCAACTTATCATCAAATAACCAAATTAAAATGTTAATTAATATATGACTGGTATTTAAGAAATAATATAATGGCGTTGGACTATTTGTAAATTTATTTCACCACAATCAAAATCAGTGGTTAGTTCCGCTAAAATAATATAATTATTTATTATAACGCTTTGATGATTCGTAGACGGTTATAGTAGGCATATTTTTTAAATTTTTACTTACCATTGTAAAAGTATTTTGATTAGTTTAAAATCGACAAACACGGATAATTAACTATTTGCATATTTACTACCATGATAATATGTAAGAGTGTGTTTTAAGAGTCATAATTCATGCAAATACAATTTTATCCTAGAATTAGGTACTGTTACATACATTTTGTGTTTTGATATAATCTGTACCACTCGAATTATAGGTACCTACGGAGTCGAATTAGACTATTTTCTATTTAATAAAACAGTATAAATATTCAATTTACTTTAGTTACTCATACACAGTGTGTTTGTAGCATATAATAGGTCCAGCAGAAATGTCCGATGTGTAGGTACCCGATATCATTGGTCAATGGTCTTCACACCAAAAGACAAAAGCCGACCTATAAATTATTATTTTGAACTAAATGGTTTATATACAGAAGAAAATAATTAAGACGATATCTGATTTAATATATAAATTATATAAAAGAAATAGAAAGAGTCAAATAATAATATGTTTTCATAATATTTAGTATTTCCTGGATCATCTCTAACACAAACTGTAAATAATCGATAATTGAATAAATAAATTGAATACAGTGTTTTAAAAGTCGGTGTTAATAATACACAGATAGGAACTACCTACCGAACACGAATATTAACAGAACCTAGAAAGTATTTGTATTTATTTTTTGCAAAAGCCTAACACTCTCATGACCAATTCTGTCATTAGTAACAAAGTAACTTATTCAATACTTACTTAGTAAATCATTCATTATGAGTAATAATAACCGGTGGACAGCAAGAAACTACAAAACGATCAATATATATATATGCCATGGTATAACGAACAAAAAACTACAAAAAAAAAATATATTACGCGTAAATTAGCGTAAAACGTATAATAAAACACGAATACACGATAAAAACTCGAGTAGTAGAGTGAATTATTAGTTTTTAATGTATAATATACGACAAAAGTAATACGAATATACGATATTAAATTATTAATATATTATTTACAATTATTTCTCGAGTACTCTAGAGGTACAAAAAATCACAAAACACTTATATGAGTACACTTTGTATAAAAGATACACGGTCAAACGTAATGCGTTTAAATCATATAATATATTATTATATAGGATACTAACTATATAGGATTGCAAACTAAATAGTAGTTTAAAACATTTTTATTAAGAAAACATAGCAAAAACGTACAAAACACGATAAAACTCGAGTAGTACACATATAACAAAATAAATAATAACAAAAAACTATAAAAACGCGTAAATTTTTTTCGCGTAAATTTGCGGTAAACATATAATAAAACACGAATACACGATAAAAACTCGAAGTAGTAGAGTGAATTATTAGTTTTTAATATATAATTATTACGACAAAAGTAATACGACAAAGCACGGAGAATAACAGATAACACGGGGCCACGTTATCAATAAAAGACAGAGAGTAGTGCGAATTGGCGGGAAACGATCACGGGGCACGTTTTTTTTGCAAAAGGAAAAATGAAAAAATCGACCTTTTTTGGGCGCGCGAACGCGTAAAACGACGTCCGGGGACGGGGACAGAATATTTTCAAAATGAGAACGGAATTTTTATAGTATGAGAAAAATGAAAAAACGGCG
>JALBXZ010000396.1:0-36849 GCA_027580255.1 Therioaphis trifolii | reverse complement strand
ATCGATGTTTTCTTTAACATACGTAGCTATAACATACTGTTTGTGGTGTATCGCTCCAATTACTATATATCCTACGATGTAGCCTCTTTTTTGAAGATCATTGTCATCTTTCGTGTGCGTTTCTTGCAAGGCAATTACATCTATTCTTTCCTTGTTCATGATTTTAGTTAGAACTTCACACTTCGCTTTAGAAATTCCTTCAATGTTGAAGTGACAGATCCTAAGATCTTCACCAACATTAAGCGTCAAGTGGTCCTTAAAGGACCGTTTACAGTTGGCATTACTGCCGTTTGCTGATGATGATTTGAAATGCTGGGCATCAGCGCCTGGTGGTGGTATTGATACGTTAATTATTTGCTTGATCTCGTGGATTTTAGCGAATTAACGTATGCAGGGAGGGCTACGAGCAAGCTACCACCTTCCTCCCCACACATGAACAATAATCAGTGGTTAAACAGTTAATTACAGTTTAACCGACCAATATTGGTTGGTTAACTCGAGGGGTGGCCATGAACATTGGATAATGCAGCGACAACGGTGTTCCTTCAGTTTGACCATTTTTACGAATAAAAACTACCGTACCCATGTCACATTAAAATAAATACACATATAATATTGTGTACAGTCATATTGCAATATTGTATACTTTAATATATTTCAATTAATTAAAATAATTAGTGAAACACGAATAATTAATACAAATTATAGTTTAACAACTATTTTATTTTTGTTTTAGCTGTAATTATATTTTGAAAATTATGTAGGTACATAGGTAGCACAGAGTTATAATAATCATATAATAGTATAACATAAAATATAAATAAAAAATGAATATAATAAAATATAGGAATATAGGAGGTATAGCATCCTCTTATTGTAAATATTTATAAAATTATTAATTATTGGCATTTGAATAATACAAGTTTATTATACCAATTCCTTAGGGATTCTTACATATTTATTCATACAATATTTTACATTGTATGTGTATGCTTGGATATAACAAATAAATAAGTATATAACAATAATTATAATAGATATATTATAATACTTTACATTATAATCTAATATCATTAAAATCATTTATCAAACAATAACATACAAATTTCAATGTATTTAATGTATGTAGTTAACTTACTTATGAAAAGTTATGCCTTCGTTTTTTTTCTTTGGCTACTTGCCACCTTCCACAAAAGCAATAACTCGGGATTTTAATTATATTAATTATTTATTATATATTTGTATTAATTATTTTAATTATGAAATAGAAATGATTTCAAATATCAATTATTATCATTGAAATTTGTTGTCATGACACAGCACCATCTAACGGTTAGGTTTATAGGATGCGGTGTTTGTGTGATAAAAATATCGCTGCATTATGCTTGTATAGCGTTATACGTAGTGCCCTCTCTATATTATTATTACTCTGAGGGTTAACTTAACATTCGTTTAATCATTGATTAAACATTTGACAGGCACTGTACAACAATCCAAAATCCTTAATCACTGATTAAAACATAATCGTAGTTTAACCACAGACGGTACAACTGGCCATAAGAATTTCCATAGAGTAATATAGAGGCGCCCTTCCCTATCACGACTGTATAGCCAAATTGAAGCAAAAAGACTGTGTCTAACAACTACATATTTCTTCACTAGATTGCGTTAATAACTGAATCAAAAAGTGATTGTAATTGTTATGCATGATACAATGATAGTATTGATGATAATAATATTATAACGAAATCGAATTCAAAAACGTAATTTGTTAATTTATTAATATTTTAATAATAATTTATTAAATATTAATTTCGAGATTAATTCAGTACATTTTTGAGCGTCGAACTCGTATTTTATTATTTTCAAAATGCCTAGCTGTTTTGTATGTTACCGATCAAGAACACCCTTAACGAAACTTCAAAATATTACTTTTCATAGGTCAGTATATTTATTTGTTAACTTAATAGATAATTTAAATAAATATTTATTTCTATACACTATGTTTTACTTTTAAACAGATTTCCAGCTGTTCTAAAAATTCGGGAAAAATGGTACCATTTTGTAAAAGATAATTGTTTGGATGTAGAGAACATAACGAAGCACAGCCTTATATGTTCCTGTCATTTTCAAATGTGTTCATTCATCACAAATAAAAACTGTAGAACTTTATTAAAAACAGCAGTTCCTAGTATTACAATATCTAGAGTGAAGAATGTGAGTTGGTTATAATTTATAAGCTTTTATGTTTGCATAATTTATTTCATTGTTTTAGGCAAAAAATGTGTTTCCTGAAAAAAAGTTTACCACTCCTATCCTTGACAAAAATAAGTCTATAGTAAAGGTAATATATTATTAATACACATTATATTATAAACTTAGGTATATGTAATATTAATTAGTTGGTCCATCATAATTTTTAAATATCTAACAGTAGAATTGACAGTGAATCCAACTTTTGGATGTGTCAATGAAATCCAATGTAAGTCGTCCAAATTCACCCACAAGTTGTAATATTGAGTTATAATATCGTTCTATTCAAGTAATTTGTATATTATAGTTACCAATATAAATATGTTAACATAAAAATACCTACTGTTAAGTTATAACTTATAACTAATTATTAAAACATTGAATTTTACATTTAGGTATCTGCTAAAAATATTAACTGCGAAGGAGTGTCGTTATTAGATGATAGTTTGTTATCAAATTCCAGTTTGAATACTACAGTTGAAGTAATTTTCTTTATAACTAAATACAATCTTGTAACTTTCAATGAATTATGTAATTTTATATTTGATACTTATATTTTATTTAGGATAAAAGGGATTATTCATTTTTGGCTACTTCTAGCATAATTGCTCTTGACGATATGGAGTAGTTCAAACGGTGTTTGAAGCTTGGAGTTAATGAATTATCGAAACAAATGGCTAAAAAGAATAAACAATTGAAAACATTAAAACAAACATTGAGGCATAGAGAAAAAAAGATTGCATCTCTAAAAAATATTATTCTTCAGTTGAAAAAAGAAAATCTTATTAATGACTACGCCATTGACATCTTATTAGATTCATTCGGTAAATACAAAAATTTAATTAGTAATTGGTCTAAAAAAAATAATAACATAAAAGTACCTAAAAAATACACCCCTACTAGACAATTCGCTCTATCTTTGCATGTTTTGTCAGCTAAAGCTTATAATTACGTCAGGAAGCAATTTAATACCATTCTTCCCCATGTTCGAACTTTATCGAAATGGTATTCGCATGTTAATGCTAAACCCGGGTTCACTAGCGAAGTTTTTAAAATGCTCACATTACTCTATTATTATTATATTATTATCTATTATATATATATATATATATATATATATATATATATATATATATATATATATATAAATATATATATATATATATATATATTGTTAAGTTTTAGTTATAAATTATGTTACATTTCAATAATTAGTGTAAGTTTGTTATTTCTATTTACCTATATTTTTATCATTTATTTTAATTATATTAATTAATTTAGGTTAATTATTAACTTGTACTCATTTTATATTTAATTTTTTAGGGTATCATTCGGTATATGCGGTCATTTTACACCAGCAGAACTATTGTCTCTTTCCATTTATAAAATACATTATTAATATTCGATCAAATGAATATTCAAACAATTGTAATTCGTTAATCGTTACTATTGAAAATAAATATTATAATTAATACTGTATGTGTTTTAATCAATTTAATCAATGCTATTACCACGGCCATTGACTATTAAATTACTATCATGCATAAGGGCATAACAACAAGTAGTTATCGCTTTTTAATGTAGTTATCAACGCAACCTAGGGAACGGCATCTCTATATTACTCTATGAGAATTTCCTAACGGTTTTTATCATCGAATAATCAGGGAGATTGAATGCATTTTTATTGTTATCAGTGTGATAAGAACTAGTCTTTTCCCAAATAAATTACTGATCAAGAAATATAATTATTTTGCTATTTAATTTTAACGTGTTATTATCATGTTTCTACGATTGGTATACAATTATTTTATTTTATTAATTTAAATATTATTAGTTATTTCAATTTAATTTTAACTCAATAGTGATCATTTTTATGAAATATGTCAGCTAAAGTAGTGAAAAGAAATCCGATTTTTCAGGCAGATGAATTAAATCTGCTGGATAGTTTAGTATATAAATACAAACATGTATTAGAAAATAAGCAGAAAGGAGCCATACAAGTAGCACAAAAAACCAAATATTGGAATTTAGTTACTCAAGAATTCAATGCTGCTGCCTTAAACACTACTGTACGTTATTTAAATAGTATAACACCTTGTACACTTTTTATTTAATTGTGTATGATGTGTTGTTATAGCGTACTGCAGTTAACCTGAAAAAATGCTGGGAAAATAGAAAGACTGGAAGAAAAGCTGAACTATGTGTCGAAAAGAGGAATTGGAAAAAAACCGGTGATGGCCCACAAGAAGGAGCATGTACAAGTGATGTTATTGAACAGTTTCTGACCACTGTAACTGATGTTGAGCTTCATGATACTCAAGATTCAGATTCCTTAAGAATTAATGTATTGTTACCAACAACATCAAATTTGGATATTATTTTACAAAGTAATCTATAGTTAGGTTTAATTAATAAGAACTATTATTAACTTTTGTTTAAATTTGTTTTTATACACAGTTAACACTGAATGATGTTATAATATGTTTGATTTTAGATTATGATAACGAGTTGAAAGATGACCAGACTAAAGTAGAGATGGCAACTGTGATATTAGCTGCTCCTGAAAATATTAATGTAACTCAAAGCTATGGAGAAAAAGGTGTGTGATTATTTAAATAGGTACTTACTAAACGCTTGCCAAGGGGGAATTGACATGTTAACTTGCTTGATATTTTTATTTTGGAGAATTGTTAAACATTTATTCGATCTGTCTCATTAATATCTAATATTAAAGTTTATTTAACTGCCCAACTACTCATTATTTCTGAATTATATTTTACTATTTTCTGCAAACTCTTGAAGTTTTCAAAATTCAGTTTTTATCATTTCAAATACTAAACTTGCTGATTAAAAACCAAGAAAGTAAAATCTTATTTTAATTTATTTCTTTGTTTTTAGAGACAAATTATGAAGAACTATTTACAACAAATACCTCAAAGAAAACGGAAAAACCAAAAAGTAAAAATATGTTTATCTTAATATAGGTAATAAACACATTTAATTTTTTAATTTGCAGGATCTGAATCTTTAAGAGATGATTCAACATTTGATGCAGCTAGACTAAAAGCGCTTAATGAAGAGTCAAAACTCAGAATAATGAGACAGGAATTATTAATAAAACATGATGCTATCATTCATAACATTAACGTAAAAGAGGCCGAACTGAAGCTTTTATTAGCTAAACAAAAATATGAAAATAAAAGTAAAAAAGAATAAGACCTGTATATTAATTATTTCATAACATTGGTTATCATTTTGTGTACTGATTAACGTACTATTCAATATTCATACATATATATAAATATTTAATATATTTTATATTTAAATATATTTGTAATAGTGTATACCTTATATGCACTAGTAATTTTAAAGACTAAACTAATATATATATATATATATAAATATATATAAATATATATATATATATATATATATATGTATAACTAATATATTTAATATTATTAATAAGACTGTTTATCTTAATTTTTTATCTTAATCTATATAATAAGAATCTAACTTGATTTTGGAGACGAAGGAAACCGGTTTTGAAAATATATTCACGAATAACGATGTCTATTGTTTCTTTTTTTTCTTTTGTTTGTTTATTTTATAATCATTGACCAATAATAATGTACAAAAAATATGCATGCGCCTTCTCTTATTTATTCTATCGATGATATTGATAGCTCCAAATAACATACATTATACATTATACACTATACATTATTTTTTTTGTCAAGTGTTATTTAAATATATAATTATTTCAATAATAATAATTATTATTATGAGTAATAAGAGGTGCATCGTTTTACATTGTGAAAATCGTTCAAATTGCAATCTGGCAATTTCATCGTATGCAATTCCAAATGGAGGAGAGAGGTATTTAATAACACCTAATACTTAATAATTGTAATTAATAATTTTATAAAGTGTGTCCACCTAATGATTTAAATATTTATAGGTTAATACAATGGCTTAATAGTTGCAACAGGACCGATTTGTTGGAACGCGAAACGATATTCGTACTAATAATAAAAACTTAAGAGTGTGTAATTGTCACTTTGAAACCAATATGTTTTTTACTACACAGCGTAAGAGGTTAAGACCAAATGCTGAACCCACATTTATTTATTTATTTATTTATACGGGCGGAGCCCTTTTTTTAATATTATATGGAATAATAAATATATAGTATTACAATGAAATATGGATAAAAATAAAAATACAATAAGTAATCAAAGAAGTAGTGTTAGTACATGAAATAGTAGTTAATATATAATATTACAGCATGAATAGAGAAAAATAAAAATAAAAATTAAGCAATAAACAATAACAGAAGTAATTAAACTTCGTGAACAGACATGAGAAAAGATGGGTCAGCATTGGCGCGGGACATTAACCGTCTAATAGGCTCGTTGAACATGTAGTTGGTGGTTGAATGAGGGATAAAGAAGGACTGATCTAGCTCATCTAGATATTCGCTGAGGAACCTTAAATTGAAGTAGAGAGATGAGGGCAGCAGAATGTACTTTATTACTCAAAAGACCTTTAATGAAATGTATACCCGCAATTCTTCTACGCTCCGTCAGCGATGTTAGATTAAGTAAGCTAGATATAGAGGTGTAATCATGTGGTTCACGAGGGATCTGAAGAACATAACTGATGAACCTTAAAAATCGTCGTTGAATTCTTTCCAGCTGTAATGAGTCATATGATGTATGAAGATCCCATACAATCGCACCATACTCGAGTATAGGGCGTACCAGTGAGCAATATAAAACCTTTAAAGATTCTACAGAATGAAAATCCTTTGTCAACCTCATAATGAATCCAAGGGTTTTAAGACCCTTATAACATATATAATTAATGTGTGAACTAGGGTTAAGTTTATGATCAAATTTAAATCCTAAATCCAAGATGCCATTATCAACAACACGCATAATATGTAACTCGCCAAGGAGGTAGGAGATGTCGATAGGGGACAAAATCCTATTAAAAGTCATAACCTTACATTTAGAATAGTTTAGGGTTAAACCTAACCGTTCAAACCAACTGGAAAAACTATTTAGATCATCTTGAATCATCAATTGAATGAACCTGAATAAAAAGTTTGATATCGTCAGCAAAGCAGAGCAGATGACAATGACGCAATTGACGATGAATAGAGTTAATAAATAGTGAAAATAATAAAGGGGAAAGATGACCACCTTGCGGGACACCGGATGCAGCCAAGAAGATATTGGATCTAATTCCAAAAACCTTTACCCATTGGTATCTGTCTTTAAGATTGGACTTAATCCATAATAACAAGGGCTCACCTATGCCAGATTGTTTAATGACGTTAACAAGGGCATTATGGTTACTTGTGTCAAACGCTTCATTAAAATCTGTATAGATTACGTCCACTTGAGATCGATTTACGGTACTAATAGCTTGTATTTTTCAACAATTATACAAGCATGTACGCATAAATTGAATACAACCTTAATCTGGTTTGATTAAAAATTAAACTAACGACAATCAACGGATGTGTGTCACGACAGTACGACACGTAACACTAGAAGGTAAACACAAACATTAATTTTATACATTTATTTTGTATTTTGTATTTGGAAGAAGAACTGTCCAAAATGCAGCCAAGTTACGTGTTCTACAAAATAAATAAATAGTTTTAAAATATAATAAAAATGTACAGTTAATTTTTGTAATAAATTTGTTTATAATTCATTTTTGTATTTAATAAAATAATAAAAAGGTAATAAAAGTTTAATAAGTAAAAAGTAAAATAAGTATTCATTATTTGGTGTATGATGTAACATCAATTTCAATTATTTAATTTGTAACTGGAAAAAAGATAGTGACTGCGATAAGAAACAAAATGCGTATCGCACCGACGCCGCGCTGAAAACCTGTATACCCTCACCACAGTCGGCGATAACGACAGCGACAAAAATTAAATAAGAATTTATTAATGTTGTTGACTCTTATCGCCATCTACCGAGAGTTTTATTGTAGACCACCGAAAAACCGCCCAGTGAGCAATCTATAGTATTTATAATCAATGATATATATGATATGGCCCTTTTGGCCCAACGAAGTATAATTAATAACGTATGGCCCTTCTGGCACAACAATAAATACGAGAAGTAGCCCTTGTGGCTCAACAATAACAAAAATAATAATAATAACTCACAGTTATTAACAATAACTAATGTAAATAAATCATTAAATAAATAATATCATTTTAAACTAAACATATCATCAAAAAAACAAATAAGTAGGTAAATGTTTAAATAAATAATTAGTTATATCACAAATCAAATACAATTATTAACCATATTGTGAATCACTTTCAAATAATAATTGAATATTTAACAAGTTTTATTCAATAAATATTTATTCTGGTGTAAAAAAACAAGCATATTCACGTTTTCAGGTGATAAAGATGCTCTTTTTCGAGTAACGATGTTACCGGCCGTCGAAAAACATCTTTCTGAACTTACCGATGTTGAAGGAATTGTTAAATATTGTTTTGCAAGGTCGCCAATTGCAGGATATTTAGAAAATCTAGTTTTCCACCATTGTTTGGGGTCCAATGTGAACCTTAATTGTGGTTCTGCTATATAATTTTCAAACTGTTTCGTCAAATCATCATCATCATTAAATTCAGTACCATAAATATATTCCAAAGCATTACTATGGCATTTTTGCTGGTCTCCTAAATTATTCAACGTCTTATCATTCAAATTTATCGTGTCGCTCATACTTAAAATTTCTTTTACTCTCGAGCGAATTTTCTCACGCGTGGATAACGCCTCATGCTCCAAATCTTTGTACCTAGGATCAAGGAAGGATGCAATTTGTTCAGGCAGTATTTGTTCAGTTGGACTTAAGTCGAGAAAGAATCGGCGTTCAAGTTCCAACACTATTGTTTTTTTAAAACTCTGAATGACAGTATCTTCATCATCACTATGTAATAAATGTTGTTCTATAATTTTTTTTATTATTGGTCTTATCATCGAAATCGGAGAGTGTTTTTCAGTACATAAAACAGTTGTGGTCATATAGATAGGCTTAAGAACCTTAATAAGTGAATCGATCAATGTCCATTCAGTTTCTTTTATTTCTAATTTTTCAGCTAATGATCGATTTGTAATATTTTTATCTGTTAAAACATTAAAAATAGCACATCTATTTAAGTATGAGCGTTCTAACATCAAATATACGGAGTTCCACCGCGTCTTACGTAATTAAGCGGGATGGAATATCCTTACGGACGCCAATGAGAACTCCACCTCCTCTAAGCCATGAACTGGTGGTAGGGCACCTATCATATCTGTAAATATTGTAATCGGTAAGACCTAGTTCATAATTGGAAAAATTTACAGTAAGCCAAGTTTCAGTTAAAACAATAAAGATAAAATTAAAATCAGATACATTACATTTAAAATTAGACAATTTAGATCGAAGACCTCGGCAGTTCTGATAGTATCCAATGGGCATAGGTGCTATTGTTGGTTGGCTGGGAAAAGTTGACGAGTGACTCCGTTTTTTGAGATAATAGAACAGACTTTTGGGATACCATAAATGAATGAAATCCGAAGACCAGTTTCACCATTTTTCGTTCTACGATCAAGTTCCTCATGGCACGAACGTAATAGTTTGCGTTGAAAGGCGGTTTTGTCACTCACTATACGAAATCCTCCAATAAAGGATGAGCCAGCGCGCTTGGCAGAGAGAAATTGTTGAAGTAGATTGGACGCAGAATTTTTGTTGTCAAATATAATTTTGAGGGGGCGAGTAGAATTATCATCACGTATTTTACCGAGGCGTATTAGTTTGGTGTTAATAGGTAGAACATCACCTTGAGACTCAAGAATTTTACAGCAGGTCTGTCTATCATGAGTAATACGTTGAGGAACATTCGATGAAGTAGATTCAGAAACACCATAGAAAATAAAATTAAAAGAACATTTATCACGTTCGAAGGTCTCCTGAAGAACTTGGTTTACAACTAACGGCGATTGATACGAATTACTTGTATTCTCGAGGCTGGCCAATTTTTCTTTTAGAACATCAATTTCAGTGCGGAGGCTGGCAATTTTAGCACGCAGCTCAGCCATTTGAGTGCGGACAAATGCCAGATCTGATTTAAGTTCAGTTTTTATGGAATTTAAGGCAGCCAGAAGGTCTTCATTAGTGATGGGCTTAGTGGAGCAGCTGGAAGTGTTTTTAGGTGGAGGTTTAACAGGTGTGTCAAGTTTAGGCATGATGAACAAAAACTTAGTACACGGTGTATAAAGTATGTACCACATTATTTGGTATGTGGTATATATACAATGTATATTATACATTTTTAAATAATGTATCTGTTTATTTATTTATTTTTTTATTAAAGAAAGATAACCCTCGGCAACTTTGACATATCTGTTTATTATACTTCGCCTATGTTTCACTACCATTTATTATTATAAATGCATATACTTTAGGTGATATACCGTTCAAGTGGGTAAAATTCCGGTCTGCCTATTTATACCAACCTAACAGCGCATTCGAATTGCGTCCCTAAATTATATTTTGTCCTAGTTGCGTCCGTGGTTTTTTTACGACACATCCGAGTAGCGTCCCTGGTTTTTTCACGACACATCCGAGTTGCGTCCGCGGTTTTCTCGCAACATGTACGAATTGCGTCCACGGGTTAATAAACTCATATAGATAATCTCAATCGACACATTCTAGTTGCGTCCGTGGTTTTCTCGCAACATGTATGAATTGCGTCTACAGGTTAATAAACTCATATAGATAATCTCAATTATCGATATCTTATCTGTAAATACTACCTTACAATTTACTGTTGGAAATTATTTTTGTTCATGTTAGCATCAGTCACACTTCGACATTCCAGTTTCGACAAATTATCGTATTTTTATATACTTTTATTTATACAATGGAAGATCTTGAAATAATTAAAATGTTTAGTGAAAAAAATAAATTATTATATTGCATTAATGGATACAAATTTTCTTTTCAAAAGTTTTTAAATGATAATGTTCAGAGGTGGTCTTGTTCAAAACGCTTATGCAAGTGTTATTTTAAAATGAATGAAAATGACGAAATAATTTTTAGTGCTTTAAATCATGAACATGACAAAGACGATGAAAACGTTTTAAATCGTCAAAAACTCAATAACAAACTGAAACGTAAAGCTCTCGATGACCCATGTGAAAAGCCATGCAAAATTCTACATCGGGAGTTGCGTGAAGGAGATGTAAGTACATTGACTACCACAGATGTAAACCATATTAGGAAAAATATTCATTATGCTCGGTCGAGCATAATTCCAAAATTGCCTACAAATTTGGAAGAGTTGCATATGGCGTTAACCAATTTGGGTGAGATAAAAACTAATAAGGATGACATTTTTTTATTAATAAATAACACCGAAAAAAATATTGTAGCATTTTCAACGACTACAAATTTAAAATTTTTAAGTGAGTAAAACTTTATATATCGATGGCACATTTAAAAGTTGCCCTAAACTTTTCTATCAATTATTTATCATTCATGGTGCTAAAAGTACTACCTACACTCCTTTAGTATTTTTTTTACTAACGGGCAAGACTATATCAACATATAAAGATGCGCTTCATAGTTTATTAGAAAAAATGAACGATTTGAATTTAAATTTTGCTCCAAATATAATTTATGCAGACTTTGAACAAGCTATTCACTCAGCAGTTTCGGATTTATTTCCTGATGTTATACGCAAAGGCTGTAGATTTCACCTAGGACAATCAATCTGGAGAACAATTATTCAGTCTTGGTTTGTCTACAGTTTTTAAAAATAAATCTGAAGTTGGAAAATTTTTGAAATTATTCTTTGGTCTTTCATTTTTAAAACCCGATGAGGTTAATAAATGTTTTTATGAAGACCTAATGACTATAAAACCTAACGATGAAAGAGTTGATAATTTTTTTAGTTAGGTACTTTGAAAAAAATTATATTTCGCTGGACAGTAATTTTCAACCATCAATATGGGGCCGAATTCTCAAACTCGTTAATGCGTACCACCAACGCATGTGAATCGTTTCACTCGAAATTAAATGGCATGTTTTATTCATCATACCCTAACATTTTCCAATTGGTTGAAGTATTGAAAAATGTTCAAACTGACATTTATATTAAAATACGAAGTTCAAATTTAGGAAACAAACGAAGAGAGGATGTAGAAAAAGAAGAATTTATTAAAAAAACTATGACTCAATTTGAAAACAAAAATATAACACGTCTTGACTTCGTTCAAAAATTGACAAACATAAATTTACCAATACGTAAATCATATATATATATATATATATATATATATATATACAACTATAATTTTTAACCTCATCATTTTACAAAATCAACATTAAATTTTAAAACAATAATAAATAATTTATAATATACAATTTATAATAAACAATTACAAACTTTAAACATACCATATTTTTAACCACACCATTTATATACAAATGACAGTCCTCAGTCTGTAAAAGTGGGAAGGGAAGTATGTATAATATTCACCAATTAATCAATTATTAACCGGGACGCAACTCGTAGATGACGCAAGAAAATCGCGGACGCAACTCGGATATCGCGATTTATATTTTTGTATTCTGGGACGCAATTCGTATGCAGCCCAACCTAAGCATCCATATTATGACGACGATGATGTCTGTAACGGTGTAATGGATGTAATTTGTCAATATTGCAATGCAATGAAATTGAAAGGTACCTTATTAATTAATCATTAGTGTATACATTTTTAGAATTTTGAAAACGTTTTATATTATTTACTTTATTAAAGGAGAATCTGCTGGTATGTGTTGTTCAAATGGAACTGTTCGTATTCCAAATATCGATGAACCACCAGAACCAATGAAAACTCTTTTGGAAAATTCAACAAATATTTCAAAACACTTTTTAGAAAATATTAATAAATATAACAAAGCATTTCATATGACCTAACCGCAGAAACTATTGTCGAAAATTATATGCTTACATTTAAAATAAGAGGTCCATGTCCCTGGCACCGCCCATTTTGAATTTCGAGTCAAAACCAAGGGCTTTCGTTTGTGCTGGTTTGTGCCGCAAATCCCTTCATTTGTGCTCAATCCCTTACATAATTATCCCGGATTTTCGCTGGGCGGTGCCGGGGACATGCCAGCACCGCCCATTGACTATTTCTATTTCAAACCCAGGGCTTTCGTTTGTACTACGTTTGTGCTGGTTTGTGCCGCAAATCCCTTCGTTTGCGCTCTTTTCCTTCCTTAGTTATTCCTGATTTTCTTGGGCGGTGCCAGGGACATGGTAAAATTAAAATTTGAATTTCAAAACGGGACCCGGGGCAATCGTTTGTGCTACGTTTGTGCTGGTTTATGTCATCGATCCCTTCGTTTGTGCTCAGTCCGTTCAAAAGTTATCCCCGATTTACCCTGGGTGGTGCTGGGGACACGCGAGCACCGCCCATTTTATGTTTCCACTTCGAACCCAGGGCTTTCGTTTGTGCTACGTTTGTTTTGGTCTGTGCCATCGATCCCTTCATTTGTGCTCAGTCCCTTCAAAAGTTTTCCCCGATTTCCAGTTAGCGGTTTCTTGGGACATGCGACATACAAATTTGAATTTGGACTTCGGGAAAAAGCATGTAGTTTGTGCTAGTTTGTGACACTAATCTCTTCGTTTGTACTCAACCTCTTCAAAAGTTATCCCCGATTTACCCTGGGTGGTACTGGGGACATGCTACATACAAATCTGAATTTGGACTTCGGGAAACGATGTATGGTTTATGCCAATCTATGCCACTAATCCCTTCGTTTGTGCTCGGTTCCTTTTAATGTTATCCCTGATTCACAGTGGTTTGTTCTACGTCAGTACCACTTGTCCTTATAATTTATCCGTTCGTCATGTTTTATAATGCATCAACTAATATTTTGATATTAAACTGGTTATAGCTATAGCATGTATAACTACTTCAACGGCTGATGTTTTACTTCCAGAAATTAAATAACACTTCGATACTACACCACCAGTGGCATCAATTGTAATTCTAGGTATATTCTGTACATATTAAGCTCAGTTACTGTCCAATAGTGTACGAAGAAACGATCATACCCAATATCTTTAATTATTATATAAATGAAGGTATCTTTTCCCGAAGTCCAAATTCAGATTTGTATGTAGCATGTCCCCAGTACCACCCAGGGTAAATCGGGGATAACTTTTGAAGGGATTGAGTACAAACGAAGAGATAAGTGTCACAAACTAGCACAAACCACATGCTTTTTCCCGAAGTCCAAATTCAAATTTGTATGTCACATGTCCCCAGCACCGCTAACTGGGAATCGGGGATAACTTTTGAAGAGACTGAGCATAAACGAAGGGATCGATGGCACAAACGATTGCCCCGGGTCCGATTTTGAAATTCAAATTTTAATTTTACCATGTCCCTGGCACCGCCCAAGAAAATCAGTAATAACTACGGAAGGAAAAGAGCACAAACGAAGGGATTTGCGGCACAAACCAGCACATACGTAGTACAAACGAAAGCCCTGGGTTTGAAATGGAAATAGTCAATGGGCGGTGCTGGCATGTCCCCGGCACCGCCCAGTGAAAATCAGGAATAATTATGTAAGGGATTGAGCACAAATGAAGGGATTTGCGGCACAAACCAGCGCAAACGTAGCACAAACGAAAGCCCTTGGTTTTGACTCAAAATTCGAAATGGGCGGTGCCAGGGACATGGACCTTAAAATAAGAGGTCAAGTGTATCATTTAGCCGGATCGTTGATGCCTTTACCAAATACAAATCATAAATATTTACAAGTTTATTTTATGGATGACGAAGAGGAACAAATTGATGCACGAATGGGTGATTGCAGTGAATTGAATAAAGGTAATTGTATTGTATAATATATTTGTTGTTTAAAACGTTTTAATTTATATATTTATACATTTAGATATTATAAGAGATATGCAATTATTGTTACATAATGTCAATCCTTTAATTACGAAGTTCAAAACTGCATTGGATCATATGCCCACTGATCAATACCGAATAGTCATAAATGCAAATATGGTTCCTCGAGGTCGACATAGAGGTAGATTTAATGCACCATCTCAAGTAGAAATGGCTATAATAATGATTGGAGAAGAATATGGAAATCGCGATATAATTTTATCTAAAAAAGATGAAAAGTTACAACGAATAAATGAAACTCATAGGTAAATTCATTTTAAAATGTATTCTCACTGTACATTTTTCCTTAATTTTTATTCATGTGTTTTTAAGGTCTTATGATTCTCTAGAACAGGGGTCGGCAAGTGATTTCTACTGGAGTCTGGAAAACTAAAATAATACGTAGTTAACGGGGTCCGTAGAAAAAAAATAATTTTATTAGATTATTCAATAGTTACTAAAATGTTGAAATTATTTGAAGCGTTAACATGCCTTGTGATGTTGTATTATGATAAATCGCATTTCTTGTCTTTGGCTTGTAACTTGAAATCGAGAACTCTTGTAGAACATCTAATACGAAACAATATGTTCTCAAGGCTCAAGGTGAGAATCCGTTAACTTAGTTGTCCACTTGTTTATAAAACAACTGTTTTACAAAACGAAGTCTTAATAATCACGATGGAAATTAAAATAACGTACTTATTAAACTATCAAATAAAGATATGTCAACAGTCCAGATCACTGCCTTCCACGGTCTGGATTTGGACCGCAGTCCGCTAGTTGCCGACCGTTGCTCTAGAATATCCACTGATATTTCTACGCGGTGATGATGGTTATGCTAATGATATTTTGTCATTTTATGTTAATTTAAATGAATACAATAGTCATAAAAATGTTTCGTCAAAACAGTTTTATGCTTATAGAATTATGGTGAGGCATCATATCTACAATCATTTACATAATTGTAAATGATTTATATTTTTTAATGATTTATATTTATTTATTTTATATTTTTTGTTAACATGTTACATAGCTTATTAAGTTTACTTCTATTATCTACTGTAAGTTTTACATTGTAATTTATTTTTACGCTGTACTATTATCAAAATGTTTTAAAGGGTTCTTACCCGTTTATTAATAATAATAAAATAAAATAATTATAGAAAACTTATTAATAAATATTGGGTAAGTAAACAATATTTTTTCAACTTATCAAAAACATGTATTAATATTATAATAATACAAAAATAATGTAATTTTAATTTTAATTTTTTCTAAAGGTTGATATGTATGCCAAAATAGAATCAGAACGGCTTTTATTTATACGAAATAATCAGTCAAAATTAAGAGCGGAAGATTACATTCATTTACGTGATGCTATAGAAGATGACGGTCATGTGAATGACATTGGACAACTTTTTATTTTACCTTCTTCATTTACAGGAGGTAGTAAAATATTTTGTATCTTATAACTTAAAATTGCTACGAAAAATGTATAATATTAATAAAAAAAAAAAAATGTAATAATATTAATTTTAAAAATCTAAAATTGTACATACTATTAATTTTTAGATACATGCACGAAAAAACTAAGGATGCCATGACTTACGTTCATAATTTTGGAACCCCAAATTTGTTCATTACATTTACCTGTAGTTCAAATTGAACGGAAATAAAAAGAGAACTCAAACATGGTCAAACCCATCAAGACAGACACGATATTATCGCTAGAGTTTTTCATCAAAAAATTAAAGCTCTAATGAACTTAATTGTCAAACATCGTATCGGCAAAAACGTGGTAATACATGAATAGTATTATTTATTTATTAATTTTTCTACGTATAATTATTCATTATTTAAGGTCTTTCTCATGTTCATTTACTGGTTTGGTTAGTTGATAAAATTAGACCAAATGATGTCGATGATATAATAAGAGCTGAGTTACCAAATCCTGATGTTGACCCTGAACTATTTGAAATAGTTTAAAAACACATGGTGCATGGCCCATGTGGTTATATGAATCCAAATTCTCCATGTATGGGAGAAAACCAAAAATGTTCAAAAAGGTAATAATACATTTTAATATTCAGTATACATATTTAAATCTATTTTTTTCTTATATAAATGTTTTGAATTATAATTTATATTTTTTTAAATTAAGTATATTTATAAAATTTCATGATTTGTACTTATATTTTTTATTTGTTTTGTAGGTATTTAGTTATTTTTTAGTGCAAAAGCGCATACGTATGTATTTATTAAACTATTTTAGAAATAATGCAGTTTAAACATTAAACTTCCTCATACATATTATGAAGTTAAATTCTATTGATAGGACTTTCTTTGTAAGTTATGAGTAAAAACTTAATTTTCAAGTTATATAATAGATATATTCAAGTGCCATGTAGTGACCTGCTTAAGGTGGTTTTACATAACAAATCGTAATTAATTTAAGATTAACATTATTTTGCATTTTTATTGTATACATATGCAAAGAAATGCATATTTAATAAAAAAAAATTCATTTGTTCTATTAGGTATCCGAAAGCATTTACTAACTGTACTATTACTGAAGATGATGGATATCCTAAAAAGTAATAACATGAAAATACAAATCATAATTAATGCTCTAATCCATACTTACGAATCACAATTTGTGTGACAACCAAAAACATGGAAAGGCCCATTGTCTATGTCACGTTTCAAAAATCTTATTTTTTGATTTTGGGTTAGATTTGGCAAGTCTTTCCAGTGGTCTATAGCTTTTGTAATTCCATATCTAAACAAAAAATTAACTATCAAGACTACTGCTTCCACCTACACCCTAAAACTGTATTTACCGAATTCTTAGTTTGTTGTCATTTAATAATTTTCTGAGAACACCAGGAACAACCAAACCACTCGTACTTTTTCGTTTTGTCGTCATTTCTTTTAAACGGTTTAAGTAGTTCCTTAGTAAGTGATTTTTGCATTATATTTTTTTTATTTGTTGTGTTGGTCCATAGGGTTTAGCCGCGTTTAATTTTTTGTAACATAACTGTCTCCGTCACCCAGGGCCGGCGTTAGGTTTTGCGAGGCCCTGGTCAGAATACTTCTGCGAGGCTCTAAATATAATATGTTAAAAATAAAAAAACCTATAACTTTAAAAATTCCGTGAACCTTAAAATTGAACACTACTCTCCTCTAAATAAAAAAATTAAATAAACCATTAGTGTGAATACCTTACATTTTTAAAATTATTTATTTAAATACATAATATATGGTTAATGATTGTTTACAACATAATGTATTTATTGATAAAGTAAAATTATATTTTTGCTATTTAAATTGTATTGGTACCTACTTAATAAATAAATAATTTATCAGAAAAATATTTTATTAATTATAAATTAAATTAAATTATTAAAAGTCATAAATAATATGTCAACAACTCAATACTTGCTCAAAATATTTTTATCAACATTTTTACTCATTACTACAACAAAATACTAAAAAAAAAAATACATATTGCTTAAAAATTAAAGTCGTATACTTAAAGATCACCAAAATTTAATTTTTCCTGACTTTTTGACCGCAAAATGTTCAATGATGTTTTCATAATTTAAATTTTCTGACTCTTCTTTTTCTATAGCTAATAAAGCCAAGCCAGAAAGACGCTCTTGACACATGGAACTTCTCAAATACGTTTTTATAAGTTTTAACTTCGAAAAACTGCATTCTGCACTTGCTGAAGTTATTGGAATAGTTAAAATTATTCTAAGAGCCACGACTAATTTCGAAAAAGCTCGATTGCTTTTTTTTATAGAATTAAGTACTTCAATAGGAGTTACTGTTTTTTCGACAATATTTTTACAAATCAATAGTTCCTCAAATAAATCAAACGCACAAATATCTTTTTCATCTCCTGATTGTAGACATATTGCCAAGTCCATACAATTTGCTTTCAGTTGTTCTTGTGGCTTCAGATTAAGTTCCCCAATCCGAAATAAAAAACCAAACATTTCATTAAATTTCGAATTTGTTCAAACCGTTGAGTAATTGATCCAATAGCACCATCCATCAACACTAAAAACTAAGAGCATCTAAAATCCTCTTCCGGATCTTGTAATATAAGTCATCACTGCCTTCGTAATCGAACATTGTTCTGCATGTTTTTAGACACGAACAATTATTTAATTTATGATTGTAGGTATACAATACAATATAAAATGGGTATTATGAATTTAAGGACGTTGTATGCTTGTATAGTGTATATGGAATACAAATATGTTTACATTTTTGTTAATATAAATTTATGAGGCGCGAGGCCTCCCCGAGCGCGAGTCCCTGGGCGTGGGCCCTACTCGCCCGGCCCTAAATCCGGCCCTGCCGTCACCAATAAGTCTATTAGAAATAATTTGTTTTATTATTTTATGTTATATTAGCATTTTTTCTTACATGACACCTGTTATCACCTGTTATAAATCAAGTTGTGCATAGATATACTTTCCTTGAAGCCCTCCAGAATTATATCCGACTCCATAGACGTTGATGTTCCTTGCCAGTTTCTAAAACATTTGTGTGTGGGCGGTTCTTTGGATGTTGCCTGTGCTTTTACACAAACAGAACAATATTTGTTTCTGATTCCCAAATAAATGACTTTTTTGGTCTGTGCCCCAACAATACAGCCCTACAAGAATAATTCAAATAGCACTGTCAAATTTAATAATTATAAAATGTGTATTTTTAACTTACCACACCGGAAAGTGCGTTGTAATTACTACGGTAGCTTCGTTTTGACCATGCACCATCCGCTATCACCGATATAAGGGCCACCCCATCGTCATTGACTTCTCCTTCCTTTATTGCCAATTCAGCCTCTTCTTTTGCCACAGAACTCATTGACTCCCATGCAGTAGCATTAGTAAAATCGTAAACTTTTTCATGGAGATTTTGATAAAGGCAGTTGCTCATGTTTGGCATATTTAACACAGCAGTTAAAATGTCAAGCTTCGAGTAACCTTGACCTGCATTTATAGCCCCTGTTACAGCCGCTAAATTTAATTGCATCGATAATTTATGGGAATCTTCAGATTCTACGGTTTCTTTTATCTTATAAACTCCACAAGTAAAGTAAAATTCACTATACCATCCAATTTTGCGTTCACCCGTTAGAACCAAATCACTAAAAGTGCAATTAAATGGTTTATGCCTTATATTAGCGATTTTTCCGAATACATATCCGATGTCAATCACCCGACGACCATCTATAGTGTATCTATTAATATGAAAACATTTTATCTTCACAATTAAATTTTAATTTCAAACTTAGATATACTTAAAAAAGAGTGGAGCAATTAATTTATTGATTTTACAATGATGTTTTTTTTTTAAATTTCAAATTTATTTGTGTTCTCTTTTTATCAACATTAATAATAATAAATTATATTTATTCATTGGTTATTTTCTCCGCTCAAAATCTAAAATAAAATTTAATGATCACTTATTTGGCTCTTCATCACATGGTACGTAAACTGAAGTACTGCAGGTACCTACTTGTTGGTGTTTTCCTTTTGTAAACATAATAATGAAGTTAAAAATATAGCCATACTTACTGTATTATATATATTTATATCTCAGGTATAAATAAAATATCTAAAGACAATAATTACTTTGATCCATCTGCGTTTGGAATATTTTTGTCAGTCGCAGCGCTGCAGCCGCTGCAGGTCGTCAAATTAACTTGAACGCGTTTGCTAAACGATGTTTAAATGTATTATATACCTGCCAACCAACTGATGACCATACATTTTTACTTAGAAGTCGAAGTATAACTTACGTGATTTTATTTCCACCTTTCTTCTTCCTATAAGCCGCTACAGTTTTTTTTTAACTCTGTACTTACTGCCCATAATAAACACTATTTACACTATATAATAAACACAAAAAAAGAGTGCGAAAATTGCAATAAAAATGAAAATACCAACATTCGTCCTTCACTTACTTCACTATCTGAATGAAATTGGATCGTAAATACGAGTAGAATTGAACACGTAGTAAAAATAATATTTTTCCGAACGAACGATTACGGATAATATTATAATAATATAATAATCCCGCTATAAATAACTTTGCGATAACGATGTCTGTCTACATGGTTGGGTGGTAGGCGGTGGTACGCGTGTCCGCACTCACACTATAGTCTGTTCCACGAGAGATCATGCCGCGAGAAAACAAAAATTCGTTCCGGTCTGCGCATTCCCCACCAAACGGCGACGAAGACGTCGTCGGCATGCGTCGGAAGCGCTGCCTGTCGACGTCGTCGGCAGGCGTCGGTAGCGCCGACGTTCCACGTCGACGGCAATACATGTGAGTTTGTGATACCGTATCAGTGTATCACATGTTTATACATCCACCATCCACTGTCGTGACGAGTGTTGTGTGTTATTAAACAGTTAATAAAACATTGTTTATTATTATTGTCAATTTTGATTTCTTTTTAAAATGAGTAACAATCCATCTACATCAAATGTTTCACCAGTAAAGAGAAATCCTAATGGAAAAGTAAGTATCTAAAATAAAAAAACAACTGTACAATCAACGAATTCCGTACGATAACGATTTTTCTTCTTTAGTTTGTTTGTAGCAGTCAAAAGCAAATGATTATCAATCTGTACAAGACCAAAATCACCCAAAATGCAGAACTGAAAATTAAAGAGTTAGTGAAAATAATTTCGACAGAAACAGGCATCGGGCAAAATAGTGTTCAAACCACGATTTCGGAATATAAAAACAATGGCATAATTTAATCCCCAAACAGAAAAAAAATTAGATTGACGATCAAGGAAAAGGCAGATGATTTTGAAAAGAACGCGATTCGCAGAAAGGTCCATAACTTCTGGTTTAAAGGTGAAGTACCGACACTGGACAAAATTTTGAAGTCTGTGAATGAGGATGAAGACATTAATACGACATATTCCTGGACAAATTTGTACCGTATTTTAAAATCATTGAATTTTGTATATTCCAAAAGAGGACGTAACAGTGCCATGATAGAAAGAGATGACATTGTAATTTGGAGAAGTCGATATCTTGAAACTATCCGTAAGTACCGTGATGAAGGGCGGACTATATACTATACAGACGAGACCTGGGTGAACGCGGGAGAATGCACATCAAAAACGTGGATTGACCAAACTGTCAAACACAGCAGAGACGCATTCCTTAAGGGACTGTCAGCAGGTGCAAAAAATCCAACCGGAAAAGGTAAACGTTTAATAGTTGTGCATATTGGATCAGAGCGAGGTTTTGTACACGGGGGTTTATTGTCATTCGAATCAAAAAAAAATTCATTAGATTACCATGATGAAATGAATTGTGACACATATTTCGATTGGTTGAAGAATGTATTACCATTACTCGATGATAATTGTGTAATAGTTATGGATAATGCCTCTTATCATTCTGTGAAATCCGAAAAATGCCCTACATTAGCTTGGAAAAAATGCGACATAGAAAAATGGTTGGAAGAGAAGGGTGAAACTTTTGTAAGGCCAATTAATAAACCTCGTCTTATGGAATTAGTAAATAAAATTAAACCGCAATAGTTATGTGATTGATGAGTACGTAAAATCGCATGGTAAGGAAGTATTGCGTTTACCTCCTTACCATTGCGAACTAAACCCGATCGAGTTGGCGTGGGCATTTGTAAAAAAACACGTAAAAACAAACAATAATACATTTAAACTTGCTGATGTCCACAAACTACTACACGAGGGAGTGGAAAAATGCACACCCGATATGTGGAAAAACTTTTTGCACCACACTCAAAAGGAAGAAGCACGATTTGGGTTCACTTGTGATGACTTGTGGTGACACATCAAATTCAGAATCAGAGGAATATTCAGATTGAGAATTTATTATTATTATTGTTATTGCATATTCAGCATTCATATTATATTATATACCTAGTGTTTAGTCCATCGGTCATTAGTGAGTAGTAATATAATGTACATCATTACGATTTGTGCTGGTAAAGGTTTATAAAATATTATATATATATATATATATTATATTATACTATATATATTTATATATAATATTAAATTGTATAAACCTTTACCAGCACAAATCGTTATTATGACTAAACACTAGGTATATAATATAATATGAATGCTGAATATGCAACAATTGTACATATTATTATACTGTAAATAAAATTGTATTATTGTAAATTATTATTATTTCTATGATTTTGTCAGTTTTGTTTTTTTAATAAATTACCATTATTTAAAAATCTAATCTAAAAAAAAAATGTTTTTTTTTTTTATTATTAAAATATTTTATAACTTGAGCGCGAGGTGTGCAAAATTTTAATATGAAATAACGAATTACAGTGTATTTACTGCTAACGCCACCGCTGTGTATATCGTTAACCATCGTCATTGATCGTCGCGCGTCGGTCAAAATGTAGACGCATGGAGGGGATACGACCGCCGCCCGCCGCTGGCGACGACGACGATTTTCATTTTACGTGCGCAGAACCGGCATGATCTCTCGTGGAACAGACTATAATAATAATTTACGACTAAGGACTAGTTCACATGAAAGGCGTTAAACGCGCGTTAGCGAAACGCGCGTTTACAATTACAATTAATTGCTATTTACTGTACACATGGTAACGCAGCGATAACGCAAGTTTCTTGTCTACGCGCGTCAACGCGCGTTAGAACATGTCATAATATTTCATAGATTTGCATTGATGTGTTCAGTAGCAACGCGCGTTTTGAAGCGATAGGTTCTTGTTGTTCAATATTTTCAGTTGTTTTTTCGAAAAAGCTATCTCCGAAATAAAAAATGGATAGTGAACAATTTGATACTGATTTATTCATCGACGAAATTGAAAAAAGACCCCCAATTTGGGATATGACAAGTAGTCAATATTCAAATAAAATCAGCAAAAGAAAGGCTTGGGAAGAAATTGTTCTAATTTTTAGTGACCCAAATGACACCGAAGAAAGAAAAAAATTCCATGGCAAGTATTATTAACTATTTTATATTTTATAATTATGTATAAAATTGAAATTCAATTATATATATAATATGGACATAATTTATTTTGTTTCATATTGTTTTTTCGAAAAAAATTCTATACATCAATTAAACAAATTTTTGCAATAAAGTGTCAAGTGCAAAAAATATTTTGTGTTAAAATAATACATATATATCAGTACACAAACTTAAAACTATTCTTAACTATTCTTTTAAAAAAAAATACAGATTGTTTGTTTTTTAAATAAAGTTTTATTTTACATTCTATTTACTACTAAAAATTAATATAATAATTAAAATAATTTGTATGCATTAGGGATGGCAATTTTTTTGTGAACATCGATATATCGATATATCGAGTTTTCATTCTCATATCATCGATGCTAACAATATCAAAATTTCAATTAAAAATCGATGTCAATAACTCGATGTATTTCTGTAAACATCGAAATTTTTAAAAAACATCGAGGTTTGTATAAAATGTAAATATAGAGGTAACAATATTAGTAATATTACTAACCGCCAAAATGTATTTGGAGTCTAAAAACTTAAATAGTTATTACTGAACAGTCAATGCCCCAATAAAAATCATTCAACAAACAGGAAGGCAGGATCCAGGAATACTAAATCAACAATTTACCTTAAATTACAATATTTGTTCGTGTTTCAACCATATACTATATAATTGAGTTTTCGCATTTCTCCAATTAATTCTATATGATTTTCAAACACGATAATCGGTTGTTTGAAATAAGACAACAAAACAAAATATATCTTATGAATATTAAAGATATATACATATATACTTAGCTTTAATTAAATTGACCACATAGTTGAATTTTAATTATTTATTGGAAAAATTAAAATAAAAACATCTTGTAAGAAAATAACAAAATAAATGCAACTTAATTTAAAATATACTAATATACATTACCTATTACTTAGTAGGTATGAAAAAAATTAAAAATTCTGTTTGATACTTTAAATAATAGTACTTTAATTAATTAATAGTGTCATTCAACTAGCCAAAATTGATCATCTAACTTGTTTAAAAAAATTAACTTTGATGCCAATTTCCCACTTAGTCGATTCCTGGTTTTTGAAATGGTGTTGCTGGCACAAGAAAAAAGTCTTTCGCTTGGAACAGATGTACAAACACCTGACAAATATTTTGTGGCTAATTTGTAAATTGATGGGTACATGTGTTTTAATTCTTCCCAACACATTAATGGATCTCTATTTAATTTCGATACCAGCGTGGACAAATACATGGTAATTTCAGATCCTAAATGTAGTTGGTTCCCTTGATTAGATTTATCAATGTACTTTTTTTGAGATTTTTGTGCTAGTTGCTTATGATATCCCCATAAATCTAATTTACTAGGGTCTGAAACCGAATCAGAAGAATCATTTGAAGAATCCATGTCTGCTGTTGAATTTTCCATACCATTCATAGAGTTTTGAATAAAAATTAAATGTTTTGAAAGCGCAACGGCGTCTTTAAAATTGATGTTTTTAAATCTTGGATCTAGTAATGTTGAAACAGCCAATAAAAAATTTTGCTCAATAAATTCAAACCTCCGTTTCACCTCAGCATTTTTTAATTCCATTCCGATTTTAAAAGTTGGTGACATGGCATTTAAATTTTCTTTAATGCAACTGATTATAGGAATAACTAAGCTCATTGTCGCATATTTTTCTCCGGAAATTTCTTTAGTAACTTTTTCAAGAATCTTTAGAATATCCACCATTTCTTTAATATTTTCTATCTCTTGAGCATTCAACATTGGTGGGGCATTTAAATGATTTAATAATATTTGATTAATTACTTCTTTTAACTCCAAAAACCTTTCACACATGTAATAAACGGAATTCCACCGTGTAATTACATCCAAAATCAATTTTTTTAAATTATCTCCATTGTTCTCTTGCAATTTCCTTAACTCATCTGAACATTTTACACTTCTCTTAATAAATTTTACAATATTTCTAACTTGAGAAATCAAATTTTGTAAGCCATCAACTTTTTTTATAGTGGCTTCAGCAACCAAATTTATCGAATGGGCAAAGCATCGTGTTCGGGCCGGGTACGGAACAATAATAGGCCGTGACGCCCGGTCACCAAAATACTTCGCACGCTACAACTCTCACACCGACCGACCTGTGTAAAGGCGTGTATGTATGTATGTATAGCAACTCAAAGGAAGTGGACGGGGTCGCCGAGCAAAACCAGAGAGTGCTAGTGTGAGGTGCGTATATATGTTGGTGTGTGCAGTGTGCTTAATAACTAATGAATAGGTAACTGGTAAAATAAATGGTAACTCAATTTGGTAATAATAGGTAGGTAATATAATATAATAAAAAAGGTAGATTACGGCCCTTTTGGCCCAACAAGGTAAAAATATATAATAATGATAGTTGCCGGTTCAGCACAACCAAATAATAAATAATATAAATAAAATGGTAATATAATAACTCACAAATTTGTCGGTGTAACGCTGGCCAGCCGCTACCTACAATAACTATAATAGTTGTACATACAAATATAATAAAATAATAATAAAATGCAGGTAATAGCACACACAAAGTATAAAACTGCCAGGCGATTCGCGCCCGGGTGACAAGAATAATAATAATTATAAAATGTGGCGATTAGCGCTCACAAAGTATAAAAAACACTGCGATTCGCGCACCGGGAACAAAAATATATTATATTAAAATACACATGGCGATTTGCGCACGTCGGTGTAGTTTCGCCTTGTTGCAGCGAACAAAAATTGACAACTGCCGTATCGCGGCGGCTTATGCTTGCCGGCCGCCGTCGCGACCTAATCTGCATATTATATAATTTGGATTACAATATAAATAAATAACCTTTATAATAATAATAACATATAGATAAACAATAATAATGTGTGCGTTCGTGTGTGTGTATGTGTGTGTCGGACGGCCGGTAATCGCGTAATTGCGTAACTGCGATCGTGTGACACGTTCGTATTTTATGAGTTGTACTCTTTTCAGTGGGGCGTCAACATCCTCCCCCCCGATGAAAGTTGGCTTTCATCGTTTACATCTCTTTATGGACAGGTAATCTACATAATTTCGCAACTGGCCGACGCATTGTTTTACCACTGGAATTGCGTATCGATACAACCCTTACGTTTCCGTCACGACCTGGATGTAGCTCTATGACGCGTGCCAAGTGCCACTTGAGGGGCGGTAGGTTGTCTTCTTTGACAATTACTAAATCGTCTATGGCTATTTGGGCACATCTAGATGTCCACTTTCCGCGGACCTGTAATTGGGGTAAATATTCCATCTGCCATCGTTTCCAGAAGGTTTGAAGAAGATGCTGTACAAATTTCCAACGTCGCATGATATGTGGCTCTTCACCCTTTAAATCAGGTTCTGGAACCGAAGTTACAGGCGCACCGAGTAGGAAGTGCGCTGGGGTAAGTGGCATGAAATCATTGGGGTCACTGCTCATAGGTGTCAATGGTCGGGAATTGAGGCAGGCTTCGATTTGACATAGTAGTGTGTTGAGCTCACTTAGCGTTAGCTTTGTCTCTCCGGTAGTTCTAGCCAAATGATGTTTAGCGCTCTTAACTGCAGCTTCCCACAACCCTCCGAAATGAGGTGTTGATGGTGGGTTAAAACGCCAGGTAATCCCTTCATTGGCTAACTGTTTGTCGAGATGTTGAGTGTAGTTGATTAACTCTTTGTTTGCTCCAACGAAATTTGTCCCATTGTCACTCCACAGTTCGGCGGGTTTGCCTCGTCTAGCAACAAATCGCCTTAAAGCTGCTATAAAGGCCTTGCTTGTTAAGTTTTCGACTACCTCTATATGAACCGCTCTTGTAGAGAAACACACGAAAATTGAAATCCAGGCCTTTGTTCCTGAACGTCCCCTGATTCCGCTACGGATAATTAACGGACCTGCAAAGTCTACGCCTGTGTACGTGAAGGGGCGTGAACACTTTACTCTTTCTTTTGGTAATGGCGCCATTATTGGGAATTGAAAGGTCGGTTTGCTCCGTACACATTTCACGCAATTTCGAACTGTTGAGCGCGCTAATAGTCTACCAGATAGTGGCCAATACAATTGCCTGATTTCCGCTAATAATAATTGAGGCCCACAATGTAATAATTTCATGTGACAGTCTAAGAATATCAACTGTGTAACCTTGTGATTGTATGGAAGAATTATTGGTTGTCTTTGGTCTTGTGAGAGATCGGCATTATCAAGGCGACCCCCTACTACAATCATGCCATATCTTAACTTGATGTTCAATGACCTTAAATTGCTTCGACCGGGGATACTCTTATTTTTTAATAATGCATCGTATTCCTCCATGAAGGTTTCTCTTTGAGCATAAATTATTAGTCTTTGATCAGCAACTATTAGCTCCTTAACTGTCAGGTAGCGTATCAGTTGAGGAGCACGTTTGGATTTTATAAATTCAATGAACCGCAGCATCCACGCAGTTGCTCGACGTAGGCGTTGCCAGCTTGAGCAAGAATCAACAAGCCTATTTGGTGACTGCACTGTTAAGAGAACGAAGCGTACGGTTTTCTGCTCTGGTAACTCTTCTCCGATTGGTAATGATACTTGTTCGGAACTCCAACCCTTCTGCTCATGGGATAGCCATTTTGGTCCACTCCACCACAACTCCATGCCTTTCATGGCATGTGCCTTCACACCTCTCGATAATAAATCTGCTGGATTATCGTATGTCCTGACGTAGTACCATTGCTCAGTATTGGTAATATCTAAAATTTGTGAGATGCGGTTTGATACATAGGTTTTCAAGCGAATAGATTGGCTATTCAACCATCCCAATACTATAGTTGAATCTGTCCACAAGTAAAATCTATGTACGTCAACCTTCCATGAATTTGCTACCTTCATTGCTAATTGAGCCAATACTAGTGCTCCCCCCAATTCTAACCTAGGGATCGTGGTTCCCTTGACAGGAGCGACTCGAGTAGATGCACATAATAATCTTGACTGCCATATGCCACTTGGAAATTTACTCCGTACATAAATACATGCGCCATAAGCATTTTCTGATGCATCACAGAAACCGTGAAATTCGGTCTGTACTCCTGCACCTGCGACTACCTTTCTTGGAATTTCCAGTGTTTTAAGTGTATTAAGCTCTAACCAGTATTGGTGCCATTTTTGTACTATTTCGACAGACAATGGACTGTCCCAATCAGTTTTCGCGAGCCATAGTTGTTGCAAAAAAATTTTTCCCTTTACTAACACTGGAGCAATGAAACCCAGTGGATCAAATATACTGTTCAGGGTGGACAAGATACTACGTTTGGTTATTTCACTATACTTGTCAGAAATTGCTACATTAAATTGAAAGGTATCTACTACTGGCTTCCAACCTAGACCTAACGATTTGATTATGTCGTCCTCACTCAAATCTAATACAAATAACTCATCATCATTTTTGTTGTCGATATGTTCGAGTAAGGATTTTGAGTTAGAACACCATTTTCGTAATGGCATTTTTGCTGAATCTAATATCTTTAAGATATTCTTCTGGAGACGTAAACACTCTTCTTCGGTTTGTGCACCAGACATAAGGTCGTCCATATAAAAATCTGTTTGTACGGCCTTAGCTGCCCTTGGAAACTGACTGTTGAATTCTTCTGCCAGAACCGACAGACACTTTGTGGTCATAAATGAGGCCGAAGTTGTACCGTATGCAACTCTTGTCAGTCTATAAGTCCGTAAAGCTTCACTAGGAGTCGCCCTCCAGACTATACGCTGCAAATTTCTGTCTTCTTCTGCAACCTCCACCTGTCGAAACATTTTCTCTACGTCAGCGGTGATAACGTATTGATGGCTTCTAAACCGACATAGGATCGAAAACAACTCTTCTTGAATGTTCGGACCACACATTAAGACATCGTTTAGGGCTATTCCCGATGAGCTCTTAGCTGATGCGTCGAACACTACTCGTACCTTTGTAGTTAGACTGGATGTTTTGACTACTGCATGGTGTGGTAGGTAAAATTGCCTTGATGTTGGAATTTTGTTTTCAATTACTTCTTCCATATGTCCCGTTTCTAAGTATTGTGTCATGAATTTTACATACTCAGTACGTAAATGTTCATCTCGTGATAATTTTCTTTCGACGCTTATGAAGCGTGACGTGGCCATTGATATGCTGTCTCCTAGCTGGCTAACTTCTGGCTTTACAGGTAGACGGAGCACAAATCGACCATCGGCTCTCCTGGTAGCAGTTTCTTCAAAATGCTGTACAGCTTCTTGTTCTTCTACATGTCGCTTATTGGCTTTAGATAATCTACCGAATAATCCTTGATCTGTACTCATTGTTCGCCATTCGTCTTCTAATGACATTCCAATACTCACTAAACAATTAATGTTAAATTCTCCAGTCATGACCCAGCCTAGTTTTGTGGATTGTAATGTGAGATTACCGGTTTGAAGTTGAATCCTTTCTGACTCTAATAACTCAAAAAATATCCCTGCGCCCATTAACATATCGATGGTGCCTGCCTGGTCGAAATGAGGGTCAGCTAACTGTGGAAGAATATTTTTGGCGATTCCCCAGCCATTTGAGGGTTTTATACTTGACGATAATGTGTTGACAATTGATGGTAATACGTAGCATGATATGTTAGCCTGGAATGATGATACTCGAGAACAAACCTTAAGATCTACCCTTGTAGTCGATTGTGTTCTACTTGAGCCGATTCCGCTCACCGGCAATGCTACCCTTTCCCCTGATAGCTTGAGTATGTTTTGTAACCTTTTGGAAATAAAATTCACCTGAGCGCCGCTGTCTAGCACAGCACGACATTTGAAATCCATACCATTCTTGTTCTTAACTATCACTTGTGCTGTGGCTAAAAATGCATAACGGTTCTTTGAGGACCATGACGTAGCTGATAATGCCCCAGCTGAAGATGATTCTCCTTCACTTGTATTATTAATCCTCTGATCGTCGGATGCTCCTTGTGAGAAGTGTAGTAGAGTATTATGCTTCAACCCGCACTCTCCACATGAGCCGTTAGACTTGCATGTTTTCGTTGTGTGATATGCTGACAAGCAATTAAAACATAAATGAGTATCTCGTATAATATTTAGACGATCGTTTATACTCAGTTCCTTAAACTTGTCACACGCATATATCTTATGCAGCCCAGTGCAGCAAGGACATTTTGTAGCTTGACCTTTTCCAGTGGCTAAAAATGCCATTTTAGTAGTTTTCTCAGACCTTCTTTGCCTACTGGTTGATTGATGTTGAACTGTTGACATTGATTGACTATGAGATCGTGATTGTATTTCTGAGCTCGAATTTTCAAATGCAATACATCTTCTAGCTAAAAACCTTTCTATGGTTATATACTTGGGTAAATGTGTGTCTTCTTGTCGAAGCTGCCACTCATGTGCTGTATTCTGGTCTAAACACCTTAAAACAATGGTAACTAACCATGCGTCCCACTGCTCTATTGGCTGACCTAAGGCCTTAAGCGCAGCTACATGACATCCGATATGTGAGTGCAACATTTGTAGTGCTTCTATGGAAGCGGTCTCTACACGAGGGGCATCAAGAAGCGCTCGTATGTGTGTCTGTATCACGAGGCTTCTGTTGTCATATCTCTGCTTGAGTCGTTCGGTAAACACCTCATAATTTCCATCGACCATCGGAATAGAACTAACGATATCTAAAGCTGGGCCAGTCAAACAGGATCTTAGATAGTATAATTTTTGCGCTGAAGTAAGTCCCTCATCATTGTGAACTAGTGCACAAAAAACATCATAAAATGCTTCCCAGTTTTCAATATTACCATTAAATGTGGGCAATGGAATAGGTGCTAATCTGACACGGTTTGTATTACTTGACGATCCAAACGATGCATTAGGGCCTACAGTACTTGATGAGCTTCGGGTATTGATAATTTCTTGCATTTGAGATCTTGTCTCGAAGTAGTTCTTTTCAAATGACGCTCGTTCTTCTTCTTCCCTTTCCGGATCTTCTGAAATTAACTCAATTTCGGATTGAACTGCGTCAAACTTTTTATTTATATTAGGCAATTCTTCTTGTCGAAATTCAAGGAGAGAAATTGACTGTTCATTATGGTCAAACTCTTTAACAAATTTACGAAGTCGTGTTAGTGAGGCCTTAACCACTCCACGTTTTTTTCTTAATGCGATCATTTGTTTTTCATTATCTTCATCGAGAGGCATAATGAAGAATAATATACGATGCTGACTTAATCCAATACAATTACGGCGAAGTACTAATACACACGAGTATACGCACGTATACAGTAATATTATATTATCGCAGATCTCAATAAATACAACAAAATAAGAAATATACAATAGTAATTAATGAGTTCTAAACGGTATTTAGTTGACCTAGTTATTTTGTTGTGAATTTTGTATAGTAAAATAATTCGATTATTTCACTCGAGTATTCTTGTTTCGCATACAAAAAGTATAAATTGGCAATTATAATTATCACATATTAATAACAATGAAAATAATAGTTACGCATAACTCTTAGATAATAAGAAATCACGTCGAGGTCACCAATGTTCGGGCCGGGTACGGAACAATAATAGGCCGTGACGCCCGGTCACCAAAATACTTCGCACGCTACAACTCTCACACCGACCGACCTGTGTAAAGGCGTGTATGTATGTATGTATAGCAACTCAAAGGAAGTGGACGGGGTCGCCGAGCAAAACCAGAGAGTGCTAGTGTGAGGTGCGTATATATGTTGGTGTGTGCAGTGTGCTTAATAACTAATGAATAGGTAACTGGTAAAATAAATGGTAACTCAATTTGGTAATAATAGGTAGGTAATATAATATAATAAAAAAGGTAGATTACGGCCCTTTTGGCCCAACAAGGTAAAAATATATAATAATGATAGTTGCCGGTTCAGCACAACCAAATAATAAATAATATAAATAAAATGGTAATATAATAACTCACAAATTTGTCGGTGTAACGCTGGCCAGCCGCTACCTACAATAACTATAATAGTTGTACATACAAATATAATAAAATAATAATAAAATGCAGGTAATAGCACACACAAAGTATAAAACTGCCAGGCGATTCGCGCCCGGGTGACAAGAATAATAATAATTATAAAATGTGGCGATTAGCGCTCACAAAGTATAAAAAACACTGCGATTCGCGCACCGGGAACAAAAATATATTATATTAAAATACACATGGCGATTTGCGCACGTCGGTGTAGTTTCGCCTTGTTGCAGCGAACAAAAATTGACAACTGCCGTATCGCGGCGGCTTATGCTTGCCGGCCGCCGTCGCGACCTAATCTGCATATTATATAATTTGGATTACAATATAAATAAATAACCTTTATAATAATAATAACATATAGATAAACAATAATAATGTGTGCGTTCGTGTGTGTGTATGTGTGTGTCGGACGGCCGGTAATCGCGTAATTGCGTAACTGCGATCGTGTGACACGTTCGTATTTTATGAGTTGTACTCTTTTCAGTGGGGCGTCAACACATCGCAAATGCTTATTTTTGCCAAAATTGTCTCCTATTGCTTTTAACATTGTTGCATCATTATCTGTCACAATAGCTAAAATTTTAGACTTAGGTATATCCCACAAATTTAATAAATTAATAAGCTCATGATAAACATAGTTAGCCGTATGAGATTGTGATAACTCAAAAATCCCTAATGCAGCCGAACATAATTTTGATGAGTGGATAAAGTGTACTGTAATCCCAAGATAACTTTTAGTAGTCATCATTTCTGACCAAATATCCATAGTTATAGTGATGTCATCAACTTCTTTTAAAACATTTTTAAAGCTTAGTGACACAACATCATACCTCTGTTGGATTCTAGCTTTAATATTATTTCGAGTAGGGACGTTAAACAATGGTGCAACTTCTTTCATAAGTTTTATAAATCCAATATCCTCAACAACTGATAATGGTTGATTATCTTTACAGATGAAATATACAATGGCTTCAGTAATTCGAGTATGTTTCTGTCCACCGCCTGTTAAGTGTATTTACACAAAATATTAAAATATTTATGTGGTGTTAAAAAAACAGTTCAAATAGATATTTACTTGAAAAACTGGACATCTTTTTTAGTGACCATTCCAGAGTAGGCTGCTTTGTAAACTTTTCTGCAATATTTAAGGAGCTGTTTCTGCTCACAGATGGCGTGGAAGTTGACAAAGATACATCTGAGGACAATGTGTTCAGAGTTTCTTCACTCAGTGACTCTGGATCATCGACATTGTTTTCAGTATCAATTAAGCCCAAAGATATGTTTCTAGTAAATGAACTAGTGGCCTGTTAAAATAATTATACTTAATATACTTGTATAATCAGGGGTTAAACAAGGTAGGAAAAGTCCTCCTACCCCTAAAGGTGGTTAAAAAGAGTCTCCTTTAGCAAATTATTCCTATAAATAATACCTATAAATACCTAATACCTATATTTATATATTACTGGAAATAAATAATTTAATTAAAAAGATACAAAGGTCAAAGAACACAATCATGCATTTTTACTGCAAAAAGTATTGTATAAAATGATGTTATTAAAAATACACTTACCTTTTCTTGATTATTTGGAGATTTCAAATTGTTTTCTTTGGGTAACTTATGTAATTTCTTTATGTGTCCCATCAAATTTGAAGTATTACCAGAAGTTTGCAATGTTTTACCACATATTTTACACATTGCAGTTTGATTTTTTTTTTTTTCAAAGTATATCCACACTAGTGATCTAGGTTTTGACATGTTTTTAGGCAAGTTTAAACGAAATAGTAAATAATTGTATTATTATAAGTATTCGGTATTCATATAGTCTGTACGAAGGTCGACGAATGCACATTAACACAAATGTATAAATGAGTAAGGTGATGACAAAATAACAGACAAGGACAAGACAGTGAGAACTAGAATAGAATTACGAGTACGTACGATTGTACGACTGTACGACAGACGACTGACGAAGTGACGAGTGACGAGTAGACGACGGTCGAAAGCGGATAGAATCACAAATTCACACTGGTACTAGTACATTACTACATTAGACGTATCGCCTGTATCGGCTGTATCGCCTGTATCATTACCAGACACCAGTATATCACGTATTTGATAATATAGCTATTTCTATATTTAGATATAGACATGTAGTCCATTTATAAATATTAAATACCAATCTATTATTTATATTAAGATTTACGATAAGATTCTACATTTCTACGTCTATAAGAGTGACACACTCAACTATCGTGTATTTGCGTTTACAACACACATAGGTTGATTATTATTTATAAATTAACATTTTTAAGTTCGTCTTAGTATTTATTTTTATATTTTTAGATAACATCGAAATCAAAACATCGGTAAGGCTTTATCATCGATGCTAGATATCGAAGCTAAAACATCGATGTCAAATATCGATTATTTTTTCTTAAAATATCGATGTCTTTAAAACATCGATATTTTCTTGCCATCCCTAGTATGCATACATTTATATCATACGGTTTTGCCATTCTACACTTCCTTCATTAGTGAAATAATCCATAAATTTGGCTCGAACATTATCTGCTACTCGTATAGCGCGTCCAGTTGTAGATCCAGTTAAATTTGACAGGGGTGCTGTAAAAAATGTATCTTCATAACTGTAGCCATCTCGTGTTCTTACATAATTGTGAACAGGGGCGAACGCAGGAAAAAATTCCGGGGGGGGTTTTTGAAAAAAATGTTCATAAATATCATACTGTATTAGGTACTCTTTATTTAAGGTATTTATAGTATACGAGTATACAGAATAGATATACATATATATATATATATATAAATTATTAATTATTAAATTTTTTTTGTTGGTGGACGATTTATCTGAATCCACATCAATCGGAACTAAGGTAGTATTTTTATTTACTGGTTTAAAAAACTTTAAAATTGAACTCATTTTTAATTTTTGTATTTGCGTTTAATATTACGTTATACAAATACGTCAATCAAAACTTTAATGATTAATGGTACAGCGAGATAAATCGTGTATTCGTTGGCGGTGTGATTTAAATAGAATAATGAACTAACTAGAATTATCTAGATTCTTGATAATACTGGTCGTTACTCGTTCCGGTCGTTGTGAATTTCCCGTAATGTGTCGATGGCGGCGATAAGTACACTCGTCGACATTACGTAAGTATATCATCGAATTGGTGGCGACTGGTATCGATAAGTTATTTTTTTAAAGTTTATAACATATTCACTGCGACACTGAATTATCATGTAGTATAATGATAATTTTATTATAACATACATTTACAAACCACAGTAAACTTTTAAATAACTAATACATTTGAAGGTCCGGTAATTTTTTTTATTCCCAACATTTCGGGAGGGGTTTAATCCCCCAAACCCCCCCCCCCCCCCTGCGTTCGCCCCTGATTGTGAAGTACGCAAATTGCTTTCACAATGTATTCTGCAAAATCGATGTTCACGTCTAGTGGCCGATGTAATATACGCCATTTATTACTCATATACCA